>KN538392.1:352034-530575 GCA_000797535.1 Trichuris suis | reverse complement strand
CCAAAAATCCAGTGGGCCCTAAAATAGAATGCACTCGTGGTCGAACCAGTGCTTTGCGCTCTCCGACCGACCCTGCAGAACCGAGATTAGGACGCCCCCGTCCAAATGGCGCTTGCGCCATCTAGGAGAAGCTGGCGCCAGAAGGGTGGAAAGCTATGCGTTCGAGGAACATTTGCTTTACCTGCGGCGTATTTGGGCACGAGAGTAAAGCTGCTGTCGAATTAATGACAACAGCATAAATTTATCCATTCATAAATACTTCATTCGCATGGAATGCTTTCAGACTTCTGCACTGCCGAAATTAATCAACATAATAGGGTCTTATTCCGCTTTCCTTAAAGGCAAACGCACCTGCATACACGCTACTGCAGCTAGTTACGTAAGCAAGTCTCGCCACTGTGGTTGCTAAAATGTATTAATAAATTTTTCCCTTTGTCAGCAGAGGTGCATGTCAGACTTCAAAAGTCAATGCTGAATAGTGAATTTAATCTAACGGCAGAGAGACGTTGACGATCATTAGCTCCTGTCTTAACGTCTCATTTAAAATTATGCATAAACAATCCTGAACGTTCCACTGACTTAATTATTTCAGCGGTTATTATTCTGCTTGTTGTTTACCTAATCTTTTCAAAGTGCATATCAAATGGTTGCACTGTATTAATGACATTCAGTGCAGACTATGCAAACGGACTGATAGGTCCTTGTTTCCTACAGAACTCACATTCCCAAAACGCCAAATTTAAAATCGATTCACTATTTGGCCTTTTTGAGCTGTCTCTGCTGTCCTGATAGGTTACCCAAAACACTGCATGCTGCAGTTCTGTAAGTCTGGAACTCGCCTTCTTTGCTGATCCCCTCTGGTATTATTAATAATATTATGCTAATTATGTTCTTTCCTAAGAACGCTGCCTGACATAACAACTGGGCAAGGTGTGAGCATCGCAAGTGCTGAAAGCCTATCATGTTTAGATAGTGTCTGACTTATCTTATCAGGTTGCTCAGTGATATTTTCAGAAAGCGTTTGCTTGTTAAGCGTCGGGTAGCTTCTCTCACAGCACGCAGGAGTAAGTAAATGCGATCCATTATACTTGAAGCATGCAAATGTAAGAACAATAAGCGTATTACGTAGAAGGAACGTAGTTATTTACAAAATGAGCATTGAATTGATTCGTTTGCTATGATTAAAAATCATGCATATTGAATACACGATTATGCGCACTGTCTACATTAAGCCTTTCTTGTATACAACTTTGTATCTGGACACAAACTATGTCGCTGATGTACAGCAGAATAATGTTTTTTGTTGCCACTTGCACGCAAGCTGGTAAGGAGGATCCCTTTGATACATTACAATTGACCACGTTGAAGAAATCTCAGCTTTTGCCGCTATCCGTGCGAAGTTCATCAGCATTTTCATGATTTAATGCTGCGTTGGCTAGCACGTAGTTCGAGAAAGTAACTTTCATAGCTTCAGCTTGCGACTGAAATGACTATCTCAGAGGCATCCTCAGGGAACTTACGCCGTCCCTTTTTAAACGTTCAGATCATCATGATTCAGTATTTACTTGTCTAGATCGTTAACTAAGAATTCATCTGAGGTTCTTAGGCTTCTAATTTCCTTCAAGCGGCCTTTTCTATAAAACCAAGCCGCAAGGTGAACATTCATTTGCGAATTTCCAACTGAACAAAACAGTCAGTCTGACTGACACAATTTTATCGGGATGCTATTTTCAATTATTCGCATCCTGAAATTGGAAAGGGTACAGAACAAATAACGATCGTATAATCCTTCCTTTTCGATACATATCCTCTGCAAGTTGGGCATCCGGAGCTTTGTTCCAGGAGCACGAAAAGCCATCTCCGAAAATCGTTTTCTGTTTGAGCCTAAAAAGAAAAAAGTTTAGTTGTTAAAACTGATGATCATCATAGCCAGACAATGTACCCCCTGTTACAGGAGCAACGTAGGATCGTACACTTCGAATGCTCACAGGTTGACCGTGCACTGAAAGCTCTGACGCGGCGTATTGGACATAAGCATGCGGACTTCGCTGCGACGCCGCTCCTTCGTAATGTTGAAATTTCTGGCCAGCATTCCCGCAGCGAATCCTGCCCTCCAGTTGCTTAGGAAACCTTTAGTTTCAATACCACGATTCTGCCTCAGGCGCATGTTACGCGAGCTTGCTAGCAGGCGTTCCAGAATAACTGTAATGGGCACCAGTACCACGCAGCATATTAGCAATACATTGGCCCATAGAGGCATTGAAAAGACCCTGCTTTCTCGCCGAGAGTCAATCTTGACATTTAGACTGGCATTCAAATGCCCTGTGGCGCTCGTTACAGCTGAAACATGTTTTACCAAGGCGTTGAACCACGACTCATTATCCGGTATAATCAGCACAGGCATAGTCAAATTTTGAGCTGAAATTTCTGGATGTGTCTCCAAAAAAGGTTGACGAACTTTTGTCACAAAAATAACGGTATTCTTTTTGGTCACGACGTCGTGTTCCTTGTAAACCAAAACAGCAACATCCGGGCGGCACGAGTAGCTTGCGGCCCATTGGTTTAGCAAGGCATCAGTCTTTAACGAAATATCCCGAGATTGTAAGTTAGCAAGCTGACCTTCCATTGCGGCCATTTCGTGAGGGCACTGAGGGTCGACTAATGTATGAGCGTTTCTTCGTGACATACCGTTAGTTACTAGTAAAATAAGGACGCTCCATGCTGTACATTCATCTCCCATACGGTCTGAGCAAACGCAACTGGAAAAGCCTGCCTTGACCAGATTATCCTTGACCAAGTCCGCCTGGGTGCGACTAAGCAGAGCAAATGGGTCGCATATCATTGTCGTACCCAAGTATACCATTGAGCAGAAGACTAACAGACGTTTCGTACCATTCAGGCAGCTATCTGCGTATATTTCAGCGTTAGGCATTGCTTCTATGCCTGATAGCTACTTCGAAGTAAGCCATGAACAGGTAACTGTTGGGATTGCGCAGCCTGTGCAGAGAAGAACAGTTTAGTCAGCAGTAGATAACCTAAGCTAGTTATTTAATTCAACGAATTTCACATAAAAATTCCAATTCTACGGGACACGGAATGCCATTCGTTAGAATTTAACTTTAATGTGTTGAAACTGAATCGTTTCAATTCTTACCTACAAAGTGTAGATCATGAAACGCTGGTATAAGATATTTTTAAGAGGGAACGCTGTCCTGATCCCACAGCGCAAATACAAACAGAAACAATAATGGGATATCGTATTTGGCTTAGTGTTGCTGGTTTATAAATAAATTATTCTAAGGGTAATTGCCAATTCTGTTACTTCCTCTAGCAGAAACCGTTTTCAGCGACTCTGCGTTGTCCGTAGAGTTGATGAAAAGTTATTAATCGATCACAGCTTCTAGTAGACGTCTCAGCGTTGGTAGCACAAACAAAATCTTGCAAAACAATTATCTTTCCATTATGTTGCTAATTCGGACTCCATATGAAGGAATATAATTAACCGTATAAAAGTTAATCTAATTATTAGAATAAGTATTACCACCTGTAATCTGCTTTCAATTGCTCTAAGTCAAGGCGATACCAGTCGCATGAACGCTCGTGTGAAATTTTCTTTCAAGCATCTTAATAACTAAGATGACATGACGTCCAAGCACCAATAGTAAAATGGCAACGCACACTTGTGCTTTCTCTGAACTGCTTTCCAAGGTTCTTTGGCAACAGTTTACTGAAGTTACCTGTTTCTGACTAAAGCCAACTTAAAGAAACGTTGTAGTCAGCGTGAAACTGTCAGCTGCCATCCCATCTATGTTTGGATGTGTAACGTTAAGGAAGCACGATGATTAGTTGAAAAAAGCTCAAAACAAGAGCCGGATTTGTGCTGCAAACGCTTGCTACTTCTTTTTCTCTTTGCATTAAAACTCTACTGCAGTGGAGCTGCAATCTGTTTCACACTTACGTCAACTGCAGCTTTGCTTACGATATTAATTTGAACAAAGTGATAAAAACAATGCGTGCTGTTGCTGCGTTTCAGCACTTTGTTGTTGTCACTTTGTATGATAATTAACGACGTTAGCGAACTTACTTGACAGGCAGTATTGTCAGTATGGTGCCTGTTTTCTTCAACATGCTGCAAGATAATTCATTTTCAGATGAACAAAGAGTTAATTTCTGGAGTAGCATGTTCATGCACCCCACGAAAAGGTGACATAAGTTATCGCTTTGAGACTCGACGCGTTCTCCACTTGTAATCACTAACACTTACAGAAATCCGTTCAACGTATCTTCAGCAAAGAGATAATGCATTAAGTTTGGGTTAGCCTTACCTTTATTGTTAATTAGCAGCGGATTGCGAAGCTACTGACATTTTAATGTTTTTTTGCAAAATACCAAAAATAAGAAGAAGACTTTTTTTAGAAATCTTTGGTGCTACCTGTTTCAAGCAGCATATTAAGTAAACCATGGGAATGGCCATGCTGATGTCCATAGTCCGCCGCAATTTTCTGTTACTCCATCAGGTAAAACAGCGATTTTATTTTGACACATGTTAAACCTATGGAATGTTGAAAATGCCACTTTTTTAACAATTTCTCGAAATTTCCTAATTTCTATACGGAATGCAATCTTTTATTGAAGTTGTTCGGTAACAAAGCTTCCCGGACAGCCCTATTTCTTCATCAGTGTTAAACACAAACCGTTGTGCTGAACATTGATGAGGAGACTGGGCTGTTCCAAAAAATTTGTTACTGAAAAACTTCAATAAACAATTTTACCCGTGCAGATGATATGAACGCAATGTTGTCCAAATTTAGTCAGAATGAAACACAAAGCTAACAACTGCACAGTCAATAAGGCTGAGTTGCTAAAACTGCTAAAGAGCAGAGTTCATAGGCCTTTCTGTGCATTCTACGATTCACAGCTTTGTCATGTTTTACAGGATGAAGGTAAAACTTAAGAAAAAAGACAATACGATGAGCGTGCAACAAACTAACTGTGAGCCGCTATAGCCAAACATAACTGAGCGTGTTTGTGAACGAATTAAAATTTCGATAAACCTATAATTGTTATTGTGGCGTGTGCTAAAACTACAATTTCAATCGGATTACTTTCCGAACATGAGTGTTGTCGTAGTAGGATTCCAGATCCTTAGTTCAGTGAAAATAAGTCTCGTTGCATGATCTAAATTTGGTCTTTAGACTTAAATTCATTCTAAAGGGCTGCTCAGGTTTTTTGCCATCCAGTGAATAGTATAATGCTGGATCATACTGCAAGCAGGCTTATGTTCCCTTTAATGCGAACGTTATACCCATTCGCATAAGTCCCTCATAACGTCGGGTAGAAGTTATTTTGCATTCACGCTCATAAATGTAAAATTTGAATGATGTCTTTACCCATAAGAAGGAATGAGTACCGATGCATAACAGCAGTTCATTGATATAACTGTTGTGTACAACACTGATAAGCTACTGTTAAGGTTAATAATTCAATAGGAAGATAAATAGAGGACATAAGCTTTCATTTACGGGGATACCGTGAAACCCCTTCAGCTCCTTACCTTGTTAGACGCAGCGAAATCTTTGAGGGGACAACGTTGCAACCTGGCAGCAGCTGGCCAATAGCTTGGCTAGCTCCAATGCGAAATTAACATGTCAGATATACCTTTTGAATGTGACGTTTTTCTGTGCGTAACTAAAAGGTCATTTGTGGCCGCATCCCCCAAAAAGTGATGTAATACGATGCATAAATAACTTTCTCTTCTACGTATCTGATCACGCAAAATTTCACTTGCTAAGTAAAAGTTTCATAGCGCAATGAGAATTGACGAATGATACGATGGAAAGCATTCAGCGTTCAGCTTCTTATGAGAACTCTGAGCGATATAGGGCAAAATTCCCTGAAAGGGCATTGAATCGTTGGTGGCCACAGAGACTCCTACAGGAAAGAGTTCCACTTAGACCAATGGCTAATGTGGCAACTTGGCCTTGCCGCGGAATTGCTATAGTCCCAGTTGATTTCCCAACGTTCTCGTTTGCGCTGTGAACGAGCTGCATTATTTCAATTGGCGTTATTCTGAAAACACAGTTAGCAAAAAAATGGTCAGTTGCCCTCCTGGGAAGTAAACATTTCCATCAGCGTGCCACTTGCTGTGCAATGACCAAAGTTGGCGAAGTTACGTGATGCTCCTCTATTCAATTTGCCCAAATGAAATTGAAAATGTTGCAAATGCGCTTATGGCATGTCGGTGAACCGCTTAACTGACGGCGCAATAATCAATGGGAAGAGAATTGAAGTTTCACATTCCACTTCCGCCTAAGGAAGCCGGCAATCTGGTTTCGCAAGATTTGTCAATCAAAGACGAAGATTTCCTTCGTTAGAGCTAATCGTCAGGTCTTAGCAGTTGAGTTATGATGTTGTGTCAATAAGCTTATCAATTCTTGAGCCCTCGACGCCAGAAAAGTTCGAATAAGCTTGGCGTGCTCCGCTCCATAGCTGACCGTTAGCTTTGATTGTATGCGTTACTGGAAGTTGCAGATATTTGATCCTTTCGTGTTGTTTTCAACCGGAAGAGAAATCGAATTCACTGCCTTCTCAAGTAACTTACTGCACTGACGGAAAGACAAACAAAATTAAGTATTGTTAGCATTACATTAGCTTCGAACGGAATTTGCTGTACTCGAAAAGGCACCTATTGTACTAAAGTTTCGCTTCTCCTTATAGTAAATTCGCCGCGTTTAGTCACAGCCGAATAGAGGTGGCGGTAACTAAACATTTATCAAACGAAACTGACGCTCTACGAGCAGGTTATTGCGAACCAAGCGACTGTCAGTTAGAGTTGTAGCTTGAGGCGGGAAAGAAGGAATAAGGAAAATACTGAAGCAGTGTATGAAATGTTTTGTGAATTTAAAAGCCAGCAGATCCACGGCAGCATTTTCCGTTTCTTGTCCGAAGTCCTTAACTATGTATGACTATTATTTGTTATAAATCGTTATCGCAGTACGTTATGCACATCACTGAGAATAAAGTGAGTCCACAGGCTGAAATTTTGGGACGCATCTGTGCAGAAATGCGGACAAAGTCATTCATAGTTATGCAAACTTTCCGACATCACAAAATCTCAAATATGTGCACGGCACATGTCTAGTTACATGTATAATTAAATTAGCAGCCATACGTGACTAGTTGTTAACACGCTAGGCGATTAACGAAACTGAGCTGTCCAATGGGCCTCTGGTACTAACCCTAACGCAGTGACGACGTTTAGAACAATATATTAATCGAATAGTTTTCCTGTTTTCCATGAGGGTAATTCGCGAGAATTCCATGGCAAAAAATATGAAAGAAGCAACTGTAGGTTCTTATAACGTGCCTCGGCAGTCACTTGAACTGTAGTAACAGTTTCTGCTTACCTGTAAGCTGAGCCTTCAAGTTAGTTGACTACTTCTCTTCTTCTTCTCCTTTAGCTCGAGTTATGAACAGCACTTTGCGTCATAATCAGGTTCAAACTCTAACAGAACATGTGCATCTCCCATTTGCAGCATCCTTCTGCGCCGCATGTGCAGTGAACTTGTTGAAATACTGCTGAGTTCTGAACAAGGCGAAACGCAATCCAAGTAAGCAGGTTTAATTTAAATTATTAAAATAAGATTGATTGCTGTTGCTATAAACAGCCTATCATGTTCTCGGATGATCAGAGAACGAGGTTGCGTAATTGAGATAGGAAATGTAAGTGAGTAGGCCCATTCGAAGCGCTCGCTGGGCACATTGATTAACTGCCATTTGCTGGTTATTCAGCTATCGTAATGTAGGCATAAGTTTGGCATCCTGAACAGTGCCTCAGGACAAATGTACATGCTGTCCTCGCTTTCATAAATTTCTCTCCTGCCTCTATCCTAAATTACCCCGCTGAAAGTTCTCCAAAGCTACTCGTGCCCATTGAATATGCTTGCCGTTCTTTCAATCTGACAGCCTAGTAGTCCAAACAAACACCGCCTATCCCAAGGGAACTTACCAAAGACCTCTGTGTGGACTGATCAAATATTACCAGGGAAAGTACTTCCATTGCTTTTGTGAGCATGCATTTATTCTACAGCTACCATTAGGAGTTGCAGAGCATGATAACGGCTAATTGAATTTAAAATCTTTTCTCACCAAGTTTAAGAGGCATGCCGGTAAGTTTCACTTACTGGATGAATCCGCATATGATAATTAGTGAATTAATGCAATGTCCAATTAGAATCGCTTATTTTCAGAGGTAACATATCAATGTCGTATGGTGCCGCTATGAAATGATTGAGGCAGAACCTGCAAAGTTCAGTTTCAACTGCAACGACTGGAAGGAATGAGCATGTTCCTTTCCGTCGTGGTCTCATGCAGCGTCATAACCATCATTCTGCTTAGAGGCTGATGCTTGAGTGCGTCATTTGCATTTAAGCTATGCGAGGATGGATTTGAGATGATTCCTAATGCATCCTTTAATCTAATCGAATGTTTGTCAATGAAATCATCGGAATGATATTATCAGCCTTCATAATGTTAGTAACTTCTTTCACGCGTCCTTTGCCCACTTGAGAATAGAGTGCCATTAACTGCACTTTACCTTACCGAATGGATAGAAAACAGGTCGTCAAAGGTTTTGCTTGAATAAATCCTGGGAAAACAAACAAAACTTGCGAACAGAATGCAAATAATCTATTGCACAGTTGGATGTATAACGTTAAGAACGGGGCTGTTTTGCATTCGTAGAGTTTCACAGTACCTTAGTCAAGTGATGCCGGCCTTTCCCGATAATGCGGAAAGGAGCAAACTCAGAAGCTGCTTGTTCCATCCCTAATGCTCATTTTACATGCATGGACCAGTGGCAGTGGAACTACTACAACAAACCGTTGTCGTTTTCAACAAATGTCTCAAGCAAAAAATATTACTACGTTTAAAGAAAACAACTGCGTGTAGATCGTATTGCAACTCTTTGTTTTCCGTTCCATTCGTAATTGTTTCCTGAGCTTGATTGCCTTTTATGTCACATTTTAATATAAGCAATAACATGCCTATTAACATGTGCGGTAGGATAAGCGTGTAAGGTTTAGTTAGCTGGCTCGTAGGTTTCCATTTATTTTCACTGAAGCAACTCGTTCGTACAATGTTTAAAGTTTTAATAACGCTGCTGTAATAGCTTTCCCAGATAAGCACTAAACGTAGAAATATTTTTATTCCAATTCTGCTCATCATTTGCATGTGTCCTTTTGGTAGCACTGTCCTCAAGCAGGTCATGAAAGACTTGTGTTTTATAGAACTGATGGCAGCACAGGCTATTATCTATTATTATTATTATTATTATTATTATTATTATTATTATTATTATTATTATTATTATTATTATTATTATTACTATTACTATTATTATTATTATTACAGTTAATTTTATTTCAATGCACTCTTCACATTCCGCTGTGCTTCTTGGTATGGAGCCATTTAGCTTCCTCAGATTCATTTTAATAATTTCAGAATACTCTCAAAGGAACGCCACGTCTCCACCACGGTCATTACTGGTTTCGATTTTCAATTTGAAATTTACTATTTTTAGCAAATCCTATATTAGGCTGCGAGCAGAGCTGGAGGTCAACAGGCGCGTGTTTCGTGAGCATCGGCTATACACTTTCATATTCACATAATCCTGCATTGATCTAATTATTGTGCAGTGATAAATTAATCTATGACTCGTTACTCATCGTAGCCTAAACATGCCATCTCAAAAGATTGTTCCCTTTGCGAGAGCACTGCTTACGAGACTTGAGCGAATCATTAGGATTGTTGCTCCGCTGTTAGTATTCTTCATCATGCCGTTAGTTATTGTTATACGGCGGTATTCCTGCTTCGTTAAGTTGAGTTGTTTCCGTTAAACGGGAAAGACCCTACACTTTTTTGAGCTTGTAGGTAACATGAGAAACAAGAGGACCATTTGTGGCCACTGTGTCCTGCTTAACAAGTATAACGAAGAGATATGTCCTTTTTCATTAATGATTTATTTTACAGTGCCTTCCTTGAGTTGAAGGAAGTAAAAGTGCATTTTACCATTTACATAAGTCAGGGAATGAGCATATGATTTTTTAGTGCCGCCAAAAATAGAAAGGAACATTTGACTATATTTAACAACACAATCTCATCTCGTTCAGTCTCATTCTAAGCATTTTTTTGAGTTTTGACATTAAGCAGCATCCTCAGGAAAAGAAAAAGGGTCTCTACCAAAGAGGGTTAAAAGTTTGAACAGTAATAGGTTGATGGAACGGTGTAAGCAAAAAAGGTGTTAGCAAGGCTGTGGTATTTTCGAAGGTTAATAAGCGGATTCAAATCAAATGTTAATCATTATTCTTTTACCAGCTTTCAGATGCGCTTAAAGTAATTCCTTGGTGGCACCTAATGAGCATAATCACTTTAGGCAATGTCGTTGAGAATATTGGAATGGTCCTATTGATTCGGAACGCAGTGATTAATGATTTCCACTTTGCTCAGTTTCCTCTTGAAAAGAACTAGCGAAATAGTAGCGTCGAACTACATGCAGCCGACAGAGAATAACATTAAAGACGAAACACTACTATTTGTAACCTATTGGGTCATAGTGACGCCATTCTGATGAAATTTAGCGCCTTTACCTTAGGTTTATCCATTTAGGGATGAAATGTGTACAGATTTGGAGCCGCGGGCTTTTTGCATGGTAAGCCTCTCAAAACGTCAAGCAATATACTTGGTTGAAACTATCAAAGCTATCTTTTGAAAAGGACATCTCAAACTGAAGCTGTTGCGTACACAATGTATTAGGTTCGATTTATTTAATCTGCTTGCTCAAATCCCATTTGTAGTATTTCAACACAGCTATCCATTATTGGAAACTACCCGGAGCGTATAAACGGAAATAGTATTGCTATTGCTGATATATGCAAATTACGTAGAAACGTAGGCCAAGAAGCTTGGCCATTGCGTGCTTGGGCCACGAGATAAGTTTGGGAAAGCAGCTGTGGATTAAAATGCTTAATTCTCAACCTTTTCAAACTTGCTTTTGGGTTGGGACCGAAAAACCTAATGGTTCAGGAATGCCGTCAACGTTAGCTTCTTGCATAAGGCAAGCGCGACAGCGATTTTTCACCTTATGTCCCTTTGCTCTGCAGTATTCAGGATCTTGAGCGCAATTTTGTGGCGACAGTTTTCGCAAACAGTCTGTCTGACGCTCTTTGTAAGTCACTTACCCAGCTTGAAGCCTGTGAAACATTTTTCTTCTGAATCAAATGGACTCGTTGAACACTTGTGTTACTTGGCTTGAGGGAATAAAGAGCTTCTGATTTTGGCAATGGTTTTATTGTGAAACTTTAGAAGAACATGAATTAGTTCTGCCTATTCCTTTTAGTTTGTATGCGCATGGTTATCAAAAATTGTGATCTTAAACTTCTGAATTCTCTTTAGAAATTCTTGATGAAGCGCCCCGCAAGAAGTTTACTTTTCATGATGATTCCTAAGGAAGAAATAGCAGTTGAATATCTTTCTTTGAGATAACCACGCAGCAACAGTAATGTGCTCCTAATGAAAGCACTTGCTAAATGCAACTAAGCTTGCTGGAATCAATCATGTCATAGCGCCTGAAGACTTGTGATTAATATTTACAATTAAAGCTAACGCGGTGGCAACATGAATTTTGCTGAATCGATGGAATAACGATCTCGGAATAAGTTTGAAAAATGGCCACTTTTTGTCGTTTTCCAATGTTGCCATCCCGGTTGGTAAATGGCCAAATTGATCCTATCAAAGCGATTCCAATGCAATGGAGCCTAAATTACCTTTGACTCTTCGTGTACGGCTAAATTGCCGTCTTCGTTATTCTTATCTGAGGTCGTTTTGGGCAAATGAAATTGCCACAAAAGTAACGGCATTATTATTCGTTTCAAAGTGCCACATCTTGTTGGCACTTGTAAATTCATTTAACGGAAAGGCAAGGAGAGATTAGTGAGTGAACACCAGCGAAAAGGGGGGTTGTGCACCTGTATTGCGCAGCTCTCGCAGGTCTAATTCTAATAAATCTGCGACTGCTGTCCTACCTACGACGCTTACGTAGCATTGAGAGAACGGCAGACCCCTCTATGCTTTTCTTTACCGTGTGCATGCTTCCAAGGAGCCAATCAGTCCAGTTGCAAAGAATCGCATCTTCAGTAATGAGTATTGTAATACGCAAGCAGAAGAGGTCTTTCGGTTAGAACGACTTTGAAGCAATGTAATATGCATGAAATCAGTTGCTTGGCTTTTTCATGCACATCAATAATTGCACAGTGATTTATTTCACTTACGCACCTACCAAAGAAGTTGCGCATTCAGTGAACAAAACGTCAGCTGAAAGAAAATTGCTTGTAAAAGTGGCTTTTAAGAAATGTGACATATAAGCGTCTGTCAGGTTATCTGTGATGTCAAGCCCTAATAAACCATAAAATGTAATTTCAGACTGTCACGCTCAGGCGGTCGGTTTGCTTTAACTCTGAAATTCAGTGGAGTGAGTAAACTTTGGTAAAGGAGCGGGGATCAGGTTTCGCGTAATTTGAAATCAATACAGAAGTACTTGCTTATCTCCATTTAAAATTTACTTCACATTTGGCTGGATTGCATAGCATTCAACGAATGAGCATATTTCATTGCTATGCAGCAATTAAGTAAGCAAAGTGCGTAAGAACAAACATTTAGGCTAAGAACGCACGCATAAACAGCAGCATGGACCTCAGTCCACCGCGTGTAGACCTTTTCAAAAGTTCGTTTTGTTAATAATAACACTATGATATGCATAGAAGATATATTCATCAGTGCGGGAAGAAACCGTTCGGCATCTGTGTATGTGTTCGTTCCTGCTTTAAGCCAAACATACCGGCTTCGCTACAATGCGTCCAAATGCACGACAACAATGATATTAAAAATTAAAGCACACATTTTTCTTATCATGTCAGACAAGGTTGCCCTGCTTCGTGGATATCCATAAGTTTGGTTCTTCAACGCATGAATACGTAAAATCACCAAATTTATTTTAAATGCAGATTCTTTGCGTTTCTCGAAAACAGCACAGTGTTGGTTTTTCAATATTTTGCGTATGCGACGCTTATATTCGCTCAGCAGCGTTCGTTCTGGTTCCATCTTCAGCTTCACTCATTTTAAAGATAAGCAAGTGGTCTACAAACTTTAAAGCAAATCTGAAACATGGCGGCAGACCCTTCAGTAGATCTGAGGTCCCTACTTCGACGCCTCAGGCGAACCATGAGCGATTCAGTTTTCATCTTCTTGCTAATGGTAAACTTTTATTGATAACTTACAATATTTAAATCATATCTACAAACGCAAGGCTTGAATAGCAAAAGCGTTCCACGAACTGAAATCGTAGAATGCAATAAAGAAGCTGTCTTCCGTTAGGCTTATTTCGAGAACACTTAATGAACTGCGGCAGATAACCATGCGTGCTCCTAACTTCGATATATTCGTTCCATCTTTTGCGTAAGAAGATTAGCATTTCTTGCTATTCGAACCAAACAATACAGCGTAAAAGTTTGTTAGAACTTTTTCCTTCGGAAGACGATGACACGTGTTGGATAAGTGATTTTCTTTTTTCGATTTCCTCACCGCTGTAAGGATTAGAAAGCTGTGCATATTATATGCCGATGAGATTGGTACGAGTCACTCGTAAGAAAATACTCTTTATTGGAAGCAGTCAGCCGGGTTTCAGAACTATGCTTGTCGTATCATCAGAGCACCCGACGGCTTAGCAGGAGAACGGAAGTATCACCTTTAAAACATAGTAAGCAAGAATGAGACACGCTTATAGCGTGACTGGATCAGTTCAGTGTCACCTAAGCTACTCCGCTCTTCCGAACAGAGCAACACTGCTGCGACAGGGTGAAATGGAACCAAGTTCCCGCTGTCAGTTAAACAATGACATGAGTTGGCATAACAATATTATTCCTTAACCCTAAAGTTTTCTTTAGTTCCTTTAGTACAATACATTGTGTGCGTGAAAGAAATAACGCTATCTGTCAGGGAAATATTCTGCTTCGAGCGCGCATCCTTTTCTTGTATCTTCATAGTGATACTTATCGCGTAGCCATAGGTAGCTGCCGTTTAAAGACTTATCTTTTTTGCTAGATCCAATTTCGCCTCGAAGCCTAAGCAGTGCAGCTGATATATCTCAGCTTATCAAAAATTATTATCACATCGCTACAGAGCGATTACTTAGAAGTGGTTATCAGCTTTAGTGTACTCTAATCAAAGAACGTTTAGGATAGTCGCGGGCAATCTGCGATCATTCCATGATCGCCAATGCCGCTATAGCCTTATTCGGTGTCAGCTGCCAAATATGCAAGAATAAAGCAAGTAGGTGCTAACTTGATTTGTAGCTTTCAACTAGGTCTTTCCATTAGCATCACTGAAGTGTACTTTTCCAACTTCTTGCTTTGCTGGTAGTATGTGGATCGTGATTGATCATGTCAGTCATTGCGACGCGAATTTGAGCAATTGGTGAATGCCTTAATCTATTTATTGGTATGATAACAATTTGCACCCCATTAGGTCGTTCTGTTGGCCTTTCTTCAGTCTTAAAATAATCAAGTACTGATATTGTTGTCCTTGCGTAGGAAGGGCTTGACATTTTGACCATCTGCTTTCTTACACGTTTTATTTACGTTCACGATTGCAACAGAACTGCTGAGGTGGTAAAAACAAAACCAAAGTACTGCTCTACTCGTTTGCATTTGAGGGTTAATTATATGCCTGGAAGTAGAGAAGACAGTTTTAGAATAAGTACTTGTTCACCTGGTACAAATTCTCAGTGTAATAATACTGTAGTCAACCTGCATTTGTGCTTACCTTTTGTGATATGCCTTTAAGCGAGTGCTGCTGTCAGCTAGAAAATGAATGCATAATAGTTAGCTGCTTTCAGCTATCTGCCCGTTCACAAAGTATACATCTGTGTAGGAATACCACAGTATTGTGGCAGCTGTTAGAAGCCACTATGTTCTTTTCGTGATGAGAAAAATGCTGCCTTTAAAGGAAGAATAACTACTACTATCTATAAAGTTATTCCTATTCTCCTTTTCCAACATTTGCAACAGCATGTAGTCAGCATTCCGATATGAAGCCTTGGGGAGGGTGATGAGTTCAGTCAGCCTATAGTTTTCGTTAGAGCGTTAACAGTTATATGCAAACATAAGGTTCCTATGTCCATCAACTAATAATCGATGTATGGTGAGCTGACAATCACTGCTTCTTCTTTTCTTTATGGTATATTGCCCATTCTGCTAACGATAAGGCTGACTCATTCACACGTGTTTCGCTAGAGAATTTGGGTGATAGCATTGTTTGCGTAATCTCTGCGTTACAAACGAGGAATAGTTCGATATGCATATGACAGGAAAGTGTCCTTTACCAGTTTTAACTGAAGCATTCATATCAATTCGTTGGTTTAGCTGAAAGATTGCCAGGTCCATTCTGGCTACCAGTCGATCATTTTTCATTGCTTTTAATCAAAGGTTAAAGTAACGGTTGACTGCTGGCAATCATTTTCCAGTTTGCTATAAATGTTAGCGTTGTCGAAAAAATATTGCAAATTTTTTGCTCTGACCTATAATTCTTAAAATACGATACTTCTTTATCAGTAACAGGACAGCGAGTCCATGTCAAGTTTTATATACTGTTCAGGAAATGCTGATCGCAAGTGGAGCACTCTTTACTGGAAATAGAAAGATTTTTGCAAAGCTTTCAGAATCTTTCGTTTCCATTGTCAACGATTGTTTGTGATCTACACGTAAACAATGGCAAATAGTTCAAAAACATTGTGAAAAACCACTTTTTCACAATAAAGAACATTTCATTCAACGTCATTACTTTAATCGGAATGAGCACATCGCTGATTGAAATAGTCTAACATATGTTGGCATGAATTTCTCTCTTTCTACACTGCACGTTAGCACGTAACGCTATGACTTTCCTTTCTTGTATGCTCTGAGCTCATTTTTCGTTTATTTTAACCTTAAATGAGTTACATGTTGATCACACTGTTCTTTCGGTAGTTCACTACCTGACTTGAAAACATTAGCAAGCAAGCAGATAGGATTACTTTATGAGGGGACGCACTTGAATTATTCTGCCATTTCCATCGTTTCCTTGGAACATTTGAACTCGTCATTCAATCATAGCCAAGGATGTATGAAAGCGGAGAACAGTGCTGCCGTTTGTCAGCCTTTGTGATAGTACCTTCTCAACTAAAAATAGTCATCAACCGTTTGCATAGTTGTCTATTTAATGCAATAAGAGAAAGATTGAACTGGGCACAAAGGTCAGGCAGTTTGAAGGTGCTATGGTGCAAGAAGCGAAATTTCAGCTTTATAGTTAACCATGAGTCGTTTTCATGTGCAAGCAGAGAAGCAAGTTTTCAAACAATGAATTTAAAGTTGTAGACGAAGCTTTTGTTGAGCACAGTAAACAGCAACTTGAGAATTGGCACACGAGTATAAAGTTGGCAACGGATATGGACGCTGAAAATAGTAGGCGTGCTAAAGTCCTAATAAGGGAAGGTTCGATCAGTGGTACAAATAGGAGATTGTTGCAAGTGAAACGGAGGCGGTTGATTGACGTTTCGACAATTTCGGCTTCTTTAGGTATCCCGGGATCAAAGAAGCAGTTCATCTATTTTACGATAAGAGACCATGTTGATTATTCTATTTTGGCAAGCTGATTCCTCATGCTTTGACAAGTAACTTTTAAGCGCAAATCCACGTCCACACTTTCGGCAGGAAAATGGCTTCAGGCCGGAATGGGTTTGAATATGCGCACGGAGGTTTGATTTGTCTGCAAAAGCTTTGGCACATACGTGACATTTGAACGGCTTCTCCCCTGTAACAAGAACAAGTTAATCGATCATACACTGCTGCATTTCGTCGTCTTGTTTGCACACCTTTCTTCAAGCTAAGCCACGATTACAAATATTATTTACTTAAATAGAGCAGATAAATTTCTTTTATTAACGTCTCTCCTTTATGACTTCTGTTTTGGAATAAGAGCGTCGTACATAATCTCTCTACTGTATGATGGCAGCATCTGAAATCCTGCTGCCGAAACGCCTGTGCCCCAGCTTTGTACTGTGTTGCTTGTGATCGGTAGGCTGTTGTTTTAAGAAGTAATATCACCTTACCATAAAAGTATCGTATAGCGCCGGCTCATAATCGAATTCTTTTGTCACGTGAGAATTTGAACTCATGTTTATTCACCACGTAAAGTTTTAAGTTGGATTTATAAAAGCTCTTCTGAATAAGGAATACTGGCATTGTTTACACAATATTCTAGAGTCTCATTTTATTTTGATTTCTGTATTTTCCAATATACTAAACAATACTGGACTTGGTTTTGGCGTATTTCACCATAAACGCGGATTGAACTTTTAAATTCTGTGCTCTGAGCAATGGGAAGCCAATAATGGGGTATGACTTTCGAGTTGAAACTATGCTTCTTAAAAATGTGTAGAGTACAAGCGACCGAAGCAGCAGAATGGGAAAGAGGCAGAGAAAGTAATGGGAATCAAATAACATTTCGACACTTAATGTCCTGAACAAGTTGCAGTCTACTTCTTGTAACATTTTTCGTGTCATCACCAATGCCGCTTAGCCTTACGCTCGGCCATCAGAAAGTTTTTTGACAGCCATCTATTCTGACGACACACTGTGCAGACGCCTGCTGATGCGGGTGCATCACCTGAGTCAATGTTTTCAGGAAGCACTTTAGACGTTCGTTTTTCCCGTCTTTTAGCGACTGCGCTTTTTGCCCACAGAACAACAAAACGGCGTCAGAGATCGAAAGGCCATTCGCCCAATCGGCGGCTCTGCATAAGCGCTCAACATGATACATGCGTGATGCTAGCGTGCCCAACGGAGTTCGTCGCCGCTCACATTGCAACTGCAAACGGATTTTTTCTAACACCATAGACCGCTTAAAACGTCCCTTGCCTCAGACGACCTCTCATTCATGATCTCGCTGGCGCACTGTCTTTGAAAAACCACGCTTACAAAGTTCTTTACTTTAGCTGAAGTAATGCTTTCACTCTGTCTAACAAAGTATTTATTGATACTATTATTGTCTATTTTCACGCGTATCCCTATGAAAAGTGAGTATTGTTAGGTAAAACAAACTCCGTATGCAATTTCTGACTTTCAACCATTTGTAAGCTGTATAATGGAAAAGCTGCGTGCTACACGCCGAAGCTTTCAGACTAATTGAACATGCGGATATTCCTTCTCTATTTGCTTATCAAGCCCTTGAAAGAAGAAGCGCCCTTCACGACCCGTTTCCCTCATAATATTCACAGTATTTTCTTCTCCGCCGTCCCCTTCGCAGTGCACATTGTTTTGTGTCTTGACGTAATGAACAACACTTCTCATAAGCGTAAGAAGACGTAATGTTTTCAAGCATCTCATATTGCTTGCTTAAGTGGTAATACTAATGCTTTCACCATCAGACTCTTCATAAAGCAAAAGTGGAACTTTCGGACGAAAGATGCTTTGCAGATTTATTTCTCAAATATAATCTGATACTGAAAAAAGGTCAATAATGCGCTACATGCGTGAGACAGCTGATTTTCAGCGCCGAACGTTTAACCTGAAGGTGTAACCTTCGCTTATTCATCAACTATTCAGACGTAGTCTTTTTCAGCTTAAAACTGAAATTGAATTTAGCAAAATTTGGCATTGAATCCATCAGCGTGGCCAACCTGTTTTGGCTACTTTGTTATGCGTGGCCGTTGCTTGCCAAGCAAAGTAATTATGTTGCATATAGGCTCGTTATTAATAGTAATACTTTAGCGTGGGCTTGAACGATAACTTCAATTTATGGAAGGTGACAAATTATTGCATTTTTCAATTGTTGCCCAATCGCGTCGAACTCAGCGTGCTCCTTACAATGATCACATCATATCGTTCTATTTCTAGCTTAGTGGCGAGTCAGTAAAGCTGCCGCTGAATTAGCAAAACAGCCAAAGCTAAATCCGCCGCAAGCAAATAGCTTTGCTGGAACATGATCGGAAGCATTCTGTTTTGCATAACTCGAAGTTGGCAAGCAAAACAGAGGTAATGGTTGAAAGTGACAACTAGCAGAGGAGCAGAGACGATTACACAACCATTATTGTTTCTTTTCTAGGCATCTACTTCGTGCGTTGAGACAGAACCACATGTGGATGGACCTGCAGCAACAATCGAACTTCACGCAAGCTATCGTTGCTAGCGTCGTTTGCGCTCATGCAATCGTCAGCCTTAAGAACCGTTCAACAAAGACGCCTTAGAGAAGTATGATTGCAACTTTCCATATTTCAGCCGCTGCGGCTGCCCCTTATCGTAGGCGCACTTCCTAAGCGATAAACTCAATTGATGATCGGTGTGCGAAAAGTTTGGCAAAAATTGTGACCTCTCTCAAGTCCATATAGGTTTCCTTAGGTGAGAAGTGATAAGCTCTGATTTTAATAGGAAGATTCCTTTTGTTGCCGTGAAGGGATGCCGACAATGAGGCGCTGCGCTGAGTTTCTGTTATATGCGCATGAATGTTTTAAGCAAGCCGTTCTGAAAACTTTCCCCGTATGGCAAGTTAGACATATGCTTAGTAACAGTGTTCAACTTAGCTCTGCCGTTGGCCCATTGTAAAAGCTTCGATGAACTATCCCATTTTTATGGTCTACAACTTTAAGCTTACTCTTTAAAGATCAGCTTTCCAGTGAACAAGACCAAATGGAAATATGAGAAAAATTTCTAACTCACCAGTGTGAGTCCGTAGATGGCCTTGTATGAGCCAGTGACGAGTGAAAGTTTTGCCACAGATGGGACACTTGCTGCCGTGAATGTGCGCCCGCATGTGAAGGCGGAGGGCGGCCTCAGTTTCAAATCTTCTCTTGCACTGACCGCAGCGAAACTCGCGCTGGCTCATGTCACGCTTCGCCGCTATGCTGATGAAGGTGTGGGGAGGAGCAGTAGGAGGAAGGACTGTCATTGGAACCTTCATCGGAAAAGAATTGGCAGGGACAGAACGTGAGACAAATTCAGGCGAAGAAATTGCCTTGCCATCTTGGGAGTGAACAAGGCTGGTGCAAAGGTTGGTCTCGTTCCACGCAACCGGTTTAGAATAGAAGTACAACATGCTGGCGCTGCCCGCAGGTTGAGGCAATGGATTTGCCGTGGGAACCGCGTGCAGACTGTTATGGTAGATTTGAGGCAATTGGAACCAGGAGGGCGATTGACCAGAATAGAGCAGTGCAGCAGTTTGCGCATGCCCGCTTGGTCTGATGGGTATTGGAGCAGCTATTAGGCTACCATCTCCCCGGTGGCCAAGGAAGTGAGCCGCCTGAGGCAAAAGCATCGGTAGTTGTTCTCTGAAGGGATTAACCATATGCCCACTGTGGTCGACTGCAGGTTCCATTGCAATGGCAAAGTCGGAGTGGTGGAAGTGAGTCAGCGGCCTTTCACTTTCCTCTGGGTTCACGACCTGAAAGAGAGCAAGCGGCTAAGCGTTAGCACTCACAGATGTCGAGTCGTCATCGCGGTCGCAAAGAAAACTGTGCCCAAGAGCAAAGGCGGAAGTGTGAAATGAGAGAAAAAGACGTCAGTCAGCATCAAGTGAGTAGTAGTAAATAGTAGTAGTAGCATTGGCTGGTAGCGGTAATTTCTGAGCAACCTTACTTTCAAATGATTGCTTGAAGGAGGATGGTCGTCAAATGCAAACGACAAGAGCCTTGCCACCGTGCATGCCCTATATGAGCGCGCAGAGGAAAGGCACGACACTGTTGATGACACTTGACATTTAGCTGCCTCTACCGCGCAACGTTGAGCATTTTTGATTTTTGATCTCTCCGCTGTTGAATAGAGAGAACAGGTAGTTATCAATCACTACGGCGCGGACTGGAGGCGCCACACCGACAACCATGTGTTTCAATTTCCAACGCCCACCGACTGCAACGGCAGCTTGACGCCACTGTGAGTGATATCATTTGGTATACGGGAAGCAGAAAAAGCGTGAATCGCATTTACCAGCAAGATAGCCACGCGCTGATGTCGCCACCGTGCCGCATGCAAGCTATCCACTCTTCGACAGATCATTATATCTCCTATACATGTCATCAAAGAGAAAATGGCTAGCTATATACATGCTATATGTCTTAAAGACGATAGCGTAGTGATGTCTACTACAGTAAACCTACGCAGCTATTTCACTACCGCCTACTGATGGCAGAGCAGAGCGATTGATAGTGAATAACGCGACAAAGGGAAACATTCCCTGACGGCTGTCGTAAGGTGTAGTTGTTTTTCAGAGCTACAATGGCCATTTGTTGTTGGCCTACTACTTTCGTAGTTCTCGCGCTCATTGAGGAGATGAACCATTCGATCGCCAGACATGCAGTCGACGTTGTGACTGACCGGTCATGAGAACATCACAGTATGATTGTGCGTGAGGTCCGGTCGGCTTAGTGACCATAAAGCCACGGTAGGAGCGACGGCAATTGCTCTTACCGAACAATGCCATCAGCGCCTACGCAGCAGTAAGCAATTCAATTTGTCAGTGGGGTCAGTGTTGGGAAAGATATGGTTGCGAACCAGCCGCGTCCCTCTGTGACACCTTTACGATAACCTTTGACCATTGCTTTTTGGTTAACGTTTACAGCTGCACTGGTCAGTTGTGCGACTGCCTTAACATTCACTGTAGTGCAACATTCGCTTCTGTGCCAAATGTTCTGCAAGCATGTCGTAAACAGGATGACAGCGGTGCTTCAAAGGGCAGCACCTTTGTTTGACATAAATCCTCTACATCCGTGCTCAGTGTTAAGTGTACAAAGAGCTCAGCTCACTGTATCAGTTTTCCCATCATCCATTGAGTGCAGTCTTTTCTCTCTGGCTTCAGTATGCATTGCTTTGTTTATTAAATTAAAGCAATTTCTCCTATCCATGAGACCTCATTTCCTTCCTAGATCAATTACAGTATGTGATGTCACTGAGGTTTCTTATCCGGTCCAATTTTTACGGCGTAACCTACTTTGATTATACAATAACTTGCTCATAAATAGCTTAAGCTCACGGAGCGTTTTCGCCCCTTGAAACAAGATTTTTCTGTGCCGAATAGGAAAACAGTTTCATTTAAAGACAACTACTTCAGCGAAAATTTGCTGTGCTTTAATGGAGATAAAAACAGCACGACAAATGGAATGTGCAAGTTCAGTTTTCCCTTTGATTGCTCAATAAGCATGAAAGCAATATTTCAGACATACTGCTCTCATGCTTACTGAAAAGTAGGATAAGTGTGCACATTGTGACAGGTGGTGAATAGTCAGCATGTTAGACAGTTGACAGCACATGGTGTTATTCTTGATAAGTAGCCAGTTGTCGCAGGCTTCAGCAAGTGACCTTGTAAACAGGCTTTTGCACCACCCGGATCAATGCTTGGAATTATGGTCATTGGCCATAGCCCGTTGCCCATTATTCAGTGATTCAATCAGTCGTTTGAGTAATGTTTCTGCAATTCAAAGTCTCCTCAATCTGATGGGTTTGCAGCTAAGTGTTTTGCCCATAAAACAGACCGCTGATGAAATTAGTGAAAAGAATTGATACAACGAATTCTTTTGTACAGAACTTCTGAGAGTCCATTACATAAGATAACGTAATCACTCAGTTGTTGCAACTTTATTGAACAAGCCGCTGCGCAAAAACGTTTTAGCATTTTTCCTTGTCACTTATGCTTCCTACTGCTCGAAGGCAGTTCGATGACACAGGACGTTATATAGTGTGCACAACAGATCAGTTTGCAGGAATTCTGTGCTCACAAATACATGAGGAAAAGTTTGGTATTTCCATCTAAATAAAGCTAGCTATACGTGACGAATCAGGAAGACCAAAGGTGAAGCATACGGTGGCTGACGGGACATTTATCAACTGCATCTGCGCATATACAGTAGCCTTGGTGATACTAAGCAGAGTGTAAAGTAATTCACCACTGACACCGCTGAGCGATGATTCCGACCAGTTTTTAACATTTAATTTGAACATTTTTGAAAAATGACATTTTACGTTAACTTCTTCAGAGTGAAGATCGCATAGTCCCAGCCGACTTGCAACGTTAAGCTGTTCATTCCGCAGAAGCAAGTAAACAAACTTTTAACAGCTTTCAACATTTTAATGGAACAAAAATTTGAACTTTCTTTCTCTACGTTGAAATTGAGATTTCCGATTCGGCGGGATTATCACCGAAAGGATCCATTTGCTTAAATGGCTGCAGCTCAGTAGCTGAGCGCAAAGAGCGCGCGGTCGCTTCTTCTGTGTCAAAATGTTCAACGTAGCACCTCAAATTACAATCTGAACTCAAAGGCATTTCCCTCCGTGTTGCAAATTGTAAACAATTGATGCCTGAACGTTTCCGGGTACGGATACTGATTGATTCGACCGCATTCGTACCATTGGATTAGTTTCGGCTGTAGCAAAAAGAGAACACGTGGCGGAAGAAGTTCTTGGTTGTCCATCTGGCGATGCGTCAAAGTGCAAAGACGTTCAAAAAGTGCAAAGCAAGTCAGTTGAAGCGACTTTAACCGCTTTGCTCTATGACGTATAAGGGGAAATAAAGTTTGGCAAAGAAGTGTTAGTGCGTGCGAAATCATGCATATTCACTCTTTGCTCTCAGGCAGTCTCTAAGTGTATAAGTGTACTTCACTACGAAATCTTTTTTCTACAAATCACATAAATTGGAAGGTATGCTAGCAAACACGTCAGTAGCTCTCATTCCCATTCGTTTTTAAGTATACTCAGCATATAGCTATGAATGCAATCTAACCTTGGGTTCCAACAGAAGATTTTTTAAATTATAATGACATGCATTTCAAAGCGTGTTGGGCACGTTTGAGGCTGTTTACCGAAAAGTATTTAGTAGCCTACGTAACGAATCATAAGTTTGCATAAGCTAAAGTGCCAAACGGCAGTTCCAAATCAGGAACAGTTCTTTCCTAATTTTATTATTAAACAATCCATTTTTATTTTACAGTAGTTGACATCAAATCCAATGTGAAGGTCACCTTCCCACAGCGATTTGTTTATTACAAAGTAGCTGAACAGGAAAATTTTCATTGTCAGCTCCTTTCTGTGACTACCGGACGACAGTGTGTACGATTCTACATGTTTCCTTATTAATCCTGCCTTTCCATGTTGAGCATTGCGTTTCATGTTAGATAGGACCATTTCGAGTAAGGCTCAATAAAGTACGGTGCTGAATTGCAACCGCCCTATCATGTACAATAAAACCTAAAGGTTTGGTAAGCTACCATAGCATTCATTCTTTTATTAGTATTTCCGCTACTTGGCGATTGTAAAGCTTTTTAGGAAAAGAAGAGCTACTCATCAGTGAAGAATCCTGCAACAATCTGCATGGCTAATGTTAGCGTCGTTGTACTCTACACTTCTCTTCCATTGACCCTACTGCTTAATTTGAAGAAGGCACTCTGCTGTAAGCAGCGTATATGTACCTGTTTCGTGCGCCACGTTGGACCAACGATTTAGGGAAGCATCCTGTGCCTAAGATAGCGGAAGAAAAGTTTACCAAACCTCTCGTTAGTCAAGACCCCTCCAAGTGCTCGGAACGTTTTTGGCAAACATGATTTTAGAAATGCAGCTAACTGGTTGTCCAGCAGCGAAAATTGGAACGGGTTAGAACGCAGCCATATTTGCTGCTTTCTGAGACTGTAGCTCCAAAGACTTATGCCCTCTGCTGGGAAATGTTGGCAGCTGGTTGGCGCAATTCGTAAGTGTGCAATCTTTTCTCATAAACTAAGTCTGTTTTACATTTCAACTAAAGTGAAGGGCTTTCCCTGACTAACTGCATGTCGAAATACATTAACCATTGCAGTGCACTGTAGCGTACGTACGGAATGGCCCGAGCATCACTTCGTATCTATGCGCGGTAACTTATAGTTCACTGTAATGCGTGAATCGCAAAATGGCACATAAGACGCAATGATATCAATTACATTAGCTTCTGTTACATGAGTTGTACGCAGCTTTGGTACTCTTAGAAATTATTTAAGATCATCAGCATTTTACTGAATATGACCGCTTTTGCGTGTAGTCGAAAATTTGATGAACCGAAATGATGACTACGAAGACAGGCGCATAGCGCATAGGCGGCAAGTTTACATTGCTTTCGTTTTAAAGTTCTTCATTGATACCACAGTTATCCAGTCAGCTCGGCTGATTTACAGCCTAGAACGTCAAGGGCAAAATAGCACCCATTATATAAGGTAAACTAAAGTCTTATCCAGCAGAGACATTAACTACAGAAGCTCAGCTAAAGGGATTTCGAGACAGTGCATTATTAGTAACATTAGCATATGACAACGAGTAAAATCCTGCAGAAATGAAAAGGTTTGATTTTAAAGTAAAGAATGCCTTTTATGCCTCGCTTCGTCGGTAATCCAGGAAGATAGGGAGGGAGTAAGTAAACGATGTATGAAAGCAAGGGTTCTGTGCTATGTCAGTCACCTTTGCCTGAGCTAATACTTTTATTCTGTGTTATAGGCAATCATTCTTAGGGTATCTTTTAAGCTGTGAATCTTTTCAGCTGATAATGTCTGGATCAAACCAGGCTTGCCGAATTTGAGCAGTCTCCATTATCAACATTTTCATTTCTTACGCCAGTTGAGACATGCGTAAATTGAGCCTTTGTAAGCGGCCTGAAGTCTTATGTTGACGTTGCCAATACGGCAGGCAACAAAGCTATTCAGAAAACATGATTTTATTCCAAAATAATGAAGGAGAAGCTCTTGAGACTTCTCATTTCGCCCACGACGTCAAAGTAGGATTTCACGGTTGTTAGTAGCAACTTGACCATTCAAACAGTAGTACTACCATCGCATTAGTGCTGGAATAGCAGAAGAGAGTTCTGATGTTTCGTCTTCTCTTCCTTTCTCTTATTCAAATCATTATTTTTTGAACGGATGTCTCGCCGTATTAATGCACAGCGATACTTCATTCAGTCGGCAGAAGCCTAATTTTCAATGATGAATGTATTTTGCTAATGGTCATTTGCTTGCACTTATAGTGACAATGGGCTAATTTGATATATGGATGGTTAGGTTACATTAATTTACCTCAGTCATATTCTTATCATCAATAAGGCGCAGCTAAGCTCACGCGCAGCATTAGTGAATTAAATAGTTATTCCATCGAGTTTGGCGTGGCAAATCTTAATTCACAATGTGAGGGAGTGGCAGTTAGATGCTTTCATCACTGATTTTATGGACAGAAATAATTGAGCTCGTGTAAAATTGCTTTCCGCAGCACCTCGGTTATTTATTAATTCAGCGCTGCGCGCTTCCTGTCTAATGTCAATGTCGTGTCATTCGATCATTTCTATTGTTCCTGATTCCTTTCCAAAAGAGTTGATTGAAACAATGAACAAAGTTGAATAGACCGTCGCGTACGAGCCATTGAAATTTCGGCAAAAATGAAAATCTTTGCTGAAACTAAATTTACCGAGGAGCTGCAATTACTTACGTAATCTCACGCAGACAGTTTGCCTGGTAGTAAGCGGGTGATCGATTCATTAATTGCAATGTTTAAAACGCATTTCAATTTCACTCGGCATTTAGGCTACTTCTCAGCTTACCATTGTACAATGTGCCATCATTCACAGCGTTGAGCTTTGACCTTTCGGAAGCGCAGCGACTTATACACGTAAAGCTGCTAGAAAGGGAATTTGGCAACTTTACAAATTTCTTTCAGTTGAGTATTACTGATTCCTTTCTCCAATGCTGCACCGCAGCATGCAATTTCCTACGCGTGAATACGCGTTGTTGCAAAACTCTGCGCCACTTGGTGAGAATTAATTTGCTGAAATTAATTCCGTTCGCGTTGGATTTTAAGTGCCTCCCGCTACATTGAGGTGAGAAAAGAAATTTGTTCCGTGATTAACGGTAGTAATTTATGCAATTAAACGAGGAAGGGCAGCGGCCAAGCAGAACCGCAGTTTAGTGGTTGAGGAATTCGAACCTTTTCAAGCATGTTTTGCAAGCGATGCATGCGACAGAACTTTAATGTTAATCGAATATGCATCAGGTAAAAATGCCTTTCAGAATAAGTGTCTTAAAATGAATCAGTATTGATCCATTAATGATCAATTTTCAGTTCTCAGGTGGAAATTATGCCTATCCGGTGCTCAGGGGAAAATAGATACCATCTAACTGATTTCACGTGCTGTTTCTTTAGACAGCCAAAGTTTCCATTCTAATAAACGCACTAAACATTACGTCAATTCGTTTGTTAACGCTGAATATTCTGCCCCGTTGTCAAAACACCGAATGCTGCCGTCCAGGTGAGCCCAGTTGCTAAACCATTTTTGGTGGTATCAACGACTTTGGTTAATTTCCTTATTCAACTTCTGATTGCCGCAATTATCCTTGCAAACGACCCACCACTGCAACCTATGCTTACGTTTGTGACGAAAGCGCCAAGGGAGTCTGTTGAGGTGGCGAGAGTACTTGACTCAGCAGTTTGATTAGCAATTAGTCAGCACCGTATGAAACGTCGACAAAGGAAAGGTACAAAGCAGTTCCGGATCTTGAGGCGTTCAAATCAATCGAGGCCATACGAATAATTGAGTTATTTATCAATGAACGTACCTTATCATGCTGTCACGAACATAGGAAACAGTCAAGCTGTAAGTGTGATCATCTCAACGTGACCATACGCTTTGCTGACTTGATATGTCACACTGCTGCAGTCATTAGTTCAGAAAGTTTGATGGGAAAAACGAAATAATTCAAGTTATATGCTGAATTCAGATGTTTCTCGGCGGTAAGTGCACTATTTATCTCGTTAATATAAGCCGCTGAAAAAACGGTTCGTCAGTCAAGAATTGTTCAGATAACTACTGATCAGATTTTACGAGAAGTGGTAGATTCATTCATACGCACTTCTCCTTTGCAGTTGAACTCTCGGTAATGCATTTCTAAACCTAAGTAGTATCTGAACTGAATATTATTTTCTTCTCAGCTTGTAACAGTCAGTATGCTGCAAGAAGTGCTGCGGATAAAGTCTGTACCCATATTACACCGTTAACAGTGAACTCACTGAGTTGCTGCTTAGGGTAATTTCATTACTGTTTGTTTTCATGCGGAATGAATTCCGTTCATCTTCGTCAATGCTACTCAAACGTATTTAATGAAAGAGCTTTAAATAATGAAGTGCTAATTTTCAGAGCAAATAGGTTCACTTTTCAGCGTCAGATGTTTCTAGTCTCTGTACAGTCCGTCTTTTTCTGTACTACGTTGACAGGACTTCTCCCCTTAGAATTTGATTAGCATTTATCTGGTTAGACAGAACTCACGGGACACAAAATACATGCATGGAGATGATTCAGTTACTGACCCGCCATTCTTAGAGCGTTGTCAGAGACAAACGAAATTAAGGTTGCTGGTAACAGTATAATAGATGCAGAACAAATAAGGCAAAGAATATAGGTAACAAAGAACAAGACTTTTTCTTGAAACTGCATTCAAGCTGTCTTCTTACGTGCTTTTCTACGGGCATGTTTATCAACTTGACGCCCTTATCACCGCATGACACCGCTGTCATTGTCATGAAGAGTTGGTCTAAAGTAATCGTTATCACCGCTTAGAAATCGAAAATATTTAGGACAATTACCGAGCAGCGTATTTAGTGACACTAATGAATTTTCACTTTTTCTTCGAAAGCTAATACAATATTGCATTTATGCTCATTTTAACATGCCTTTGATAATATTTATGCTTCTGAACGATCTGTACGTGAAGGGGCTTTAAATCAGCAAAAACTACTGAAGATTAAGAATAATTAAAACAAATTTCCCTCAGGGAATGGGTAACACGTGTGTTTACTTCAGTTTGCGACAACTGTAGATGGCTGCTACAGGAACAGAGCATTTAAGATCGATACTGTTTTCTTTCAGAAACTTTTCAGACCTATATTTCATGGAGGAACGTCACATACTATAACAGGGTATTCCCAACATCAGCATGACCATCAAAGTTGTTCTACCATTATTAGACATTACGTGTATGTCAGCAAGCATTATCATTGATGAACTTGCAAATTATCATTCATCTGTTTGATGGCAGCTATTCTAAAAGACAGGTTGCGTGAGCAGAAGCCAACCCAGAGGTTATCTGCTAATTTACAAGGTACCTTTTCGCGTACAACAGGCACTCGTTCAAATTTGCCTGGTGGGTTCAATTTCTTTTCAGTGTGAATTATACGGCTTTCATACGTGCTCCTTATCTGCTGTGAGAAACGAAATATTTTTTCTGGCGTTTGAACCCTTTGTGATATGAACTTACTATGACTGAGGCATTGAACAGTTTTGTTTCTGGACACAAGCTCCACGTGGAACGTATTTGGAAGGCTTAAAAACATTTGTATCAATAAGTGTTTGATGCTTAGAGGCAAATTCGTGAGAAAAATAAAATAGAAGCAACTAAAGTTTGATGATTACGAATATCATGCATGACTGCTTGTCGTTAACGTGAATGGAAACTGCTGGTTACAAAGTCACGGGAAACGTGCCAGCTGTTTTCCAGAAACAGAATGTCCCATCTGGTAAATGCAAGGCATGATTATTTTATGACCAGTGGACGGCAGCAGTTAAGCAATCCCGCAGAAGTTCCATGTGAAACAAGTTACGCGAGGTACGGGATGCATTTGAGGTGGGCGCCTTTAAATGCTGCAAAAGGTGATGAACAATACGAAATGGGAGACAATTTCTGCTCAGAAGAGTAAAACTTTTGTTCTTCGTTTTGCTTAGGCACCCCTGGTGATCGACGAATTTTGTAATTATGCAAAAATGTCAGTAAAAGAACGAGGCGATATTAGCAAAAACAGAATCATCATTCATTTTTTAACTGAACGCGGAGCTTTCTGGAATTGGGAGGCGCGTAGGTATATGACCATTTATAACACTTTGGCATGCCCAATGATTATTCTCACCGCAAAAACGAAAGTTGTGCATTCTATAAACACGCGAATAGCTTTCAATTTACTTAACGATTAGCGTTGAGAGCTGACACCGCACTTATTCTGCAATTGCAGATAATCTGACAGAGTTGAAAGTATTCAAAGTAAAGTAAAATCGACTCATTATCAAAAATACGTCCTCAAGAAAAGATTCTGTGTGCACAGACGTCGAGTTCACGGTAAGACTGAATTCGTCATGTCAATTTTGCCAATGGAAATGCATGCACTTCGCAGCGTTTCGGCTTATAAGTGGTGTAATCATTGAATTGACAATCCAAAAAGTAAAATATAAACAGTGGAATCCATTTTGATTTTGAGCAGATTGCTTATTTTACAAAAGCTGATAGTGCAACAAGCCTAAGGTTCAACTGCACTGTTACATGTATTAACGTACCTTCAGACGTGCATAACCTTCTTCTCGGACGAAAGTTAGAACTTCGTTCATTTCAAGGTAGCTGATTTCACAAGGTAGAACACGCTATGCACTTTCTTCGTCGTAGAGACCGACGTGTAGCGGTTCTGTAGTGGGCAAAGGCTAATGGCTAGAAGAATTGCGGGAATCGTTTATCAGAGGGGAACAGCATGAGCATATTCTTTCATTTATTACCATATTTAAAAGTTTCGCCCTTTGAAAGTTCCTACTTGTCGTTTTTAAATCTCAAACTGCTTGAAAATTGCAGGTCATTCATTGTGCAAGTCGTAGAAGTTTTTGATTATTTTGTCTTGTTGTTTTCCAGACGACAGTGACATAGACAAAAGTAAGTATAAGTGCATATTTAGGGTAAGCAGGGTCCCGAAAGCTCGCAGTCAATAATAAAAAGTTAATTGCACTCAGGTTGTTCTTCTGTACTCAGTTATGAAAAAAGTGTACTGATTGCTTATTCACCCACACCTTTTTGTAATGGCTAAGAACAATCGTAAAAGCTAATAAATGCGCATAACTGTCTTCTATGCTGCAAAATAAATGAATTGCATTACGTCTGAGCGTTCTTTCAAACACGACGTGAATTATTGAACTTACACATCTGTGTAACAGGTCTTGTTTTCTATACGCAACATACGTGACTAAACGGGTAGTATCCGTAGGCTGTATTTATAAGACGTGAACTGTTAATATTAATAACTAGCAAAGCAGCGAGATTTAACAAGGATAGCCGAGTATTGGAAATATGAAACGCGACAGTCTGCGAGAATTTCTCAGAATAGAATAAGTCATGGCATGCTAAGATTTGAACATAGTGAAGCGATGCTTAAAATTATGGCAAACTGCCATTATGTCCGCACAGTTACCTGCATGAATGTTCAAAATACTAGACAAGGCAAAAATGCTTCACCATGTTTGTATTTAGCTCCTAGTAATACATTGAATTGCAGGTTAATGTTCTGTCCAGCAAAACTGCCTTCCTTTTGGTAGACAAAGGAAACGACGCGGAATTGAAGATCACATGAACTGTTGACTGGAGTATGGTTTTTTATTGAGAACAAAACAAGCAGTTCAGTATTCTAACAGTGCACTAAAACCTGAAAACTCAGGCATCTACCCTGCTTCTAAGTCTTCTACGCAGAATGGCCAAAATTTTTCAAGCCATACCATTCTTGTTGCAATATAAACTATTCCATTGAGATAACGTAGTTGGGCCTGAATATACTTGGAACTACCGCGCTGTTTTCCTGAAGGGGAATCGCCAAACGATTAACACAGGAAAGTAGTTTTTATCAACCAGAGCGAAATCAAACAGCTATGCTTTTATACACTTTATGCCTACGAAATGGCTAGTAACGAAGCAACGTAATGTGAGTAAGTGATTTAAAACAAACGGTAAGTGATGAAGGCAGCAAAAGAAGATCAGTAATAAATGAAGGAATTGCATGGCAGCATAATGGAAGAGGACATAGCGAACAATATCTGAAATGCTTTGATAAAAACCACCAAACGCCGTTAACCATTTTGTCCTTAACTGATCGCGTTGTGTACAGAAAATTTGAATCGTGAGCGAGGCCTTTTGAAATGAACTACGAATTACGTGCGTACCGTTTCGTTGCATGCAATTTTTGTGCCTTCGACGGATGTGAGCTCAGAAGACCCTTTCTTAATGAATAGCTCACAAAACCGGGATAAATCTACCTTTGAGAAAGAGATATGCATTTGCCCAATGCGTAGAAGAAAGTGGTAAGCGGAAAAATATTGATCATACTTTGGCAATTTTCCATCGGTACTGGACATTGATCAAAGCGTAATTAGCTTTTTAATTTGATTAAATATTGCACGAAACCATTCCGCACAATACTTGGTGACAAATCGTTTTTTCTCTCAGTCCTAAAGGAGTAAGCAAATTATTAACTATGCTTACATGCTTGCTCAGGCAGTCGCACAACTTAGCCTTTCGCTATAAGCGCAGCGGTCCAAGGTGGTCCCATTCCTTAGTGTTAAGTAAAACAGCTGTTAGATCACACTGTGCTACCTATGCATAGCAATGTTGAATAGGAGTTCATCAGCAGTTATAGCCTTGTCTTTTGTTGGCGCGTTTAGTATTCCCACTTTGATTTCAAGACATTTATTCACCAAAGCTGCCATCAAGGTTAATATGTTTCCTGTACATAATCTTCTTTTTTAGCTGCAAGTAGAAAACGCCTTCTTGTCCATGTCGACTGTTTGCGTTTAGAAGCGCAAAGGTAAACAGACATTCCAGCTACGAATCCAATGCTCTGTGCCGTTGATGAGGTAACATTATGAAGTCAGGTCGATTTAGTGAATGAGCAAAGTAACTGCACGCTTCAGACAAGAGCAAGCTATCATTTTTTTGACTTCAATTTTAATGAACATATCTTGACAAACTAGTTCAGGGCTGTAGGACACTGTGAATCTCTCCACTGATTTTGGTTTCGACTAATTGATGCTTAGCGGAACAGTTCTTGAAAATCCAAAGCCAGTTTGAACGTTTGAACTGTCAGGTACTGTATTCACTGCGTCAGATAAAGTGACCAAAGCATTTTCAACAGGTTTTATGGTCACATATTTTCTTCCAAGTCAGAGTTGCAACGAAAAGGCTATACGGTTTTGCTGCTCCTATATGAAAGGATAATTTTCCTTTCTTTTAGGCAACTATAGACAGGAATGCCTAACTATTAATATTAACTGGGAATGCTGTTAATCACCTTTAATTTCAATAAGCACCCTATTCATTTTTCATTTCCTTTCTGAGAAAAGAGCTTTGGAGCATAGCTGTGTCCCCCTTTGGAATAAAACTATTAATGCAAAACTTCATAAGATTGCCGCTGGAGTGGGTAACACTAAAGAGCTGCTGGAATCCATTTTCCCTGAGCCGTCTCGTAGCTCGCTTTCAGTTCCTCTCTAAAGTGGTTAACGTCCAAAAATTGATTGTTCATGAGCGAACTTAACTCATTAAGAGTTAGTAGCTGCAGGTGCTGTCATTATTTTCAACTGAATAAAGTAATTAATTTTTAATTAAAGAAGCAATAGCTGCTACAAAGCTGCATCGTGCGTTTGATTGATTGGTGTCACCATTTCGCTTGCTTCCATTTTTCTACGAAGTAAGTAAATACACTTTTGCTTAGGCCATAAATACTATTTTGTAAAAGTCATTTAGCCAGCTTTCATGACTACAGAATATATGTTGTATGTTTGTTTAGCGCTTTCGATTCGGCGGAGTTTTAACTATAGCGTATCCAAAACATATGCTTAAGTAAAATGTAGTTGCCACGAACCCAAGGGGAACTTTACGCTTACGCATAGTGCCTGAACTGTATAAACCAACGTAAACTGTTATCCTGTGGCGCAAAAAACGAAACTAGCGCAATCTGTGTGTTGATATAAATCTTACATTCAGAACTGTACGTGTAAAGAAATTTACCCTTTTAAACTTTGACAGAAGAGCTTTGAATTCTCAGTCATGCATCAGAGGGAAATGAGAGGCTACTGCGCCTATTTTCATTTCAACGCTACGAAAAGCTGAACCATAGCATTCAATCACCTAGCTAAATAACGGTGAAAGTGCAGTAATATGAAACGCTTAAGTCGGTGGATTTCCAGGTATTGTGTAGGCGCGAGTAGCGTAGCATTACTTGTAATCCAGGATGGATGCCTTGAAAAGAAGTTGGTTTGTAAGCAACTCATCGCTAGATACTTATTTTTGAAAATTCTTAAAAATTAAAGTGTTCGTGATCCATTGAGTATTCCTGAAATGTTTCAGTTTTATAAGTTGAAGTACAGTTACTTTTAGAGCTACTAATGAAGCACCCTCGTAAAGTAACTTCATATGAAGAGGTTGAACGACATGTATTGGTCACCCCAATATCTTCTTGTACTACTGCTCCTTTTTGTAGGCCTTTATTTTACGGTAGTATCCCGTTATTTTGGAACAAAAAGTCTTTCATTGTTCTTCTGAACCTTTCAGGCTCAGCCGTAACCTGTTCTCAGCGGATAACCAGAGAGAATCAATTCCTTTTTAAAGTAAGCATATGAAGTATCTCGCATCTTAATTATTTTTTCTGAATAGAATGGTAATGGAATTTATTTGGTAACGGTCTTCAGAGACTTTTGACAGCTGCGGACAGTGATAACGCCCTAAGGTAACCGTCTAAGGTCGTCAAAGGTGCGCAATTAGTACAACATTTAGAAGCTATCAGAAATGGCGATAATAGCATTCCAATAGGACAGGATGAAACAACATATGCAACCTATCTGAGCGATGCACTGAATGTTTTTCTTCAGCCACTAAGTATAAGCTCGTAGATTTATTGTTGCTAGCAAAATTGTGTAAGTTGTCCTTTAATCACTTGCTTATCACATTAACTGTCACTTAGAACAAGTGCTGTGAAAACGCAAGCGATTTCCAATTCGCCCAACTGATATTCCTTAGAAATATTTGTGTGATTCCATAAAAGTTAACGAAATAATTCATTAATGGAAGTAGGAACTTCCATGCCTCTTCATGGACTGAGAAATATTGATTGGGCATTTCATCAGAGAGCTAATCAACTTGAAGATAAAAGTCGCTAGGCGCTTGCCAATTCATTTAGCTCACGAAACTGTTTAATTACTTGCTAATCAAGCATACATCAGTAAGATACAGCTTTAAATTTCTCAAGGAAAATCGAGTTATTATTCTTGGGATTACTGCCCCAGTCTATTAGTCAGAATTTCTCTACCAGCTGCTGGCCTGCATTTCAGTCATGACAGGAAAGGCGCTCGACGATTTTATGTCCTGTTAGAATTCGACATCTTGATTGCTAAATGCGTCCCAACTTTGTCAGCCTCTTAGAGCATGCCGACTTAATGGTTCAAGTAAGGAGTATAGCTAGCTTACGAGTCTACTATCATGTTCCTTTTGATCAAACTGATGTCCCTAAGAAACAACACGTAGTTTGTAAAACGGTCATGATCTATTCAAATATGACTGCGACTCGATGGGTACGTCTCTTCGAAAGCTTTTCATTGACTACAATTTCAAGAAGACCTGCTATCTTTTCTGAAGTGCAAAATGAAGGGAAGATAGCAAGTAACCTTCAGAATAAAGCTTAAAGGCGCATGTAAATTGCATTACGTTCTTTTACCCGTGAGAAGGCTGCGACGAAGTCAAACCGAACTTCATTGTGATTGCCTGTGAATGAATATTTTATTAACAGATAGGCACAGCCTATCCTAAACGTAAATTGCATCGTATATTTTGTATTGAACAATGCATAGCTTTATTTACTTTATTTTTGAGCTTCATTTTCTCCCATGATTATTTAACCAAATCAGAGGTGACTAATTGGCAAGTTATGTTTGAATAGTGGAACGAGGTGATATGCTGCCTATAATATAATACTTAAGCGCCATTCTGTCGTAATTTAACTAATTCGTTTTGCCATTTGCAAATGGCTAGTCAGAGGAAATGGCAAACTTGACAGTTTGAAACAAACGTGATCAAAGGCGTTGCATGCCAATAAAGAAGTCCATTGCTACCTTAGAAAAACGTATACCATTTCTTTGTTGAATGAACTCTGCTAAGAGCTTACGTTCATCAGCAGCCTTTGTCATGGTGTCTGAGCACAATTGGGTTTCCTGCGTGATTATGCCCGCTTTTATATCCTTATAAAGTAACGTTCTTTAGGCATTTGCCAAATATGTTTTATTCCATTGATTAACATCAGTAACATTGAAAACCTTTCTCTATTTCATACAAGTGTATGCAGATACCTGTCCATTACGGATTTGTGCATTTCATGGACGCACAGTTGCAAAAGCGTTTGTATAGTAAAGCGTCCGACATGTATTGTTTTGTCAGATTATCAGCAATCAAAAATTCCTTTCCTTATTTTGGTTACCATATTACTGCCGTACTCCAGTAGATGCTGATCTAAACTGTGATTGGCAAATCATTACTGCTGAAAATTAGAACAGATAAATTTGACAGCTCATGCAGTTTACAAAGTCAGTGATGGCAAGTTAGGGACAAATATTGTAAACTCTTCAAGGAGAACTCCAGAGAAGTCAACTGAAAATGTAACTTCAATAATGTGAACGCAAAAGTGCGTATGCGAACAAACTTAGAACTTACAACCGCGTTTTAAAAAATTGCACGGGCTGTTGATCTGCATGTACTCATGAAGCCACAGTGACAGCCAGAAAAATTTACTGGCCTGATACTATGGACGCAAGTAGCACGAAAATCTTTTTGCATGCACGTTAAAAACTGAAGTCATGAAAACGTTTCAAACGCTAACGTTGCCTCTTACAGTTATTAGCGCTTTAATCTCGGTATAATGTTTGTCTTAATGGATGTATATATTTTTTATACCTCTTTCCATGATGATCTTATATGAGCTACGTTAACTGAATATCTGTTGCAGCTGCGTGTGATATTGGGCAATGCGATTGGATAAAGGAAGAGAAGATCTGAGGCCTCATTTGGATGGCATTAACATCAGCGGCAAATAGTAAGTTTTTAGCTGCTGCTTTGAAAATTGATGTTATTTCGCATGATATCTTGGCAATTTCAATGACACCTAAACATTCGTTGGAAGAAGCAACATTGAGGCCGTACAACGTTAAGGCTAAGGAGGTGAGTTCATCCTATCTCCAAGCTGAGCTATTGAGCTTGCAATGATCTTTCAAACGTAGTCCGGTCTGGTCTTGAAGTAATTGCGCAGTTAATGAGACGCGATTCTAAATTGCCGGGTGAATTTTTCTTTCTAATTGATTTATTTCCTTCCATAGGAAAGTGAAGGAGAATTACTGGCGTCCCTTTTTGTCTCAGGCAGCAGTCTTCGGCCGATTTGGATTTAATAGCCAAAGCTTGCAGAAAAGGGCAAAACGCAAACCTAAAGAAGGGAAAATTATTTATGCTCCTGTGCAGAAATAAGCATTTGCTTTTGAATCGAGCATCAAATGATACTCCATTTTACTCAGCAGTAATGAAATGTTATGAATTAACTAGGTGATGTCATTCATTATCGTCACATTCCTATCCCTAAGAAGTATCTTTCGCGGGACTTCGTTGAGAATTACGGCTGTTCTTCATGTATACATTTGAATTAATATTTAAGAATAATTCGTTGCTTGTCGGTTCTTTTAACATCAAAAGCTAAAATTGTTTGTACAGTTTTCAGATCAGTTTATTTCATTAAGTTCAGCAGCATGATGACCCAATGTCACAGGTCAGTTGTTGAACTTCATCATCGAGTCACTGATCAAGGTATAGCCTGCCTTATTTTCATTTAAATGAGCACGCTTGCCAAAATTCACTCTCACCTGTAAACTGCGTTGCATTAAGTGAAGTTACTAGTACAGCGGTTGAAAGTCAAGAAAGTGCGGACAGTTTGCCAACATATCAAAAAGCAACGCCAGTCATATAGTCGTAGTAGTCAGATAGCTAGCTTCATTCAACTGAACTCCTCATGCCATGTTGCTAAGAGCAAAATGTATTGTTGCTTTTTCAGCGCGTTGTTCTAAGGTGGCAAAAGTTTTCTTCCCGCTCGCGGACCAAACAGACTATTTAACGCTTAGTCTAGTTGTAGGTTTTATGCTATGGTAACGCAAACAGAACATAGCATCATAAGGAAGAGTTGCATTTGTTGCATAGGTAACAAGCATAATCAGTTCGAAGTCGAAGTTCAGTTCCAATTCAGTGACAGACCGTTTGCGTAAGGATTTTTTGGACTGCTTCTAAAATTTTATTCGTAGTACCACGTTACTTACGTTTTTCACTTTTTCTATTTAGTTTTGAAGGCTAACACCAATGTAATCACAGTCGAGCTTATAACTAAGTGAAGCAAATGCCCTACTAACAAGTGGGTGAGCAGTTCCGCGTAAAACGGCACCGCACAAGCTTTACTACTGCGAATGTGGATTGCCAATGATTAAGCATGAACCAGCTGCGAGAAAGTAAATATAACGCATTATTGACAGGTTATGAAGCACCACTGCTTCTTTATTTTAGACGTTGTGAAACTTCAGCCATTCCTTTTTGCATGCATCAGGAGCGCTCTTCTATTGCTGCAAAACAATTTTCGAAAATGTAGCTTTTCTAAAAAAGTTCATTCATTTGCACTTTAAGGCATCTTAAAGGAGGTAGCAGAGAACACCTGTGTTTTTTCATTTGCAGTAGCGTTAACTACCATGTAGTGTTGCTAGCTATTTGTTAACTGGCAGTCTGGTACAGCAGGTTTGCCAAGCAAGGCTTTAAAAGTGTTCGATTCTCCGACCTGAGGCATTCACATGCATTTGCACTTAAAAGAATTTCTGCATTATGTGTTCTCAGTACTTCGGCGTAGATAAACAGAATAGGAACTATCTGTATGGAGTTACTCTTTCCAGTATTTGTTTTTGATTTTCACCGCAGTGCATATAAGCCAAGCTGTTATTCTCTAGATTCTTCACAAGTCGGTGACAAATATGGCTCTCTCTTTGGAGGAGATGTCGTCGCATGAATTTACTTTTTAAATGACGTAGGATTAGCGTGATATTTTCAAGTATGCTTTTCGGTTAGCTTACACTTCATAACAGGGCTTGTATTTACTATTTAGTCTTTAAATTGTATCAACGGCGGCTATAAATCCGTACAATTTTAAAGACTAAATAATTTCAAGCATGCTGAAGATTAGTGTCACACACGTCCTGTTGTTGTTCCTTGGCTTGTAGACAGTAAAGAAGCGTTCTACCAAACAGCCACTTAGTAATGACGAAACGGCTTTTTGTTACGTGTTTTCGGCGATTCAGCTGCAACTTGCTGGCGGCAGTTTGCAGAAGATTCGTTTTATAGCACAGTTGGGCGTTATGTTAGCGGCTTTTCAATTCTTTCCTTCAGTAGCTGTAAATGCAACTGTCCTACGGTCCAATGGATTTGGCAAACGAAGTTATACACTTCCTAAAGACTCTTCTAAGTGCAAAGATGAGCGTTTTGAAGTAACAGTTCAATAATATGTTACCATCAGTGAAGTTGAAGTCAATAACCGTTTTCTAAGTGCTAATTAACTGCCCTGTTAGGGGAAAATAGCTCGTCGAGTCTCAAAAAGGTTTTGTTTTCCGATTCGCGGCTAAGATGCATAGAAGAAAATTGTCATATTGTCCTATTAAACCTTTGCAACCTATAGAACGATCAAATGCACACAATTCTTGCATTCAGCATATGACTGCCATCATAGGGAAAGAACTAGCTGTTAAGCGTTGCCCAACATACTCTTGAACAGCATGCCATAGAGAGGAACGAAAGCAATGCTGTCATCTCAAACGTCAGTGAGAAAGAACGAGTCAACAAATATGCATGACTGAACCCTTTGTTCAATCAAACAGCAAGTTCAGAAATAAAGTGTAAGTTCAAGCGAAACGGCTCTATAGTTTTGATTCATTTTTTCCAGTATCCTCAAAACGATTGCCAGTAAAAGTCAGCGTATCATTAATTCTGTGAGTTCGATGATAATTATAACGCATTATTCTCAATCTTTCATTTGACTATATAGTGGCCATCTGTCGAAATGTATGACATCAGTAGTCGATCGTTTTATCGTTCGAGCAAATGAAAAAGTGGTTGTAATAAGAATGGCAGAAGTGAATGTGCTCAACATTAGGAAATGCATTCAGCAGCTGAGGTACAGACAGCCAGTTGTCATAAACGTCTTTTATAGGAAAACACTTCATTCAGAGCGATTGATGTTTTCAGGGAACGCTCGGATATAAGTGCGACTATTTATCACGGCGCTTGAATTGGATAGTTGAAACTGAAGTTTCTATGACTGCAAAATGCGTGCTGTTGCACAGTTCATTTGTAGCAAAAAGTTCATGCGATTTTCGTGTTTCTCAAGTTCAATTCGGCGCGGTGATTGACTACATTGACCAGAATAATGAAAGCGAACACTAAAGGGAACCAACCAACTGAGCTGTTTGATCAGAGTCACTTTGGGTTGAGTACAACTGGGCCCCGCTGACTTCTATCAGCTTCGTGAACAATTCTGCCATATTTTCAGTCAGTAGTGAAAAGTTTTAGCTTTTTTGTTTGGCTACAGATCATTCATATGTGATTATTTAACATGTGGAGACAGGTTCCAGGAAATTCGTGAAAGCTGTGATCACAGGACAAGAAATCAGGCTAACACTTTTTACCTATGCATCAAGTAATGCGTAGAAATTTGATATGAGCCGTCAGTAGCGCATTAACATAGTTTGCGTGCACTTAGTCCATTAAAAAAATGCTTCTGCTCAATGGAAGCTAGTGAATGGACACTAATGAAGCAAGCACGTACTCCCATGAAGTTTTAACCTTAATTTCTAAATCCTAGGATAGATAAGAATCATTCGCTTAGCTGTTTAATGCATCCATGCTCATTTTTCATTGATTTATTTTCTCAGAAGCGCTCTCATTTCGAAGAATCGATGCGAAAATATCACAACCCAGTAATGAACTGCATGCCAAGATGGCATATTTAAGTATAATTAATGTTTTGAGAAGTTTAACCGCTTGCATGATCGAACAGCGCCTTTCCTGCCTTGGAAGTTGCCTCATAATTTCTTTCTGCATCGACTAATCGGCAGGCATTTCTCTCAGGGCTAAGCTACTTAATTCCCAGACGTTTGGTTGTGGGACAACTGCAATGCAGCGCCCACAATTGAGCATTTATGGAAGGCCGCATCGCAGGTCAATTGTTCACATACTAACGTATAGGTGCTTGCAAGTACTGTTCATGAGCAAAAGTGTGCTCAAGAAGCAGTAGCGGCAGTAAGTCAATGAGGGAACCTTCTGCAAGGAGGAACAAGTGTCCAAAACGGGTTGAGCACTTTTTGCTTTGATTGAGGAGAAGTTAAATGACATACTTTCTCGTTGATCCCGGATTATCACGCAATCAAGCAAGCTTAGCTGTATGAACATTTGCGTTGCACTTGTAAATCAGCTTCAAAATCAGACATTTTTCAAAGTTAAATGACAGGCAACCGCTTTGAGAGAGTTGTTTTTTTGTTGCCCGCAAAAATTAAAAGCGAAACGATAGCCACTTCATTTACGCTCGAAAAAGTATTTCCACCAGCTTGAATACCATGTGTCATTGGAGCAGAAAGTCGTCAACTAGCCGATTTAATTTTCTAAAATGAATTGCTTGTTCACCATCAGCGCAGCCGTCGGCAGACGTGGTCAGTGGCATTTGGTTCCTCTAAGCCTCGCTCTTCAGAGTTACGTAGGTATTATATATCCGGCCTGCATCATTTGCCCCATTCAATCCAAGCAAGCGCTATTCGCCTCTATCCTTTCTTTCGGTAGGCTTTCCTTCTCTAAAAATATGTTTCTCTCCTTGTAAGCAAACCATTAATGCATGCTTCGTCCCGTTTCAGTGCGGACTGTAGAGCCGCACTGTTTAATTTTCCTAAAGTTTTTTCTCCGCCAACTTCTCTGCACATGATTTTAAATTGTTACTTGAAGTCGCGCAGTTAATGGCTCGCTACGCCGTTGAGCGAAAAATGCACTCCGGACTCGCTGAGCAGTTTATTGCCAACATAAACAACCATTGGTAAACATTTTGGAAAAATTTTCATTGCGATGCTTCTATGCTCGATCGAGAGTTGTCTTCTGTTCCCGTATTAGCTCCATTGAGCGTTCTTTAGTAACAGGTCGCGTTGCTGTAAGCACTCAAAAAGTAGATGACCTCCATCTTAAACTGGGTGGAAAATTTTCTGTTTCGTAAGCACAGTGTGTGACAGCGGAGCGTCTCCTGATGCGTACGTAACAATTAATCTTCAGTTTTATTATTTATTCAGGCGACCTGCGTCCATCTGCTTTACTGATCAGGAAGGGTCATTCCAACCGCTCACTTCTCTGTTTTTATCCGAGTTCACGCGAAGTAACTTGCGACCATGAGTGTCACTCTTCACTTTCATTGGCTGAGCAATAGCCGTGCGGCTAATACTATGATGTGAATTAATATTCTCTGCAATTTTACAAGTTCATTAGAGAGATAAAACGTTAAGGAATGCACATTCCTTCAGGGCGCTTGCCTTTGAACATAGTCTGCGCTTCGTTTTGCTTTAGTTCTTCTGATATTTATTGCATTGCTGAGAATTCGTGAACCAGCAAGATGCGCTACTGTTACACTGCACTGAGGGAGTTCGCAAAATTAATTTTTTAAAAAAGAGCACACGGAAATGAGCATGGTCTTCAAGATTCAACAGGTAGAAGTACAAGCGGAAATGACTTGCGTGAACTAAGTTCTCTCAACGAAGATGGAGACACTATATTCCTGATCTCTTTGCTACTTTCGTTATCATGGGAAGCGCTGTTTCACTAAGCAGTTGCATTTTAATACTTTAACCGAATAAAAACTTCCATTACTGCGTTTATCCATTAAACGTAGGTTTGTATACTTTATGCGAAGAAAGAGCTGATGAATCATGTTTTAAGAAGGTTGATGTACTTGTCCCTTTGAAGTGAGCAGTATGTGCGGAGATTTTGATAAGGTCTTTTCTCCATGTTAAAACCAATTCTGGTCACTCAGTTTTAGTCGGTGCTGATGCGAAATGCTCACTAACTGCAATAATGAATGAGACAATTTTTTCTATTGATCGTACAAATGAATCATATTCCATCAATTTAGCCAACAAAAAAGATTTGTACCTTTGATGAAAAGGTATTATGTGTACGAGGCTTTGAGGGTGAACTCAACCGTGTGCATACCGTTTAAAAAGGATCCTTTTTTACACCATAAGCGTCTCCCTGACTCAACCGAAAGCCAGGCGCTTACATTTCTTCTACTCATATGTCCAAAGGGTTTATTAAGACGAGTTCTCACCAACTTCTTTTAATTTTTCCAACGTTTACCTGCAAGAAGATACCATCTGGCAAGTTTATGAGCAATTAAGTAAGAAAAGGAATAAGTATTAGCTGTTGATTCCAATGCAAATTCCTCCATTCACGCAAAGCTTTCCTTTGAGATGAAATCACAGTGGATCGGTTCATCGCACTCGTTACAAAGCGGATTTTAGCCGCACATTGTGAGTAATTAGCGACGAGGAAAGTGTTATGGCAGTGAAGTATAACAAAACTAAAGTTGCTACGCTAATAATCTCAGGTTTCGGTATACGTCAAATGGAGACTTGTCTTTCGTGCTTCGTGTAAATGTAGAGCATTGAGAAAGTATAGGTACTCAAACTGCTTTCGAAATAAGCTCGGCGTGAAAGTTGATCAGTTCCGCTTTGCAGAACTGATTTAAGCTAGTGAGACTTAGCCGGAATGTATGCGCGAAATGCATTATATGGATAACTGCTAATCATCACCTTCAAGTTTCCTCTACGACATTACCTCACGCTGTAGCGCATCATCTAAGCAAACGTCTTCATATGAATCTGCTACTTTGTTAGTACACCTACCTCGACTGAGAAAATTCGCAACCTTCAGTTGAGCCCTGAATATCCTGCTTTAGAACCATATTGGCCTGAATGAAATCTTAGACCACCGCCTTAAAGTTTTGTTCATCAGGATGCTACTCCTTAGAAGTTGGAAGGATTAATGCGTAATACAATCAAAATGAGAAAACATAAAAATCAGTGGCCGTAATTTCATCTTTGTATTTGACGACTCGCACTCCTTTAGGTAGTCTACAAACGTTGAAAACACATTTCCTAACCACTGTGACTGTTGGAAAGCGTAAAACACAGAACAACATACGGAAACATTGGAGCTTTCAGAAAGGTCGCGTTCTGTCGTCAGCAAAGCGACAGCTCCGAAAGCCCCTTTATTTTCGTGTTTTGTTTTGTGGTGTACGCTTTGCACTAATAACAGTTTTCCAGCAATCAAACTGGTTACAAAAATGTGTTTTCAGCGTTTGCAGACCTCAACGCTAACGAAGAGTAAGCCCTTGACTACAAACACTTTCCGTTTTAAAACAACCAATATTTAAAGCAGTAGCGGTAATGACCGATTTTAAAATAGTTACTTTATATGTCATGAAAAAGATAATGGAACTTTGTTGGAAAAGGTTAACCCTAGTTGAAACAGTTTTTCTGTCCCAGAAAGGAACTTAGGGAACACGAAGCTGTATAGTTACTAGTAAGGAAGCTAGCGGCGATGATTTGCATAAATGTTCAAACTTTAAGGTGGTACGCAGGGATAATTCAGCACGCATTATGACCCGTTTAATATTTCGCAACATTCGTTGCAAAATTTGCATTTCACTTAAGCAACAGTAAATGGTTGCCATGGATCTACAGCAGCTCTAAGAAAAGGGGTAGAAAATTCAGGTAGTGAAACAAACGGTAAATTCCTAAATTCCCGATGCAATCGGCCGGTTAATTTCCGAAGCCCAATGAGCTTACTCACACTCCTACTACCGTTTCGCTTTGATACGGTACGGCTCCGCCCATAGTTTGCAATGTTAATAACAAAACAGAACAAAAGCGAATTAACGAGTGGACTGACGTTTTTCAGTATAAGCGAGAACACTCAGAGCAGTTCAACTGAAGGGTTCAGGAAATGTGCACTTAGAGTGACTTACACTACGCAAGAATAAGCTTTTTGTTAACGTGTTAACGATCTCATGAACTGCTAACTGCTCATGCGAGTAAATGGTCCGCATTTTGCTTTCCACTTATGCCCATTTTCGACTTACAAAAGAGTCAGCCAATTCATAATAACAGAAGAAGATGCACTGCTCATGAAATAAAGTTAATCTTTCGGTGATCCGTCAATCGTTGGGCAATTAACCGCCCTAGAATGTGATGAATCTTTTCACGAATTATTCCAGCTACCTTGCGACCTCTACATGGCCTCAACAATGTTTTACAGTTACCTGAAGTATAGGTAAGCGAAAATAAATAAAATACATTATTCGAGAGAAGTCGGAAAGGTGCAATAAATTCTTTACGTGAAAAAAGTGTATTATAATTCAAAAGCAGCATTTCAGAGGCAATTTCTCGATGAGAGCGTTCGGCATTTGCCATACTGCCGTTGAGAGGCGCATGTTCGCTAAAGAAGGTACGCTGAAGCAAGGAAATTGAGGTATCCCTATAAATATCATTTCCCTTCGCAACAGTAAACATAGCTACGCTGCAAATGAAGCAATCCAACTTGCTCTCATTCAAAATTCACCCACTGATCGTTGCAGCGAGAAATAATGTGCATTAAAAATTCCAAATCCACTTTTTCGTTCGATAACAAATTCCCCTAATGAAGCACTTCTGAGCACGGGACAGAAATCAGCGAAACACACGTTGCGCCGAGCGGACAATCAGGAAGCACATGGAGATGATAAGAGGGAATGCCACTACTAAAAAGTCCCTTAAGAATTTGACGCGCAATTAAATTTGAAACGCCAGCAAAGAAAGTACACTTTGCCTGCATTGGCGAAGGCATTTTCCATTGCTTAATCGATCAGCCCCAGATATTACTGTTGATATTTGAGTCTTCTTCGTCTAGGTATTGTTTTAGCAATGGATCGATTCTTTGGTAGCCGATTGCTTCCTTAATTACTGAGTTTAGCAGCTGTGTTAATTGAATCAATTCCCGGTAGTCTCAAAATGAGATGAACGAAGTATCAATCGCCGTCGCTCTTCCCACTTCTCATTCCTAGACGCTTCTCGTGGTTAAGAAGAACCTTTTTTCTGTGACCTGTGAACTTCACTTTGCTATTAATATTAATACGCTGCCCTATTCTTGAACATCTCAGACACAGGGTACTTTATATTAAACGGGTGCTTTCAAAATTGTGCACATTTCAATTTCGAAGCACCACTGACGCTGAGCGATTATGAATTTTAAGTTTTGAATTGGAGTGAAAAATTTTCCCTGCTTCTCTTCAGCGGGCAACCGTGAAAACGTTTTGTGACGTTCACACAAATTCTCGTGACCTTATTCTAACATAGGCTGCAAGACTTCATTTTCGCTCGGCACACCATGTCATTATACGATGATGACGTTGGTCATTCCAAGACGCATCCATACAAGGAATTAGTTGTCATATAAGTCAATGACGCTGGTGAGGCAGCACACTTTCTGAATTATCAAAAGCTGTATAAAACTGCAACGAATCCGTGGTTCAATGATAGCTCTCTAAGTTTATCTTGACTTCTATTGCAACTGAATCAACGCAGCATCGAATGCTGAAAAATACGTACTATGCACACACTCGGCTGACTCGCATAACCAAAAGCACGCTGTGAAGGTGTAACTCTAATTTGGAATTTAAAGTATGGGGCACAGAGAGTGGAAACGGTAACAAATCGAATAAAAAGAACAAGCTCATTCTTGAAAGCACGATAAACCCATTTAGCTTAACAAAAGAATAAGAATTACGAAGCTTTTGGATCACGATTACCGAAAGCTTCTTGTCTTACTTTTCTACGACACCAAGTAGGTTTACTCTGCTTTCAAGGAAGAAAGCATATCAGCCCGTTAGAGAATGTCTTCTGTTCAAATGTGTTTTGAAATTGAAGGTTGAGGAAGAACTTCAAGCATGTGAGGCCAAATTTATTCTTGCGTAAATGCGATGCTCACAGTTTAAGCCAACTGAGTGGATAAGCACAAAATGTAATAATAAAAAACCATTGTAAACTATATTCAGCACCCGGGAATGGCTAAAGCAGATTACAGAGTCGCGCAGCATAATAAACAGATTCTGCAGCCGTTACAAGATGACGTGAAACCTTTTCAATTCATTGCGGAGAGTTCAGCTCTTCTCTCTATATTAATCGTTTATACTTTTCTTTGATGTGTTGCAAATTATTGAGCTTGCAAGATAAGCAGTAGCTCTTTATGCAGCATTGGTTTAACTTCGATTCAAAAGAGAGATTAATTTGTTTGCGTCTCCATTTAGGAAAGCAGCTTATACAAATCTGTGCCTATCTTTATCACTGCTGACACGTCGTTGATGGACGCGTGAGATGGCAGAATGCTTTTATACATGGGCAGTGTGTGTTTTCAACACTATATATTAATTGATATTAGAGCTGTGATGAGTTGCGTTTGGGCAAGACAATGTTGCCCGCTTATGCACCAAATGTTAAGCAGCTCCAATAGGACATTTGCGAGTGTGACACCTCGCTTATGCTGCTGTCCCTACAGAGCGCCTGTTATATGAGCCGTAAATAGGCAAACGATAGTTAATTGCGGGAGTCGATGCCATACCACTTACTCCCTTTCAATTGCAAAGCGTCTTGTTTGCATCCGTTTCCAATTGAGTTTCCACCGAGATCGACGTGCATCGAGGGTGATTATAATTGCCGACAGTGTTTAAACTATGACGTTCAGCCTTTTCCATCAATCAATAGACTTAATTACTCCTGATTGCGAGGGTCTGAAAGGAGCAAGTTCTCTTCCACGCTTTCATTCACGATAGTGTACCATATTGTCTTCACGTTGTAATTTCTTCTGTTCAAAAAGCTGCTATCTGACGCATCTCCTTAACCACGTTTACTTTGCTGATGGATTAAAATGATTCGGCTATAATGGAACTGAGCGCCTTCATTCCATTCTACTCATTACCTTGAAAGGAAACATTGAGATAATGTCCTATGAATGACCACCGAGTCTTGATTCATTCCATTAGCAAGTTTTAACTTATCAGATGTCATATATGCGTTCACCTGAATCTTACCTTGGGGGCACAACTCAAGTGAATATGTATATCAAAAATGGCAGTGACCATCTTGTATCAGCCAGTGTGACAAGTCTGATAAGGGAGCAACGTTGTGAAGCTCTGAGGTTCCAAATTTTTCCTGATTCAGTCTTGCAGAAATGAATCCCTTTTACAGTAACCTATTAAATTAAATCGAAGGATCAAAGAGGTATTCCCGTACTGTGCAATGCGGCAAATGCTTACTGTTCCAGCTGGATAACCCTCGCCTCAGAATGTTGTAATAAAGGCGGAAGTGCCGTCATCAGCGTAGCTGCTGTAGGTCAGCTTTATTAAAAATGGCTTCAAAGATTTATGGGCGTACCTTTTGCTTTGCGTTAAAGTGAAATTTTTAAAGCGTACTGAAACCAAAGCGGAGAAGATACGAAATCCGTTCATTTAGATCGTTCTTCTATCTCATTCACTTGATTCTCAGTGGTTCGTTTGATTGCCCTTTCAAAAGAAGCGTTAATTGATCCACGAAAACAATCCTCTCTCATTTGATCTCGTGATTATCTAATTGCCAGACGGGACACTATGATCGACAATTCCGCGACCAATGGTTTAATCAATTGTGAAGACACGCTATGCCTTTGCTTCAATGCTAGCACATTCAGTGCAGTTTGATCTCCAATTAGCGCTTGCGATGGGTTCAGTGTTTGACTGGCAGCATACTTTATTCCTATGGCAAGTTTCCATTTCTTCTTATGAGTATTCCGTTGTAATTGTACTGCGATTTGTCTATATAATTCCAGTCCGCTTGATTCTTGGATTGGAAATGGAGTTCTTACCTCAACAGGGATGGCAGAAGGTTGCGCCGGGATTGATGCTAATGTTGCGACTGGTAACTTTGAATAATGTCCAAATCTTGCTACGATGAATGCAGCAGGAATACTACAGTAGCAATATTCTTCAATCCCACCGCACCGTTTATATCATTTGCAGAAATGGCCTAAGCTGCCTTATTACTATCGGACGCTCTAACCGTCTTTGCTGACGTGGCATTTTTATTCTTTTGCATTTATGACTATCCAGGACAGATTCATAACCTTTCGGCACTCGTAGCTTTAGAGGCAGCACCACTTTATGCTTTTTTCGTATGACTTGTGCATCGATTGACGAATAGCGCTTAATTCCAAAAGCCGTAATATAAGCGAGAATGCTGAGTCAGCTCAAAAGGCAGCTTGCAGGATTGTGGGATTCTTAAAATGAATGCCCAAATGGCTTTTAAAAGTGATCCATGAAAAAGTTGTGCAGTCAAATTATTGATCCAATAAATTAAATGGTTAGGTTCCAACTGCTTTAGATTAGCAACCATAAAGTTTTTTGTCTCCGTTAGGGTACTTAGTGGCGCTATGAGCTACGATACGGTTAATACAAAACCTTCGATCGCCCAGTGCTGCATGTTGAACTTGGATTTCTTCACTTTGACAGTGCGGAAATAGCCAGGTAGATGTCTGCTAATGAGAATGCTAACAAGCGTTCCTACTCCAGTTGGTGCAGTGAAGTTATATTTTCATCCGATGCTTGTTCGTGACAAGTGACTTATTATCCAAAATTCAGAACAGTTACCAATGGAAAGCCATTTAGAATTCTGGAGAAACGCCTGAAGATGAACGTGCTTTTCTAGTGCATAACAAGGTTTTCATTTCATGTGGGCACCTGATCATCGTTTAAAACTGGAGGAAGCAATAGCTTTCATATGCAAATTGTATTTTTGCTAAACTTGTCCTGTTGTCTCCCTCGAATTCATCTATCCATGACCAACCTGCTTAAGTTTTTAAATTTCAAGCAGATTCGTCGGTCCAGCCCATAATATATAAAGTTTAGCTACTTCAAGTAGGATGAGACACCATTTGGGAAGGAGCAGAGAAACTTCACCGCCTACTTCGCCCGACTTTAAGGCTCCAGCTGTTAGTTAGCCCAGTCGTGGGATGATGCTAGCTAGTGCAACTTGTCAGCAGTTCTTGTTTTTCTGCTGACATTGTAAATGCTGATGCTTTTGCTTACAGCTGGTTTTCACAAGAAGGAAATCATACATCGCCCAGCAGATTTTAAAATTGCAGTTTTCCGGGCTGGGTGTTGGCATAAATTCAAAATGCAATTTTTGAATATTGCTTTGTTAACGGTTAATTGTCGAACTTTTGGATTTTGGATCGCGTGTTTAGAAACGTTTGATTTTGCATTAATAAAGTGTCTGTGCCTGACATTTGGCATTGTTCAATCTTGAGTTAAAGTTGAATGGCTCACATGGGAACCCACATGAGATGCCGTGATTCCAATAGCCGTTTGCCCAAAAAAGAATGCTTGATGTTTAAAAATTACCTAAATTCTAGCTCCACTGGTTGACAAGTAAAAGTGGAAAGATCCCACAATAGATATATGCACTTTTATTTTAATGCACAAGCTTTTCCTCCTTTAGTATAATCCATGTTTTGGCCACAGTTCATAGTTGACTAAGAAATTAATAGGCTTTCTTCATAATAAACGCAAAGTCTTTCGGTTGAACGTTAATAGTAGTATTGATCCTGTCGAAACTGTTTCTTCCACGGGAGATCATATAATGGCGTAGAGAATGGTTCAGCTGCTAATAGGATGGCAGATTTTGATTTATCTTTGTTCCCAGAGTCGTACGTCATGAAACATGAGCACTCAAATTGTGATGATTGTCTCTCACTATTTCACCTCAGATATATTACAATGCACTTCTTATATGTCCAGGTGACTTAAACTTAGAATTTTGATGGCTATTTCAGTAGTCAGTGAAGAAAGAATTGGAACATTTCTTCAATTAGTCCACTTATTTCCTTGGTGTCTTTTCTTACGGCAACAAAGCTATTCTACTTTCTTTACAAACTGGTTCCGCTGATGCTCATTAGGGTTCGTAAATAAAAGGCACAAGTCCAGCCAAAGGATGTATAGGCAGCAACCGAAAGGAGCAGTAATTGAGGGCACTACATAACGAAACAAACGCTTGCTTTTAGGAGCGAGCCTATTTTTTGGTCAAGAACTGAATGTCTACGCTGAGACACTTTCATTTCACAGTCATTGTTAAACGCATCCAAACCTTCTTGGATTAGTCAATTTTGTTATGAAGTCAGACATTTGCTTCACAGACTAAGTTGGCCTGCCATTCTCCATTGCATCCTCACAGCCCCTTTATAATCTTAAGGTTTTGGTGGTCAAATACTGCTTAATTAATTTATGCAAAAATGGCTAAGCAAACATCCGAGATTCTTAAAAAGGAGAGCAATGTGTTGCGCCCTATAGTCTAACGTATTTATGCTCATTAAAAATGAACCAAATAAAGCTGGCACCATTTGCAAGCATTCTCTTATAAAGCATCTCTTGCATAATTTTACTCATATCCATGCTGCCTTGTGGGAATGAAAGCAGAGTTGAAGGAAATTTTACTTAGCCTTTCAATCGTTAATTTTGAGAGCACTATCTTCCAATAAAGCTGATGCGTCATAAGGGAAGACAAATGCTACGTCTCTCTTCTAAAAATGACTTAATCTCATTGAAATCCCTAAATGGTAGTCGAAGTCTCGTCCTTTACAATGACAATAATTACGCCCTCCCTTGCTTTATGGCAAACTGTTCCAGAATTAAGGCGATCGAAATGGCGCATTCAAAGCTCAAGCCACGCTGAAGTTGCTTAAAGCGTTTAGATAAATCTATTTTAATCAAGGAATTAAGAAAGCTTCGTTTGATAAAGTGCCGCTGAAACGATTCTTGTGCCCATGCAAGGCAACACTGGTAGCCAAACAGTGACGAAATAGTTAAGGAAGCGCAAGGCGCAGCCATTTGTACTGGAACAGACTACGGTTGTCGTCGTAAGTGTTTCTTCTTGTTTTGATGCTATGAAGGAGGTCTTGCACTCTTTTCATGATTTTAGCACAGAAACGGGGCGATAGTGTTTCACTTTCCATTGACAGTCTCTGACCAGTGCAGTTAATGAACAAAAGCCAGTGAAACGAACGGACGAGCAATAAACAGTAAAAACAAGGCAGCTAAGGGTTATTTCTGCTTCAAACTTCCTGCAGCTTTCAGAATCCTTCCTGTATCAACCTAAGCTTGCGGTATTACACCAATGACGAAATGAAAATCACTCTAAGAGTTTCGTATTAAAGCAACGTGAGCTCTGTTCTTCATCTACCTGCCAACTTTACCCATTGAGAAAGGCTTTGCTCTTTCAACGTGACTTAACTCGACCATCCTGAGCACTACGAATTTGAAAAATGCACGTTCAGTTGGCATGCAGGAATAGTGACGATTGCGTTGTTTGCAGGTTTTTCAAAAGGAATAACGTGGATGGTTGGAAACACGTTAGTATAGGCTGATTAGTGGGAAATGAATGCTTGCTTCCATGATTGCTTGATACATCGCACGTGTCCCGTCGTTTCCGTAGCGCTAGCCAATTCCTATGTCACATGTGAAAAATTATTTCATGAGCAAACTTAGATGTAACGTAGCCACAATATTTAACCTGTACATGTAGATACGATGAATGGCACCGCCTCGTTTGCGCTTTTACAATAGTGAATTGTGCGAGAGCGTAATGAGCATTTTTATGCCTTCACAGTTGCCATTCTTTACGCTAGTAAGGTGTTGTAGATACTTAGCATATTTATTCCGGAAGTGTGTCATTGATTTCCCCTCCCGCAGTTCTGCTGCAGGTATCTTTCAGTTTCTAGGCGCTTCCATAACCATGAAATGACATGAAGAAAACCTTGCATAGACTAAGACAAGTAGACCTTCCCATCAAGAATAAGAACGATCGTGTCAGCTGAAACTTTGATCGCTTCATTAGTAGAAAATTAACGACTAAGTTGCTTGGCTATACGTGTAAGCAGTCAGCAATGCTCAGCTGGTGAAGATAGCGTTTCTTTCTTTATGAACCGCTTGTCTCATGAAATTGTTTCAGTAAAGCTGACAACTTGCAAGTGCACGGTTCTTATTTCAAATATTCCATTAGAGCAAATAGTTCACAATGGTGAGCTTTTATGCAATTCTTCTTATTTGTAAGAGACAGCTTATTGGTCACTGTGACGTTTTACCTATCGGTTAGGCATTGTTCGACTTTTATGTTTTCCTAGGTGTTCTTATACATTTAACGTCACTGCAGTGCTAAAGAAATCAGGCGACGTGTAATTGGTTCATCATGTTTTAAATGCCAATGGGTTCACAACGGCTTTGCTTGGTGTAGGCTACAGTTTCATCAATGTTGGATTGAGTAAAACGACCGCAAGCAAAGAGGATACGGCTATTTGCCGAAGTAATCTTTCACTGAGCAATTATCAATAAGCCGCTTAATTCCTTCTTGTTTAAATAGTTTTTTCAAAAGTATGCGCATTCGTTTCTGCCTCTGTGCTGCAAATCAGTCTTAAGGCGTTCATATAAGTGGCTTAAAACGCAGTTCTTGTCAAGTGGACAGGCGACCTTTAATCTCTTTTTTCACGCAGTACTTCATTGTAGCGCTTTGATTAATTATGCCGTTTCTTTTAAGTAGACCAACCACTTCAATAATAATTGTTCTAACCACTACGTAATTGTACCTCAGAGGAATTGCATGTCTGAATTAAATTGCCTTGCACGGAGGTTCCGTAGTACAGTTGTACCATTGCCAGGCATTTCAGGGTCTCTTTTGAATCAACCTTCACTTACATTACATCGTCAGCGCGTTCATCGAATGGCTGAGACAACTGGAAAGCGAATACAGGCTTTTTTGCTCAGATTTTCGATTTCAAAACAGGAGGTTATGCGCCACTCCACATTAAGATTCACAGCTCACTATTTTAACTGCATTTCAATGAATCGCTACGTTTTTCCGTCTTTACGCACTTCATTGCGGTTAAAAATTCAAGTATTATTCCTTTCCTAAGTAAGTCCCAGTACTAAGACTAAGTGCAGAAGAATTGAGCACAACCTGCGCACGGGCCCATCGGCCATCAATGCGTAACCTCAATGCTTTTAACAAACATTCTTAAATTAGTCATCCCATCATCCCGGGACGAATATTCTATCATTTCCGAGTCCTCTGATCAGAAATTTGAATTGGTGTTCAACAGGCCATTCCAAACGTCACATACGATAAAATTACCATGCATATGTAATCATATGTATATGCTGACGACGGAATCTGAAAGTTCCGACTGCAGTCTAAATAAACCTTTCTAAAAGCAATCGAAAACAACTGATCATATTTGTTTCCGTTAAGAATTGAGTTTCATAGATCTTTTAGAGGTGGAGCCATTTTCAATTTATGAAAACCGCCGGAGCTCTCAGGACACTCCTTATCCCGTTTTTCGCGTCTGTCAGGATCAGGAGTACCCTGAAAGCTTCGTGAGTCTCGATAAATTAAAACGCCACCATCTGTAAGCCAAAAAACTATGAAATCTGTTTCAGCGGTTCAATCTTTCCGAGGCTTACATCTATTTATTTTCCTGACTTCTTTGCTCTCTGAACTTATAATTTGATGCCGTGGAAAGTTAGTTTCACGAGATAATCATTTTATTAAAGCTGTGAGCATGTATGGTGTACTTTAGCATCTCGCCAACAAGTGGGCTGTTAATATATTTCTTTGCTGAAAAATGGGCCGTTTTGCAATACAAGCAGATTTGCCCTGCTATGGACAGTAAATGAAAAAGAAATTAGAACTGCTAACTAAACCCAGAAGCTTCTAAATTACGGAAAGACCTATAAAGTATTGAACATGCGTAACTCATTCTGGGATCTGGGTCACCCACCGACAAGAAACATATGCGTTCTTCACAGCCGCAATGTACTACTATTTAGGCCGAATAGAAACTAATGCGCTCGTTGTGTTGAGCTCATTGCTACAAACAAATGCTCAGCTAACTATGCTCTGCCGTTCAGGCAGAACACTAACTGAACAGAATAACTTTATTGTGCATTACGTCTTTAGCCAACTTTCTTATACGTTCAGGGGCTGTTTAAAATGTATCCTTGCTAAGATCTGTGCCTTCAGTTTGCCGATAAGTGCGAGTTTCTTCATTGCAATCCTGTTTTGCGAGCTCTAATCGATTAATAAATTAGATACTTTTATGCATCATCGATTAGGCAGCCACTTCCGTCTAACAACGCTAAGCTTCCATCCCCAATACTTACGCATAATACACTATGAAATTCCAAGCTTTCATGGACATACGTGCTGTTTCGCGTTAAAATTGCTTTCCTAAGAACTCCTATTCTGAGAAGTTATATGTTGCTATTTTTGGGACGTAATTCAAAATGGCACAGTTCATTTCGCCATGGCTGTACATAATGGCCATTTTTGACCTACGCTTAGGCTTTATCAGTCACGAAAGGCGAATCGCTGAGCTTAGATTGAAACAAAAGCTGCGGAAAAAGAATTGCAGTAGGACAGCATTATCGAATGTAACAATTATTTAAGAATGGCATTTATAAAAAATGTGCTACTTTCATATTTAGCCAATCGGAAGATTGTAGAGAAACGTCTTGGCGAGAAGCACACATTTAAGCCGTAGTGGTAATAGTGCACTTAATCGTTCGTCACACATCTTTCCTTCCATCGTCATTGCGGCGGAGCAGTTGCTTGAGTCAGTGATCGTATGAAATGAAACAAGCGTGTACGACTAAATTGTTTATTCTTCATTAACTAAGTTCAGTTTATCCTACATACTAGATATTAGCATACTGTTCACTATACATATCATATTTTCTTGCAAAACCTTAACAACTTGTATGAGTTCTTTTGCTCGAACGAGGTCGAGGTCACTTCTCCAGTGAGTAGGAAAGAAGTCATTCTCCCTCTCTCTCTCTCTCTTTCTCACACACACACACACACACACACATACGGCAGCTTTGATTTAGTCAATCTAGTAGATGTCCATCAATTGGTTCCAAACGTATAAGCGATTTTTGCGGTAAAAAAATTGAACTGCGCGTTGTTTAAGGCTTTAATGAGTGGCCGCGTTGCGTGATTCATTGGAAAGCATACTGCGCGGTTACTTGAAAACGTTGCTACAGCAAACAGCGCGTGAAACGTTTTCGCAACTCATTTAGCAGTGCTGCTGCATTCAAGCAGTTAATTTAAATAAATGGCTAACTTTTCCAGCATTTTGATGTTGTAATCCTCAGTCATCGTTTTTCCCATGGCTCTTGTCATTTCCGCTAGTCCTTATTGTTTTTTTAATTGCACAACGTCGTCATGTATCACTAGCGTTTGACGCGTAAGCGGAGAAGAACAAATTTTGATTCATCGACGACGTGTATGTTTGAGCAATAAATTTTTTAGCAAATGTCCGCCCACGAAAGCCCGTTTTATTTCTTAACTGCGGTGCCTAAGCTGCTGGAATTAGTTTGAGAGTCCAACGTAGTAACTTCAAAAATTTAATTAATGTCTGACGTAGGGATTACCGAATGCGAAGCTCAGGCTTTTAACTTAGCAAGTCTTGCAGTGATGCAAGCAACTCCTTCCCACGCACAGCTAGCATGTCTTTTGTCAGCGAAAATCACTAAACTGTATTTGCTTAATTTTTGTGAGGATAGAATTCTTTGCGCACTCTTCTTAGTATAACCGCAAAATATAATTTGGCGTCGTCATCGCATGCCTTTGAAACTTAGATCACACTCCATTACGCTTTTTGAATTATGACTCAGCATTTCATCATGTTAAGCTGTTGGGATGCCTTGACGAGGTAAGCTTAATTTTTTAGCGTTTGAATACAGGATGTCTTGCAAACGGCATATAGACTTTTATGGTAAAGTTACGGCGTGCTCATTTAATGAAAAAGCAAGGAAACTAAGAAAGGATCGGTACTTTCGGGCAGCGAAATAAATTAAACGATTCGTAGTTGTCTAGTTTATTCATTAAACGAACATACCATAACATTAATGGTGAAAATTTTCCAGCCGTTTCAAGTAAACATTTCACGATATCATTGGAACTTATTTGTCCCTTTAGCCCAATGCTGACTTGCTGAACACTATGTCATCAATTTTCTGACGCTTGTGCACATTTATTGAAGACTCTTGCAATATCTTCCCGGCTTACAAGAGAGCTTTCGTGGCGCTTACTGTGATAAACTGTAAGGCTCAGCGAGTATAGAATTTCGGAAAGATAAGAACTTTAAAAGCTCATTCAGATCGCAACTGTTAGCACATTAAGCTGTAGTCTTTTGACTTTTTTGATTATCGATATCTTTGAAAAAATCTATGAAATTGCCTGGAAATTTTGTCATTTTTCTACTTCTGCTACTTCTAACCTTCGGTTTGGCTGTTTTAGTTATCCAAGCGAACAGATTTCACTTCTTATGTGGCTCAGTTTAAATAACTGCCATTTTTGCAATTACCTAACAAAGCGACAGCTTTCTGCATGAAATAACGTTTATCGAAACTTTACCTTTTCTCAACGAGTAACAAAGAGCAACGCTCACATTACGGACGAAGTAAGAACGTAATGGCTTATATAAGTACGAGTTGCTTCCCATCTGCTGAACCGTACATCGGTATAGGCGAAAGAAGTTACGAAATGTTCACAATAGTAGCAAATGTTTTTCAATCCATTATTGAAATCCTTATTTGCGCACTTGTAGAAATCCACCAGGTAAAAATACGAAATGTACACTTCATTTACGGCGCGGGAAACCTGTACCGACAAAGGATCGCGGAAAGGCAAATTGTTTCAATTTTTAAGCATTGCATTCAAGCGTTATTGTCTCCCCTTTTGAGCACGTGAGCTATTGCTCCGTAGAATGGCAAATATTGCTCCGATGGCCCTTCGAAATTCCTACGCACCAATGTCGATCAGTAATTTCTGATTCTTATAGTTTGTTCGATATTCCCGTGAAGTAGTATGAACAGAATACGTTGGCGCAACAGATAAGCCAAGTTTCTTCTAAAAACAATATAAGTGCTTCTTAAAGTCAGAAGTTGGCGCCTAAGACCGCGGATAAATTATTTTGTTATATCGTATATTTCCTCAGCTACTTAAGAATAGTCAGCGCAGCCCTCTGTTCTACATGCAGGCATGTAGCAATATCTGCTCATGGAGGTATTTGTCTATTACTCCCGTTTTCATTCGAAATGTTTCGCGTCAGTATTTTTTTTGTCGATAAGCTAAGCGACCTGAGTAGATCGAGATATTACTCTTCCGAAAGCATAAGACTGGAATGATTAATTAACAGGTATAGAGTATGCGCGTTGAATCAATTCGACATGCATTCTATATTTAATGGAATAAAGCCCTACCCATAGCTTCACGGTGGGAACCTCATTGTCAGAGAAAGATTACCTGAGGCGGTCTCTTTTCAACATTAAAATTTTAAGGTCAACTCAACATGGTTTCCGTTAAAAATTTTCAATCTTATCGCTTTCTTTCGGCGGAAACCTATTGTTATAAATATGTTGACATCAAGTTGCGTAGTTCAAAAATTATATAGGGCATTGGTCTCAACGCGCGGGTTCATCAGAACAATGTGGAATGGTTGTACCTGTCTTTTAGTCAAGTAGCAAACTATTGTTCCCTGTTACTGCCGTAATTAACGTGTATGAGCAGACTGAGGTCGCGTTTGGATTATCGCCTTCCCGAAGTGATTACATGGCGGGGGTCTATGCTTGCCGAATGGAATTATTTTGTCTATTAGCCTGCTTTCCTTTTCGTCTCGCTCCTTTCCGTCATTGTCCTCATTTCTGGCGCTACGGACCCGTAGCTACCTCAGTGAAAAAGTCACCACCCTTGCAGACTTTGCCAACTAGTTCAGCATTACAACGTTTATAATTTCGCCTGAAGGATCATGCATTCGAGAGGTCAAAACAAGGCGGCCGCTTTTTCTTACAATAATTTCAATGTAGAAACAGTTTCGTCAGACAGAAACATTGCTGAATGACTAATTTGAAGGTCGCTTCATTTGTGTACGTTGCTGCGCATTTTTGATAGTCGGCTACCTGTTCAACCTATGTACGTGAACATAGTAGGCCGATTTTAATTATATTGGAAATAAAACCTTTTGCAACAGCTGCATACAGCTCTTTACGAAAACAGACAATCGTAATGGGCTGGAAAGGATAGGCGCTGCAGGTAGGGCAAAGCCAATCCTGAAAGACTGCATCAGTAAAATGTTAAGAACACTTCTGCGTAAGAAAAGAATGAAAGCAGATTTTAATAAATGATACTTGAGCGCTTTGCTTGGTTAACTGATATCCAGGTGCCCTTCAGCTGATCACGTCAATCCTTGTAAGTCTTGTATGCTTTCCGTGAAGTAACGGAGCTTAAAATGTTTACTTACAGTTGGAACAAGCACACTCAATAAAAGTAGAACTTCGCTTGATTCTCATAACCATTGCTAAAGAACCCAAGCCAGCGATTGAGACGCTGGTGATTCTTTCTTCCTGCTTAGTGCTTAATAATCAACGCTAAAGCTCATCTACATCATCTTGCCTCTGGTGCATTTCACCACCGCTGATGTCGCTTGCTCTTCTCCTTCAATATGGAATTAGGAATGTATTCAAAATTTTACCGATTCAAATTCTATTGAGGGTCTATCCAGCGCGCACGTCATTGCGCGTTTCGTGTTGCGCCGGCTTGATGACGAAGAGCTGCGGCGAGTAGCGAAATTATATTCCGTAATTTGATAATTTTAATTATTAATCAAAACTTTCTAATGATCTGGCAGTTTACTAAGCGCAACCGACCGAATTATACATGCACTAATGACAGACCACTTTTGAGTCGGGGCTACAACGTGGTCGTTCGCCATTCGTTTTATCCAATTACATAATTATTGCTCGACGATTAGGCAGTGAGCAATTAGAGTCCTTCTGCCTTATCAGTGTTCTCATTCCCCGCATTCTTCCATTTGCGGCATATTGCAATTTCACTGCAAACGGCTGCGCACACAGAAACATTGCTTCCTTCGATCGGCCCGCGCGAAACGGCAATCGCGTTTTGAGGCAAAGTCAGCTTCCAGGTTTGTTCTTTTTCAACTTATAAGAAGGGTGACCAGTTTCTCGAGACGCAGTAATAAACTCGATGTGCCACGGCAATTCTCTTTTTCCCTCCGGAGACACTGGTTTACTTACTTACACTCATCGTTTCTGCCACTGCAATCAACATTACCCTAACATTGCCTTCAGGTTGTGATCACTCATTTTCTCCACTTAATTTTCGCCAACTTCCTGCCGAACGCCAAATTGTCATATGCTATTATGATTATTCGAATTTTCATCTTCGCCTTGCTCTCATGCTGCATTCATATCCATTGTTAAGGTATGTCCAGCCATTAACTTGGTCTCGTATGCACTTCTCATCAAGGCGAAATGCTCATATCCTAACAGTACAGCCGCTAGTTTCGTTATGGCTGCAACTTGTGGGCAGTTCAGCTTTCTTTGCAGATTCTAGTAAAATCTAATTGTCGATGCAACTTAATTGTGAATTTAAGTAAAATTTCTATCCACCGTTGGACAGAACAGTTACTAACGACTTGCGACATTACGCTGCTGTGATTGGTGCAAATAAGGAGCTATTTGAACCAGCGAAGTGAGAATGAGCATGCTTTGCTATTTGTTGCATGCAGGAATTGTTATTTGCCAAATGAGGGCAGGTTTTTACATCCGGCTAATTAGATGCGCTCACAATTTTTTTTCCATTTCATTCGACGGCATTGGCCATTTTGTAGACAATAGGGACAAAATAATGCGAGTTTGGCAGTTCGAAATGGCGATATTTTCTAACTGACTGAATATGGGCAGTTAGCATCCAACGAATAAACGAAGCAGGATTTTCCTCGCTCATTACGGCAACTGCTATCGGTTACGAGCTCTTTTGCTCGAAATTAAAGCAGTTACGTGACCACGCGAAAGGTGTCTTCCCTTTTTCTCTGAAAGAAGCGCAGCACCAAGCAAGGACTACGCGTTGGAAATTTGCTAATACTCGCCTGCTGCGGTTCTAACTTTCCATTCTTCTATTTGTTAACTGTGAGCAACTGTTCTTCCTTCCGGTTAAATTCGTAAGTTATTTAAAACAATGCATAGAACCTCTTGTCGCAGACTTCCCAGTGAAAGCAGCCAAGCTCAGTGGTTGTTGTTTTTCCAGTGGATGACTGTACTTTAACGATGCATTGTTTAAGGGTAGCCTAAGAAGTAGTGTCATTTTGTCAAGCGCTCTTCTCAAAGTTTTACCGGCTTTGCCATGGCTAAGGTAGCAATTCTTTCTTAGCCATTTATCGCGTTAAAGAAACGGATCTCTAGCAGTGCTTTAGATGGTATTATCACGTCAAGCTGAGGCGAAGGAGCAGCAGTGACTTGAAAGCTGCATGTTTGTTCATTGCGCTTAAACTTTTTTGAGGTTGTCTGCTGCGTCAATATGATCGCGAATCTCGTTACCAGAAACGCCTTTTTAATCAGGCTGAGTCGAATTATTTAGTTGGCATGTTAAAGTGCGAAGCTTATAGACTTCTGGTGCTGCAGCACTTTTCACCTTACTCTGGTCGATACCAACTTTGGCAACCTGGCAGGTGCACGTTAATTGGACCTAACTTATTTTAAAAATAAAGTATGTTTGAGTATATTTGTACTTGCTCGAGAGGAGGAAGCCTTTAGCTATTTTTGCTCCTATTTAGACGTTTCGGCATTCAGATGGGATTGTTAGCCGTGCTGTTTGGCTTGCGTGGTTCTGTCCGCCGCGCGTCTGAATTCAATGTTCTTTCGCTTTTCATGTCAAGTGCAATGTCTGGTTCTCCCTTTCATATCTGCTTTTTTTGCATTCATTGTTGTGTTCTTTTGTTCTTTGTTGACAGGTAGAGTTTGCTTCAGTTTTGAAATCAGCGAGCAGTCAGTCGACTAGCCAGACAAGTTCGCTGTCTCATAGACCGGATCCACTCATTGCACTTCGTCAAGCAGTGTGGCCTCCGGTAATAGTACGGGGAAAGTTCCTTTGTTCTCAACTAAAACAAGAACTGCTTCATGTGACACAGTAGTCGCTCCTCCTCCTTTCCAACACCTGATAAGGCTGAGATTGTTTTTTCACCTATACTTGCTTGATTTTTTGTTAATCGACTCGCTGATAACCGGCTGGCGTAGACTTGAATAGCGCCGAGGTTTCCTCGAAAGCGGTCATTCCATTTCTAAACATGCGAAAATAATTTCTTTCATTCACCATTCTCATTAAGTTCGATACTGATCGTTTCGAAGGTATCACATTTGCTCTTATAGCCATTAACTAATTTTTTGACACTTACCAGTTATATTTCCATTAAATTAAAATGTAAATTAAGAGTGTAACTAGTTGCATGTAATTATAACCTTTTCCCGCAAAACATCAGCATATGAACAATGCACAAGTTAGGTCTTTCTCAAAATAAGGTGATGCTACACTATTGGGAATTCTGATAATCAATAGACGATTGGAAAGGATTCAGCAAGCACCTCAGTGAGTCAGAAATGCAATCCAATTCAACTGCTGTACAAACAGTATGCTTACACTTCACGTGAGTTCTCTCCGTATTTTTATTATTTTACAGCGTTTGCCCTTCCTTTCGCAGCTACCTTGTCTTTCCATGTTAGCTAAGCATTAATAGTTCAGTGAGTCTAAAAGTACAGCTATTGCATTTAAAACTTTTCAGACTGATTAAGCTGAGATGATTCGGACTGTCTACAGATACGCGGACACTTTACTGCTCCGAAAAGGCGGATGCAGGGGAAGGCGTGTTTAAAAGGGTAGTAAACGATGACTCGTCGCCGCCTTTTCTTGCGGCGTACATTTTGTCAGAATAGTCCATGTAACCCACATATATGTTTCCTCACTGTCCGCTGGCTAATTCGAACTAGAATTCAGAAATAAAATGACGCCTTTGATGAACGCTCATACTTTCCTTTTTGAGGCGGGTTCGTCCTCAACACTGCTACATAATGCTTTCAGCAGTATCAGTTTTTGCGCGGCACGTCCTTCGACTCAACGCAGGATAACTGACCCGTCACAAATAGCAATCAGTTTGTGAACATTAGTCGTCGTCAATTATGTCAATTGTCCTGCCATTGGAATGACCCGTTGCATTCCTTGCACTTTTGTTTGTTCTATCGATTCGTCGCCGTTTCTTGGTATTAGAAATAAGGGCAGCCGAGTTTCCATGTGAGAAATGGGAGAGACAAGCCGAGCTGAGCCACCGTCACAACGACATACTGTAAACAAAAGCTCGACTTGACCGCCGTAAGGTTGGAAATTAAACCAAGGTGACCCTGAATGACCTCAAAGCGGCTTTCAGTGTATGAATGTCAGACGCTAGCGTTAATTGCTCTATGGCCTTGTTAACTGCTCTTCTCGTGATCCCAAATACTCACTTCTTTCCTGTCTGGGTATGAACGTCGCACCGGTCAACAGCTGAAAGACTCAAGTTGAGTCAGAACTTTTTGAAGTAGTACCAGTGACAATAAACCGACGATGAGCTTATTTAAGACAAGTCGACTGTTAATTCAGCAGCAACTGCCTTCCATTTTAGATGTTACCTATGGCAGCGACGGCTGGTAGCCGTCAAGATGAAGGCTGTCCTTATACTGACCCTGCAATCTTCACCGGACAACAGTTACCCATAATAAGTGAAGCAGCGAAGGAAAGAGGTGGCGTTTCAACAACTTGGTCAATGGACTGTACGCTAAGTCAGAATGCCATATGTAAGCAATCAAGAGCTGATACTTGTGCGTCTGCTTTAACAAAGACAGAATCTCCGTACAACGGGATTATTTCAATTGAAACGGCTTCTCCGTCAAGCCCAGGAGAAAGAGACGATCTTGATTTAGACAATGCGAAATCGCATGCCGTCTTGGGATGGATTGGCTATAACAGCGACAGCGGAGTAGCGTATGTTTTTGAGTGCTGCGAAGATTCGTCCAGCAAAAGTGGAAATACGAACTTTGAGAAAAGTCTCACCCAGCAGGCAGCGCTTACATTATCCCGCGAAACCATCGATAGCTCGCCCACCGGACCCATAGCCTATCTCCGGCACTGGAAATGGGCCCTGGCGCAAGCAACGTCTGGAGATGGCTACGAACTGCAACAGCGTAGGCATTTCAAGTTGGAACCATTGGAAAAGATGAGTAACGCTTGCAACTATCCAGCATGCGAATCAGTTGATCAGTGTATTTTCCTCTGTCTGCTCTGTAAGCTCCGGTTCCTCAGGGCAGCCTGTTTCCTTGACCATTGCTCTACTTTACACAAGATGGACGAAGGCGAAGAACGAAATTTATTTACGGGCGCTTCAGCGTCAGCTGTTTTACTGCCTGACTTCGAGAATGGCGGAAGGGCGCTGCTACTGTGCATGGAAGATGTTCCCTGGTCGAGTTGCGAACACGAACTCGCCAAGAGTGACGATGAAAATGCAGTGAACAAAAGCGAGCCAAAGCCCAATAGTGCTGTTCCAGTGGAAATCCCATTAGTCAAGTCTAAAAATGACCGCGAGAAAGGGTGTCAACAGGCAGTTGCATGGAAAACATTTCGGATCTCTAACGGGCAAGCAGGCTTTGCATTTAAGCACTGCGACACTGCGACAAATTCCGTTTCCCCTGAACATTCCTCAACGACTTCTGTTTCTTCGCCTTACTCTCCGTACGCTGTGGTCCCTGCCAATTTAGCAAGTCTTCAGCCTGCGTCGTCTTGCACTGTGGTAGCACAGTCCCGAAACTCTGCGAAAACGCTGAAGTGCCCAAAGTGCAACTGGCATTACAAGTATCATGAGACTCTTGAAATCCACATGAAGGAAAAGCATTCAGACAACGAAGTCAGCTGCGTCTACTGTTTGACTAGTCAGCCGCATCCTCGTCTGGCCAGAGGTGAAAATTACATTTGCGGATATAAGCCATACCGCTGCGATATATGCCGTTATTCAACGACTACCAAAGGAAACCTGGCGATACATATGCAATCTGACAAGCATTTGAACAATGCTCAAGAGCTGCAACAGGCACAATTCCTTTCCGGAAGAGAAGCTGATTCGAACGCTTCGCATGTTGCAGCCATTGTCGGTATTGTACCTTGCAAGTCGCCGCCATGCTTGCCTGCGGCTTCAGGTTCCGTAACAGGTGGTAAGTCAATGCTAATTGTGCGCAGGCGTAAAAGACTATTTTTGCCTGCCCCTTTTCTACGCAACAGATCGTTTGCTTTCAGATGACCATCTATCCACTATTTCGTGCCAGCAGTCCAACAAAAGAGGACCGATATTTCGATGTGACATATGCAACTATGAAACATGTATTGCCAGAAATCTGCGCATACATATGACCAGCGAGAAGCACTCTCAAAACTCCGTCCTTCTCAATCAGCAAAGTGCTGCTTCATTTGAACAGTGCAACGGGTTGACAGTGGATAGAATGTCCGCTAAACTTTTCGACTGGACTAATGCCCCGCCGGCTCGCAGCGATATCCAACCTTGCATGTCAACAGAATCGGCGGTTAACGAGTGCGAAGATGGTGATGAAATGCTTACCCAATTTGCGGAAAAACCTGAATCCTTGGCCGCTTGCTTTGACGTAGACAGCGCGATGCGCCCTTTTCAATGCTGCATTTGCTTGGATTTCACTTGTGAATCGGTCGAGGAGATAGTCAAACATGTGAGCAGTGACCGCACGCAGGCAAATGACTCTGATGTTTCCCACCTCGCCGGCAACTATGTATGCAATCTGTGCAAGTATAAAACCCAGCTGAAGGCCAATTTTGCGCTGCACATGAAAACGGAAAAGCATTTGCAGAGACTTCAACTGGTGAGTCACACAGCGGGTTAAGCACGACCAACAAGCGCGCGTTGCATCTTTCCCATTTAAGGGTGAAATGGGTTTTTCTGATGCCTCACACCTTTTTCGCTCACAAGTAGCTTTCTCCGTTACGGCAGCTTTCCTACAAATCTTACATATTTGTTAACGGTTAACTTAATAACACCGTTTTCAATTTCGTTCATATAATTACTAATAGCCTTTTTTGACTGCTTTAGGTATTTCCCACAAGCATTGTTGTTACTTGCTCTTTTCGTTCTCTTTAATTACCTAGTCTGGATTGGCTGCTGCTCTAGAAGAGCAAGAAGAACTCGTAAAGTTTAATTTGATGATAGAAAAAATTTAAAGACATCGTTAAGTGAAATCTTAACGCGTAATTCTTTCAACAGCAGCACGACGCATAGATTCTCTATGTGAACAACACTGCAACACTATTTCACCGGTCAGACAAATAAGCATCCACGTTTCTCTGTTAAGAAAAAGTTGTTATTTCTCCTTTCATCACAGTTTTAATTAAGAGAAAGAGCTTGATGCTTTACACTTAGCTGTTCCGAAGGAAGCGTGTAAGGCAGCGAAGCCTTTGGAATATGAACGGCGCCAAAAGTTTCGTTGTCTTACTGACTGACTGCTTTGCGGCAGCGACCGTTAATTTCATGGGACACTGTTCAACTCCATACCGTGAAAGCATCTCCCAGCTGTTATAAAGAACGTGTTCACAGTTTGGCAGTTTTAAAAATGTCACCTACATGTTTTCTGTTTGTTTTCTATGAGATTTACGGACTTTTGTTTACTTTAATGTATATTTGGTCGTACCGGTTTCCGCTCGATAATTACAAGGCAGTATGTTTTGGTGCAAAATACGTTGTTAACTTTGCTGGCACCAGTTTTGACTTTCGCTGGGTTGCATAAGTGGGAAATTGGTCCACTGTCAAAGCAGTCTCAGGTTGTTTCTGCTAAAGGAGAAAAAGAAAGCGGGCTCAAGGCAGAAACTGGCATGCTTGCGCATTAGCTGTCCCAATTAGGTTAAGGTTTCACGTTGCCAAGCATTGAGACTGGAAAAGTTAACGGAGATGAAAGTTTACAAACGGGCATTTCCGTTGCACTTCTGCTCTTCTCATTAAAGCGTTGTCGTTGTTCAAAAGAGAGCATCGGACGATAAAGGAACTTCCCTTGTCGTCATACAAATTGTAGAAGCCAAATGCCGATTGAAAACCTTTTACGCTGCAAATTCTGCTATCGCTTTCTTTCAAACATCGCCACTAGCTTTTCAATGAACAAACTGCGAACATTCATGCAACTCTTCGACGCCATTCAGCCAAAGATAGCCTATGAGATAGGGGCAGACAATCCGCAACTTCCGCGGTGACGTCACGTACCTATTGCTTTCGTAGACCCCGTAACGGAACTACTCATTTTCGTTAACTGGTTAGTCGTTTTAGAGATAAAAAAGGAACTGTTGCAATCTTATCTTTACTGCTTGGAAAGGTGATCAAGAAAGACTTCTCTGACTTCATCATTTCTTCCGTAGATGAGATTTTGATAAAATGGTATCACTGCCGAGTAAGTGTGCAATCTTTGTTGTTCCTGTCAGCAGGAGGGAATGCCAATTTTAGCTGTCCGCCGAGAGCCTGGTAAATTATTATAAAAGTGAATTAGTGAAGTCAGGGTTGAGTGGGACCAGTTCTGCCGAGGCGTTTGCTTTCGTTTGCCATGTGTAAGAAGTGGGCTTTAAAAGAACTGTTTTGAGCGTGGCTTCCAGGACGCTCTATTAAAACGGATTAGAAGCGATTAAAGACCTTCTGTTAATAGGTGACAATCGGAGGCTCCTTGGCACGGCCTAGATTTGTCCATGAACATATTGCTAACTGGAATCGTTCATTAAAGCAGTTGAAACGCCCTCGTTTCTATGCTATTGTGTCTTCTCTTTGTTCAATGTGCCATCCAGGTGCTTCGTTTTATTGAACGACGCTTTCATTTTGCAGATGAATCATATACAAGAAGGTTCAATGTTGAAAGAATGGCGACTTCAGTTTTTGAATCACACCAACCCGGTGCAACTGCGATGCGTCGCGTGCAATGAATTTTGCGACAAGTGAGCTGCTTCGTTTGGATCAATTAAACGAACCCAAAAGTTGGGCTCCGTCCTGTTTTCCTCTTGTCGTTTCTTCCTCTTCCATGACGGTCGAATTGTCGTTCCTGCGGCGACAATGGAGTCTTTTCTCCGCCAACAGCGGACCGAGCAACGTTGAAGTGATTGTTCACGTTGCTTGCTTCTCTTTAATTGGCGCTTCAGGCGTTGGCGACTAATTGCGTAGAAGTTTTAGGAAAACGCTCATATGACACAATTTTCCTTACCTGCTTTCTATGGTACGCTGCCACGTTGCCTATGCACTTTCTGCTTTTCAGTTTGTACAAACTCCAGTTGCACGTTACCAGCACTCGGCATAAGTACTGCTTACGGGCCCTGGAAAAGGTTCGTAACGGTCCACAGACTTCTTCGCACAGCGGCCAACTAGATGCGCCTGATTCCACAAGTGACCTGCGAAACCGCGATCAACGCGCCCTCTACTGCGTTTTATGCCGTTTCGCTACCACGGAAAGAAAACGAATGTTTGGTAATGAACAACTTTTTTCTTTCTTCTACCTTTCGACATAACAAATTCGCTAATGAACCGCACTGGTCATCCCTCTACGGTTGGATATGCTTTAAGTTTGGAACGCCTCGCAGTGAATGTGAATACAACGCATTCGTTCGCAAATGCACAGATGTGCATGAATTTTACCCTCTGCCTACAGTTTGCCCATGTCTAAGTGTCGAGCCGTTATCGTTTAATAACGTAGGCGAGCTGCTTCAAGCGGCAGCATTGCTTTGATCATTGCGTTGACACTCCAAGCGCTCGTTCTACGTTGCGTCTGCTCTGTTAATCATCCTTTAGTGATTACCTGCAAATAGGAAGGGACGTGCCATCAGTTTAAATGGCCAACTGTCCAAACCGCTCCTTTTGCTCCGCTTACGAAACGGTCAGAGCTGCCTTACGAACGGTTGCTGCCATTTAAGAGCATCAGTAGAAATAAGGCTGTCTTTCGTCAAGCAGTTTCTTCATGTTACCGACAGTTATTTCATGCATTGGGGTACCAATGTTCATTGCTCTTATTGGCCCTGGCAGCAGGCGATCTCGTATATACCGCGTAAAGTTTCTTCATTCTTTAGTCTTTTTCATATTTTGGAATCGGTGGCCGTAGCACTACCTATTCGCAGCTTCGATTTCTTTGACCGTAGATTTGGATTGCTTTTAAGTGATTTTTAGTTCGTGAAGGTTGTACTGGTGCACCACCCTCAGCAGCTAAGAAGCCGCTCAGTCGGAACAAGTAAATTTGAGAAAAGTTTTTTCGATAAATATTAACCGCTGGCGAAGCATCTTGGTGTCTTGAAGTTAAAAGAATTTTTAAATCACCGTCACGAAGTCCCAAAGGCCTGCGCAGCCGATAGGACGTAAGCCCAAGCATCCTATTTTGGAAACGACCTCAGCGATAGGAGCAAAATGTTAGCATGATTCGTCTGACAGAGTCTTACGCTCTGCTTTGCTTAGTTTAATGTGCACGAAAGGCAGAAAACGGAGAAGCTGCATTTCTTATTTTCAGGACATCTCCTGTCCGTCGACCACGCAGAAGCGGTTAACGAAATTTTGGCCTCAATGGAGATTAACTCAGCCTGCGTAGGAGCAAAGTTGTCTGACCAAGACAACTCTGCTATGCCAGACTGGATTGAAGAGCGTCCATGCGGAAGAGATGACAAGCTGCCATCACTGAGCAAAGAAACTTCTGAAAATGGTAAGCACTTCGACGTTGCTAAAAGCGGATTAAATGACTCATGTTAAACCTTTAATCTCATGGCAAATTAAGTGGGGACGGACCCACCTCTTGAGAAGGGAGAAAATTTGACTCATGATTTGTGACTTTTCCAAGCGATCGTCAATCTTCCTTAAACGCGGCATTGTCCAAAGGAATCTAAGAAAGTGTGCGCTCCATCCTTTTTTTCCATACTACATTTCGCAATTCTTAAAGCTGCAGCTGAAATACCTTAAATTCTTCGCCAATTATGACCTGTTGATTGAGCGATACCACTTGGCTGCCTGAGCACTGTTCCAGTAACATTTTTCATCTCTTTTCTTCTCTTCAGCGTAAGGAGAGACCTAATAAAATGATATTCTCTTAGGGAAGCTCTTTTCTATATTCAGTGCTAGTTTTATGGAGGTGCATGACAGGTATAAAAGCTGGTCGTGGGTGACTGAAGGATTAGCGAACAAGACGATGCTGGCAACTTATTGGCAGGTCAATAAACGGGCACCTTCCGCTCTTATCCAAGCTGAAGATGCCTCTCCGGGTAGGAAAAATGCTTCAACCGTCTGCCTTAGGCTCCTGAAATGCGCTGGCAAAAAGTTAGTCACCATTGCGTGTGCGCACTAGCAGCTTGTAATTTCTCTGGAAACCGGTGTAAGGTCAGCTGACGACACCTCTGTTAGATTTGTCTTTTGAAAAGTTGCCATTCAATTCCTCTAGCTGAAGGCGATGAATATGTCCCTTTTTCGGCCGTGAAAAGGAAAAGCAGATGCTCTTCGTTCATATGAGCTTTGTACAAAAAGGATGAACCCAAAACCCTTGTGTTGCCTGTGTGAATTTATTTCCATATTTTAATTCTTGTAAAAACTGAGCAAGACAAGTCCTTTTTACGAATAGGAGACGCTAATTGCTTCCGTAAGGATAGAGATGCGCTTGAAAGTGTCAAAGTGCAATTTATTCAAATGAACCGTCTGAGTGATCTGGCAGGGAGCCATTGCAAAAGCAAATAGCGCGCTGCTGCTGTTAACGTCCATTCTCTTCTGGAGCCCTGTAACCTTTCGAAACGGGTTTTCTTTAATTAAAACGCTCGCTTTCAATAGGCATGCACTGCAAACGGCTATTGAAAGTTACGATCTGATGCTGATTGTTCTTTTTGTCAGCGAAGGAATGATGGTCAAACAGCCTTTCTTTTATTCGATACGCATTCAAAAAAGTAATAACTTTTCTTACGCTAATAGTCAATCGCGTTTTGGCACCGTAACGTTCCACCTGTCCAGTTCGATTAAAGGCCACGTGTTTTCCTTTTGAAATTAATTTCTGCTGCATCAATGCTGCTGCTTGGAAAGACTGGTCTCATAACATGAGATGGAAGGCGAGCAAATTCAGAATGGATGCTTTGTTTGCCTTGCATTCTTTTTTCTCATCAGCGGGAGCCTCGTTCTCTGAGACGTGGTTCTAATTTCTCTGCAACGCTGCGTCCACCACCCGTTGGTATCATGCTGAAACTGTCGCGCAACTTGATAAACATTTACTCTTTGGATAGGAACTTCTTGCTAAGTAGGGCTGCTCGAATAAGGTTGGAATGATCGCATCTTTCTCTCTCTCACACACACAGAAATGAGCAATCAAATTGTCTCCGAGTTAAGCAGCAACGCTGCCTGCATTCAATTTGTTTATCACCTTCGCTTTTCTTCACACAACGCTCGTATACGAATGAATGGGCGCGTTGTTTCCACGATACATTCGAATCGGTTTCCCACTGACTTACCTATTCCCAAGCCGGTGATCAGATTAGGTTTTTTCTACAACACGATTGTACAGATGTAGCTTGGTTAGGTTGAACGACGAAGCTGGTACTGACCTCGTTCGCCTACGCACCTTCATAACTTTTTTCATCTGTTTTAGTAAATGCGTTGTGGAGTCACTTTTGATGTTGACGGCTCAGGTAAGGTTCAAAGCTTTCCAAGGTGTGATCTTCCGGCAGCGATGGTCATTTCTTTTATTAGACTAACGTTTACTCAAAATATTGAATGCTCGAGCTTTGCTTATTTTCTCTTCCTTATTTCACTTGATCATCTCTCTTTCACGAAAACCGGATCAACTTGAAGCAACCGGGCTAAGCTGTCTTGAGCTCTTGAGGTGAATTTTTCTCACTCAAATGGACGGTACGTAACCTTTGGAGTTTCTGATAGAACTTCTGATTTCGTCTCGAACTGATAATACACAAAAAAGGCTCACTTTGAGAAGACTTTTATTCATTTGTTCATGTAAGTATCCAGGATGGCAGTAATTTAAGGGAAAGATCTTGAAAGTAGACCACTGGTGCAATTCCTTCGCTCGTTGCAGTGGTGGAACTCGAACTTGTTTACGGTTGACGAGCTTTTCCTTCGGATGGGCAAACCTATCTTTAAGACATTGTACGACAATTACGGCACTTTCATGAGCAGTTGCCACCTCAAGCCTTTTGACTATCATAGGCTGCGATGCTACGCTGCTGGAAATTTATGTTATGCCTCAACCGGATGATACACTAGTCAAACTTGCAACAATAGGCAACGTTTTTTTTATCAATGCATATCACTCACTCACCTTGAACAGTATTGCTTTGAACAAAAGCGCCTAGTTGCGACCGTAGTTGTACTTCCACTGTTTGCCATTCGTCAAATCTTGTCTGGACGACCTTGATATTTTTGACGAAATTAATAGTAACGCTTCAAACTTTTCTGCTCCCTTGAAAAGTAGTACTCCTTTAGTCTTGCAACAAAAATGCAAGCAATTTCACATTTCACTGCGTCGGACCATTCGCTTTCCGATCATACTACTCAGTGCGCCTGTAAATTTTCCTGTTGCCTCGACTACTTTACTGGTGCGTTCTTCTATGATCTCAGGCGGTCAAGCACTTGACAGTAACCCAAAAAAGGTGCGAAAGCGTATTTTTGAAGTTCAAACTGTTAGGAAGGAACAGGCCTGCTTAAAGCTTCTTACTCGGCACCAACATTAGCCAGAGGTTGTTTGCAAGCTTGTTGGGGAAGTTAAATAGAAAACATTACTCACTCATACCAATTTTCCCGCGTTGAAAACAACATTTTCTAAGCAATGATGAACTCGAAAAGGTCGCCAAATGACCGATCGATTAAGCAAAACATTATTAGGTAAGCTAACGTGCAATGGACAGTGTCTCTTTGCTACGTCTTCGAACAAGCCACTTTCCTGGCATAGCTCCAACGAGTGCTAAGCTATGGCATTGTTTTGCTGCATTTGTTATGTTAATTGATTTAGCCGATTTTTGGCTGAACCAACTTAAAATGTTGGCGGAATCTTCTCGTTTCATAGGCCATCGAACGTACTTGTATGTCATAATCAGTGAACCATGCAATATGCTTTTTGATCAGTGTCAATGGCAGAGAAAATGGAGCCATCCGTAGTGATCAGATGGTAACAAGCAACGCTATACTATAACCTGAACGCGCTTTATGTGCATTCAGAAAATGAGTGCTGTTACTCAGCAAACTGATATCAGCTGTAGTCTTCAGCGTTCGTATAACGAGTAATATTAGGCGAACAAAACGTACAGTAATAACTGGCAGGATTACCTGCAGCTTCTGCTTATTATGATTCACGAAATAAATGAACAAATGTAATAGTTTACTTTTAGTTAAAAGTAAGTCAGCATTACCTTTAGTTACCAAAGTAAGTCACTTTTTTAAAAACACACGTTCAATATTGTTTGATCATTTAGTTGGAAATGGACGACATGAAGATAAGTTGATAGAGTTGCTTGTAGAGAATACTTTAGCGCTTCCTACTTAACATGGGATGACAAACTTTACTGGCATATGCTCAGTATTTGAAGTCAAAACCCGAAAACGGTTTGCTGGAAGTAGGAAGCAACAGAAATACTGGAAATCATGTCAGCATGGTTTACTTCATTTCATTCTTTCATCTCTTATCCTGGCCTTCGAGTGCTACTTAGCCGTTGAGACTTCGTCATCAGGATGAAATACTTCGAGGTTGCAATTAATGGCTAAAAATGGTGAAAAGCTGAGTATTCTATTAAGTCAGGAAGATGTGATATAGTTAGAGATTGAGGAGACCTTCATAATCATATCTGGATGAACTTCAGAGGCGCAGCACACACGAAGTCACGGAATTCGTTTATTTCCTTTGCTTTACTAGCATTAAGCCTAAGCTTGTTCAGTTTAAGCAACAGCGTCTATTCAGACCGATTAGAAACTTTTTAAGTTCTCCATTCTTGAGTTGAATCAATAAGTAGTCTGGAAGTTCAGCGGAACAGTTTCAGAAGCTATTCGTTGCTTCCGCTGCTTATATGATAGCATTGCTGGACCTATAAAGTTCAGTGCACGTTTATGGTGCTTCTTTAAACGTTTCTAGTCTACGCTGCTATTACAATGGTTTAGCTTTTCATGCCAAACCTGCCAACTTCCAATTTTGGACTTATCTGAAAATAAATCGACCCCCACTGGTTTAAGCATATATGTTTGCTGAGCTTCTTCCTACCCACTTTGGTAAAAGTTTCGGTGAAACGGTAAAATAAAATTTTCCAATTATTGCTGTCTAGCATTAATGTACTGAACTACCAATGGTTTGTCCAATCGAAGGTCAAAAGCTATGCGCATTGTCTGCTTCAAAATTCTTTTTCATTCTTTTTGTTGAAGTTGAATTATTCAAACCTCGCTTACGCGAGGTTAAACTACCCGTGGCATGAAGCCTTTGTTCATTGTTCAAAATCCCAAGAGTCGATTAAGCACTGTGCCAGCGATGGTGGTCATTCTCCTGCGGTGCTTGTTTTGGTGACCTCGATTTTACCCTCGAGAGTTAGAAATTACCGTGTTCCGAAGAAAGTGGACATTTTGAAACAGCAAAGAACCATGCAAGCTACTGGCGGACAGGTTTTTTAGTGATAGCGCAAACTAACTTGCGGTACCCGAGGTGAAGGACACTGGCACGTGAAACCATTTAGGTCTTTGCTTATGTGCAGCAACGCTTAATAACTCCACTATGCTCTCAGTTGAGTTGCGCAGCTGCAAAATAACGGTGCCCCTTTGGGACAGCACAGCCTACCATTGGTCTAGTAAGCCTTCGAACATTTCGCCACAATTTTCATACATTTGCATACCTGAAGTAAGTACGCAGTCATCAGCAGATAAAAGCAAAACCAGCTCTATCCATTAAGATCCTCAGTGCGTTGGTTGCTTGAGTGCATTTTAGCGTCATAGTTAAATGCAAAGGCAGCGGACTAAAATGACAGACTGCCAAAATTTACATTTTTTGCTAAAAAGAGGTTTTCACTGCCTCGCTGCAAGCGCTCATTAGGTAATTGCACGTTTTTCTGGATCATGCAATTGGCAGTCCGCCTCTTTAGCCGAGAGCCGCAACGCAGCCTGTGCAGCGTTGCCGTTATCAACCCTTTTAGGCAGTACCGAGGCAAAGGCGGTGTTAACAGTCGCAGCGTTGGATTATCTCATGGGAGCACAGCGTTCTATCGGTGTTTGTCGCAATGAGGTGAAACAATACACTAACTGCCTTTCCGTTCGCATTGCTGTTGTCAAAGTTTGAATGCGTCATTTCCAGCATTCGCAGAGTTCCGATCAACTCTTTTCCATTGACTGCCTGTACCCCTGTTCATACGTCGAAGGTGAGGAGTCCTCTATATTAATAATCCGACTGATGCCTATCAATTTTGGGTCATCATAAACTGCTCCATAAATTGTTCGAACTTCTGTCCATTTTCCGGGTTTCCTACACTTGCTTGTTTCTGTCTTTTGCTATTTAGAGCAGTCATTTCATTATCTCCTTTCGTTCGATCACCAAGTTGAACAATGAATTATTAGAACGGATTTTTTAAGAAATAATTTTCTTAATACTTGGTTGACGACATTTTCCATTGGCTTGAAACGTCTTGTAGAATTGTCCGCCGGTCAGAGTTTCGTTTTAACATTTGCAGGGTTAACCGCGAAGCGCTAAATAACGACAATTAAACCGTTGTAAAAATAGCGGAACAAGTTCACGCTGTTGCAAGTGCGGCAAAGCACCGGTTCGGGGCAAAGGCTTAGCCTGGAAGGATCCTCCAGTATTTAATAGAAAAGGTCATTTTTAATCAATGAAAGGGGCTTCTATGTTAGACCACAGTGAAAAGGCATTAGGCGAAAGGTTAGAGGTGCCCAAATTGGCAAGATTTACTCGTCTTGTTGCTTGCGTTTCAGTTTTGTCGAGCTGTTCGTCTAAGAGAAGCGCAGGTTGGAATGAATCAACGACTGACGAAAATTGACTCGTCTTCTATGTTTACACAAACCCCCTAAAGTGAGCACTCTTTGCTCCATGTCGCAACTGGAAGGCATTCGTTGAACCATTCGTCGGTAATTGGGTACTCGGATTCCCGGTTTGTTGACAAAGCTATTTGAATGTCGAAGTTAAAAGAATTTCCTCACGTTTAGCCAAAGTCAAAAGTTGGAAGGATAAGTTAGGATTTCTGCCAATTCTTCCAAGTTGGTGAGGCTTGTTGCCAGGTCGTCGGAGAGGCTATAGGGTATCCTTGACGAATGCCGAGGTCGCCACGGAGTGACTCGTTGATAAAAAAAACTTTACAAGTTTGCTTGCATTTAATGCATTACCAGAAACGTTACGTAAACTGTTGGGAATGCGATTCGCTATTTTTTGCGTGGAATACCTAGCAGTCCGCATGCTTACGATTCACTTGTTCAAGGCAGACAGCAAGAAAAAATTGTCGCAAATGTAGCGAACTACATTTGAGTTTCGCTTGAATGGCTGACTGCATGAGTGTTCGACAGAAATGGTTAAGCACTAATCTGTGTGTTTACATCTGCCACGCTGACACTTGATACTATCAGCCAGTTCAATCTTCTTAACTTGATGTTTTGAAACCCTTTTCTTGGCAAATTAACATTCTAGAAAAAATGATTAAGGTGAGTTTTGATAAATAAAACATTCGGATGTTATCAGTACGGATCGGTTCGTATTGACGAGATATTCAAGCGTCCGCACTTTGTCCATTGGAGGTGAAAAGCTGGCATTGGTTATTGCTGCTATGGAACGCCGACACCGTTAAGCGCTCACCGGTTAGGGCGTTTCACTTTGCGCGCGATTCGATGATGCCAGCCGGCAAATACAAGAATTTCCATAAGCTCCGCAATTGCGTATTCGTTCTTTTTTCGAGGTGACTTTTTAAGTTCGGCATAGATGCAAATTTGTTCGTAATAACATTCGAACAGCCGCGCCAACAGCGTTTGCCAGCAATGATCAGTGATTTTAAATTGAGCGCACGAAGATCCATTTTCAAGTTGGCTGGCCAAAAATACGCTTCTTTCATGCCGTTACTATTTAAGCGCATTGCGTGACCTGCACAATTGCAGAAGGCCGTAGGGGCGTTCAAAATGATCCATGACAATGAAAAGCGCAAATATATTCACTACTGCTGCGACGAATGGATCAGTGAGTCACCCTATTTGGTGAAGGAGACGAAGCCTTGCTGCAGGCGCGCGCAAGGAACTGTCTTCAAGCTTCATTCGACGACGTGGGCCCCCGATTACGCGTCAACGGCGCACTGCCTACGCTGAACCTGCTGAGCCTTTCATATACAAACGTTGGAATAAGCAGCTTCTGTCACAAAAGGTTTATGTCAAACTAAGGCAAATCAGCTGAACAATATCGGTTCCGTACGTACCAGCCGGCAAGCAGGAATATTTTTGAATGAGAACTGAACGCATAGCATCTGCATTACTTCGACAGCGATGGCGCTATAGTCTAAATTGGCATTTTACGTCCTCTGTCTGCGACTGACGTTGTAAAAAGGGTTGGCCAATGGCGAAGCATCATACGGGTAGGCTATTGCGCTTAGTAGTGGCGATTTTGACTCTTCAAACGGTACATGCTCGATTGACTTGTTTCTCAGCCATAACTGCCGTCACTTGTCCTATGAGGTTTCTTGTAGCCCGCTGCTTGTCCTTTGCTGTCGTCTAGGGACCAGCTGCTGCTGCTCACATGACCAAATTTGTTCATTAAAAAGGCGATAATTTGTTGTACTTGTGGTATTTTGTTGTTTTCCAGTTTTGGAATGTTGTTCGTTTGAGCAACGATATCGCGATGATGATTAGTTCAAAATTGAAACCGCAATGACGCTGTTGATCGACCCTTGCTGGTGTCCACTGATTGAGCGCTGTAGGTGGCACGGACTTGTACGTTGTCGTCTGGGAGTTCCTGTGCGGCGATGATGAGAGATGGCGGACAGGTTTCTTCCTTGACTTCTTCTTCTTCTTCTTCTTCTTCTTCTTCTTCTTCTTCGTCGTCTTCCCTTTGTGCTTGGACTCCTCACGCGCCGACCACTTGCCGAGGAACGCCGTTTGGCTGAAGATTTTTTTTGTTTTTCGCTCATTGCTTCCACAGCCCACTTTCAAAGCGTCTCAATTGCGCCCTCAGGTCTTGCTCCCTCCCGACGGCTGATACGTTGTGTCGGAAAACAGCAATGGCGTCGAGTTGTCACTGTTTTGCGCACCGAGTCAACGGAGCGCATAAAATTATTACACACAGCACAATAGCTGGTCGTCCACTTTGCACCCACGGCGACCTCCTTGCCCAGATATCTGTACGCTCCAATGGATCAGCCAGTAATTCGATCACGTTTAACAGCACCGCCACGCATGTAGACAACAGCCTTAGTTGAACTTTCCCACACTTTACCGGCCATTGTTCTTTGCCAACGACCAGTCGTGAGGAACTGATTGTAATTAAGTATGCCAACGGGGCTAATGAGTCTTCAGGGTGGTTTCACTGCGCCTATGTCAAGGACGTTATCCCAGAACGGGCTCAATGGTGACCTCAGCTGACCGAGGTTATCGGCTTGTGCTATTCTTTTGTAGTTGACCATCGGGCACAATAGCTCTTCTAGCTGACGATGACCTTTGTCGCGCGTTCGACCAGTGCACCTTTCATTTGCTTGCCAACCGTCTATGGAAAGAGAGGAGGTGCACGTTTCGGGCGTAATGCCGCCGCCAACACGTCGATCAGTTTATTTGAACATACTGCCAAGCATGGACGATCGTGACACTATTTAAAAGAACGGATGTCCAGCTTATTCTTTTTATTTGTGTTCCGTCAACCCCGACCCGACTGCATTGTTTCAAGTCGCTACCCATCTGAAAGGCTATAAAGGGTCGGACAGATTGTTGACATTTGGCAACCCTTCAACAGTGTCTGCCTACCGGTCGACCAAGTCGTCCCTCTTCAGTCGACAGCTGTCACTCGCAATGACGCCATTTTTTCTTCAATTTTCTTTTCTACACGTCCGACACTTCTTCGCGTCGTTGTGAGTCATTGGTACCTTTTCTGTTTCGCGACTAGCATTGGCATTCAGACGCACGCGTAGAAAGCAAAGAAGAGAAAGTGAAGGAGAGAGAGTGACAGAAAGTAAAAGTGTGCAAAATCGCACTCGGTGCCACCTGCTTGACGCTCAGTTGCCATAGCTGATGCAGACGACGTATAATGCGTACTTTTTGTTACGATACATTTTGTATGTTTCTAAGTGGCTCATTTGCAAAATAACATACGCCTCGGCAGTCGTCAAGATAGCCGATTCTCGGGGGCTGTCCAGTTATAATTTATTCGTCTCTATCTTACTTGGCTCTACTTTCAACATCGATGGCGTCCATATGTTGCCGTAACCTTTAGCGGAGAAAAAAATAAAGAGACCGCGCGTCGGGCAAGAAGCAACGATAAGTTGCCGCGTCGTTCATGTCGTCTATTCGGCTCGCTTATTATACAGTTGTTTTTTCTCAGACTTTGCCGACAGAAGAACAACTGAGCGGGACGACTCGTTCCCTTCTGGAGTTGTCGTTCCCGCTACCACCCAGCCGTGTTCCGCTGCTGCTCTCTCGTCGAGCTTCGATACTATGAGCAGGCTTACTAACGAAGATGACCCATTTGATCAATCATCATCATACGACGCTACTCCGTCAGGTATAATGTTATGATTAATTTTTTTGGCTCAGCATTATTTAGCGCATAAAATTTTTATTTTGATCCTGATGTACCACTTTTAACTTCCTGGTTTGCATTCGTCTTCCCTCCATACTATTTATAAATGTAAGTTATCGCACGTCGCGTTGTTAATATTTAAAAGGTGAAGCAACTGTTAAGCAGTTGAAAACGTTTTCTCAGTCATGCAGTATTCTTCGTTGGGGCGCCAATTGTTTGTGCTAAACCTGCCGTTCGGTTGAATCATCGCCGTACGACCTTGTCTGCTGACCGAGCATTGCGGCTCTTTATGAGCTAAAAACTTTTCTTCTTCCGCCTGAGCGAAGACAACCGTACTACGGCGGCCTTGGAAACTAATAGCAAAAGCTTCCAGGGTGAACTGGAAATGAAAATTCCAATTGGCCACCCGCGGCCAACTTTGGCATCGGCCAAATGCATCCGCAATCTGGACAGCTGAAAGGAAATTATTTTTCGCGATTCCTTTTGACCGCCGTTGTTTCGCCCGTATAGGTTATTTCGAAGCGTTGTTCAAAAAGCAGGAGGTCTCTTTTGACGCCCCTAAGCAACCTCTTACCTTTAGCGTAATGGGCTTTGGCCTCTCCCCGTACCGTTGGACTTTACGTCGGCCTAATACGTTGCGGAATTGCTTGGACTTTATGGGTCAACGTTAGCCTCCAACCTTCGTTGAGCGCTCTTGTTTTGGCTATTCGATCTTTTTTATGTCCGAATAGGCTCCGCGAAACAGTTCCTTTTTATTCATTTGCGCTGTCCAGATGGCGTCGAAGCTAATAGGCTTTTGCGCCATGATAAAAGGGACGAGCAAAAGTCATTGGCCGCAAATCGAGTGGATAATGTGAATCTTGTCCGTTTATTCATCGTAACACGTGATTTCTGAATGAGAAACTACCAATGCAAAATAACACATTTGAAAATTTCCTATTATTGCTTATTGTAAGCCGACTGCGCTGAGCAGCGTATTACCAGCGCTGCAGGGATTTTGGTTATTTTAACTTTTTCCATTTTTGGTAATAAAAATTGGATGTTCAAGGTGCCATTGGAAAGTTTTCTTTTATTCGTTTAGTCTCGAATCGGGAGCAGATGCCCAGTGCGAACGCTAGCGGTAGCAGCAGTGCACCTGAAGTGTCTGAAAAGTTAGTCTCGGAAGTTTGCCCTCTTTGTCAACGTGAAGTTGGAAGCCAAACGAGCATGGAAGAGCATCTGCTATGTGTAAGTGAGTTTTCCTGTCTTCGCTTTGAGTTTGGACAAACTTAAATCTAACAGCGTGCTGAATCCCGAAAAATCATTAACCGCATGTCAGTACATTTTACCATTAAGATAAGAAGCTCGTCACTTCGCTTCCGTTTGTAACCAAGCGTTGCAGGAATAGCCTAATGAGCATATTTTTCAAATTGTAATAGTTGGTAATCCTATTGATAGAATCGCAATTCTATAGACCTAATGTTATTCCATTCTCTCGAGAGCTATTTTTGCTGAATGGCTCGGCAAAGGACTGCCCAAACTTTCTGCATGTATGCTATTGTTTTGGCCTTTCCACGCGTCTTTGCTGACAAGTCAACCCTTCTCTTCCCAAAGGAGAAATGTTATTCTGCACAGCAGTTTATCTTGACCACTTTTCTTCGCGCGCGCGCGCGCGCGCAGCAGTGATTCTGAACTATCGGTGAGTGGGCAGCTTGGTGGAGCCGGATAAATGTGCGCTGGAGAACTGCCGCAACGAAAATGCAAAAGTTCTATGAAATGTAAGAAAAAACAGTTGCACAGAATTTATACCATCAATTAGGCATGAGGCAAGCAAGCATTCGCACACTGGCCATTTTTTAGCGTAGGACAAGTGTAACGAACGGACGCTTTTGTAAGGGTTTCAAATTTTGCATATCTACCATGTGTACGTTTTGCAACGCACATTGGAGGTGGTTACTTGGAATTTCAAATGAACTGACTATCGGTAAAGTGGCTTATTTATTTCATAGCCATCCCTTTCTGGAATCAGAAAGCGGGTGGACCGGTTTTTGGTAAAATTGAGATGCAAAATGAATGTTTAGACTCACAGAATTTTACCATTACGAAATAAGCGGATGCTGCATTTTTCGTCGCCTAGAATTGACGTACACATTTTGCTTTGCTGGCTAACTTCGTAGAGGCGATTTTTGAATGGCTTAAATGCACTTTAGTTTGCCTACTAAGGACTCAGAATGCATGGATAGGCAGCCAGCCCGATTTAAATATTGCGTGAGGAGAACGATTCGAAGGCGTGCGGTTACTCTCATCACTTCTACTGCTCTACAACACTAGAGAAGGGAAATGCTTGTACAGCATTGAAGGAGATAGCCATGCTTACCAGGAAAGTATAAATGAGCGCTTGAGCATATTTTTGCGTCATGCGAAGTTAAGAACTTTTCGTCAAAAACCTAATGTAAGAAAATAATAACAGGTGTGCTAATGTTGCTCTGCTTAGTATCTTGACCGCGGAATCAATAGGACGACTGGTTCCTTCTCGACTCAAGCGCTTATCAGTGGAGTAGCGGAGTTCAGCTAGTTTTTCGTGATAGCGGGAAATAGCGAAGCGTAGAAAGGCAAACGATGCAGCCTGAGAAAAAATAGCGAATAAGTTCCGTACTTAACTTCTAGCATTGATTCCAGAAGTTCCAATGCGTTTGGAATAATTTCTTTTCGACGAATGAATTGGACCAAGCTTGGCACGTATATGCGCACCAGTGCGGACGACTCTTTGCTCTGAAAATGTCTGTCTATATTAGGAGCGAAATAATAGCCCCTATAGACCTTATGTGTCGGTCTGTCGTATGAAGCCATTTCAAAAACCAACGAGAGCATATTTAAAGTATACAGGAAGCGTTTTGGCCTTCAAAGCGGGAGTTTTGAAATCATCTCAAATTGTTCTTCAACATGCCAAGCTTCCTTTTTCAATGATTGTCTTTTTGTTGAACTTGTGCTAAGACTTGCTAAACAAAGCGATCAAATCAGGTGCTTGTGTATTCGGTTTTGACGACTTCATATCGGATGTTAATCCTTAAAATGAAGCTCTCATTATTACTTGTTTTAATCTCATGACGGACATTTAAGACTCATTTGGATCGGCGTGCCATTAGGTGAGCCGAGGACAAACGGACTGCAGTTTATGGAGGGAATAAATTTTTCTCCCTAATCTTTTTGCTTCCTGCGTATGCTCCTCGTTTCTAGTCGGGCAAGGAAGCAACACTGACTTTCCGTCGACTTACCAAAGTTTAAGTATTTGAAACCACTAGTAGGGATATCCAGTTTATAGCTGACATGACTTGTATGCTTACGACTAATAATAAACATACGCAAGACGAATGGTGATATGGTAATGGCCTGCTGAGAGGGGAGAGATATCATGAAGCGGGTGTGTTCACATGGTAGTCCCTTTAGGAATCTCCGTTGAGACATTTGAACGCGAATACAATACTGGTAGCGTCCATTTTTGGTTAATGGAAATTACCAGTGGTAATAAGTGGAACATACTGAAATTGCTGCAATATTTTCACCTCTAATTTGGCCGCGAAGCCGTTGGCTATAAACCGTCGGCGTCGGGAGGGTGCAGAGAAACAAAGCATCTCTTGCCAATTCTATTAATAGTGGCGTGACTGTAATATATGCTGGTCAAGGACAAGTTTATGATTGGCCGAAGGCTGAAAAATCTGGACTACCTCTAATGCTGCAGTATTTCCCAAACGTTGCAAATGAGTCATTATTGAAAATAATGCTTTTGAAAGTTTTGTTGAGGCAAAGTTGCTCGCTAAACCCAATGCGTCAAATTTTGTCTTAGTCCTAAATTGAGCGTTCCAGCGTAATTTAAGGAAGTTAAGCTAATAGACCGCTTACTGCGTGCTGTTATTATTACTTTTGAAAACAGGTTCAAGACGCGTAGCGTCCTTGTTCTTTGTCGTGTACATAGCAGTCGCTGGGTTTCAAAAGTCAGTCGTTTCAGACTTTCTAGCTGCTTTTAGCGTTGCGGTTGCCTTTTCCTTAGGGTTAGGCGGTTCCTATCCCTGCGACGCAGGATGTGATGAGCTTTTATTTTTCAATAAACGTGGCCTTTGCTGTCAGATTTGTGCAAAACTATTATGCCATGACATATAGGTTCGTTGGCTTCGCGGAAAGGCCTACGTTTGTTTGGAATAAAGCAGTATACTGATGTTCATTAATTCCTTCCCCGTCGAGAAGAAAGAATGCTATTTTTCTAAATTTGCGTGTATGGGCACTATTCTTAACAAGAATTCTTTATTTTTTCTGACGAATAATGATGCGCGCCTTTCCTGCAAGATAATGCTACATTTCCTTCAGAGGCAGTCTCGCTTGATTGGCTAAGGCGTGGATATAAATGGCCGGTGAACCTTCACTAGGGAAATGCGAAATGAAATTTGTCTATTGCAAAATTCGTTATTAAAATTGTTAAGCTGAAAGCATGTGGGAATAATCACCGATGAAAATTATGCCTATTGGGCATTTCATTGACAAGCCGGAAAGTGCGAAACTACAGCGTGTATAAAACTGGATTTCACATCGAGAAAGGATAGATTGGTTTTGAAAAGTCACGCAGGAGGTGAATGACAAAGTTTCCTCCCAGTCGGTGGGTAGTCTAGAATGGCACTTTGTTTACCTAAACAAAAGTGCTGCCAAACGTGTGGGAAAATTAATTTCTTCCAAGACAGTCCGCATGCTGTGGTTTTCTTGTCGTTTCTCTGTGTCTCAGTCATCAAGAGCTGTTTACTTCAAGGCCAAGACAGTCGATGCACACTATTGTTTCCATGTTAGCTGAGCGCCAGGCGGTCTGCGTTGCTGCAGTGTCTGCGGTTGGATGTTCAATTTTTTTAAATAAACATTTTCATGAGAACTAAACTCTTTGTATTAATGATAGGGGCCTATGTCGCTTTTTTTTTAAATCTGAATTTCCTTGTAATTGTCCCGTTGGTAATTGTCAGCATCTATCATTATGAAACAAAACCCAATAGGGTGCCAGACGCATGATATTAACATTTGTAAACAAAAGCAGAAGCATTGTGCAAATGCCTATACAACGGACGGAAAGAACATCCGGAAAATTCATCTTGTAGCGGATGTGTGTGGTTGCAACTCTTCATTTACTGCTGCCGCCATTGTACCCATTTAGTATGTTTTTGCTCCTTTATTATACGCATAGGCAACGGGACCAAGCCGTTTTTAGACTAACAGAACATACTTTAAGAAAAGAAAGGACGTAGACGTGTCTCGTTCCAATTTTTACCAGTGTTTCCATTGTTTGGGCAGGCGATTTGATAGAATGGACCAACGCTGAATTGTCAGGATTTTGGCAATCAGTGTTAATTTCCGCCTGCTTGCTTTGCAGCTGCAGTAATGATTCGTTAGATGTGCAAAACCGTTAGATGCAAATTCATGGTCAGAAACCAGTTAGAAGAATGGGAAAAAAGCGAAATAAGTTGTTTGTAATCATGTTATCCAGTTAAATTACGCGGACATTCCAGAAGTCACGGTGTTGACCATGATTGATTTGTTTTTGAAGTGTTTACGCTATTTCAATTCAGAAAGAAGGTCAGTCTTATTTATACAATCACTAATCTTTTCGTAACCGAGGAGAAGCTGTCAAAGCAAGTTAGCAATTAGGTAACGTTGCTTCTCTTCATCTGTTTCTTTCGCATGCGTCACTGCAGTGCCTTCGAGCAAACTGTGTTCTTACAGAATGTATGCTAACTTATTATTGTAACTGTTTGAAAATGATATCATTGCATTTTTTCTTAGGTGCACAGTGTCACCACTGAGGGTGTCAGTCGGTTGCTTCAACTTTTGCCTTCGTCGTGTAAAACTGATACTGATGACAGTTCATCAACTACACAGAATGCTTTAACTTCCAACGTTCCATCCGGAGCTTGCTACAGTTCAACCAGTGCAATTTCTAGCGTCTCAGAGGAGACCAGTAAGCAGTGGAGGCAATCAGTAATGTTCTGTATTTATTGCGAGTGTTTATGTTTAGATGAAGGACAGAAGTTCAGTTGCCCACGTTGCTCCCGAGTGTTTCCTGATCTGCAAGTCCTCTACGCTCATCAAGCAGATAGCGGGCACGCTGAACAGGGTATTAGTCCATCAGGTGTGTTGCAGTATATGTGCTGGTGGAGAGGTTGCAGTCGCTACTTTCCCTCTGTTGCTGCTGTTGGCGCCCATTTTCGCGAAATACATGCAAGAACGAATGGCTGGGCAGAAAGCCGCCGTTTTTACTGCACGGACTGCGACATGGTATTCGTAACGGGCGATTTTCTTCGCCTACACAAAGCGTACCATCATAACAGCCAAGACGACTTGCTAGCCTTAGCGAAGTTGCAAAATTCACCTGAGGAGGCGCATGAGCAAGGCGAAGTGACGTCTGTAAATGGCAGTGTTAACTTACGGACCAGTGAGTCTCCATCTTATGGGACAGATGCAATTGAATACGGGCAGTCTGACGGTTTTGCTTCGGCGAATTTAAGCGGTTCAGCAGAAGAAGATAGCAACGACGATCTTCTGTACACAGGAATAGATGAGGATGAATTGAACAGCAATTCGGCGGCCTCTGAAGCTTATAACAATGACAAGAGCAGGCAGTTCCGTTGCCACCGATGCAAGATGGCCTTCACTAGGCAAGTATATCTAACGATACACAATCGCGGTCTTATGCACAGGCACTGCGGGAAGACTCAGTCTATGCCGGATAAGTACTACAGTTCTGATCGACCGTACAAATGTGAATTATGCAGGGAGTCATTCACTCAGAAAAGCATCCTCTTAGTTCATTTCAACTCAGTGTCTCATTTGTATAAGTTGAAGAAGTTACTGGTGGCTAAAGCCTCTGCCGTGTGCTCGCAAAACATTAATCAAGCAACACTGGCTGCCCTAAGCAGGTATCATCCGAACGCTTTGCTATCCTCATCTCCTGCATTCCTCGATGGTCTTCTTTCGTCCATCTCTAATGGTGTGTTGCCGTTCTGTCCAACGTCAGCTAGCCAAAATCTTGCACCTCAAGTGGGTGACATCAGTCTTTTGAACGTGTCCAATGTTCAGCCGCGTGGAAATACGGCCAAAAGATTTCGATGCAATATCTGCCACCTTTCCTACAGCAATCGCCAAAATCTGTCGGTTCATTTGCGATCGGTAGCTCACCAGGCCAAACTGACTCACAACCAAGGTTTGGTCAAATCCTTCGGTTTGAATCAACGGCAGCTCTCTGGGCGGGATGATACGCTGGTAGGGGAACCTGACGAAAACGTTGGCTTGCAAGGAAGCAAGAATGCGGTTTACTCGCAGGGCGCAACTGGCCTTGCAGTTTCCCCAAATGCCAGCGATGATTGTACTAATGCTGAGTTGTCCGTTGCGGGACCTTCGGGTAGGCACATTAATTATTGATAATTCCTTTGACAGTAACCGTAACGAATTGACTTGTAGGAAACTACTTCGACCAGGACAGTGATGTTAACTGCACAGAAAGAGATGAGAACCTAAACGCAATTGAAGAAGTGATGCAGCAGGTAACTTTGAAAGGCTACTCCAAGCCGGTCAGTCGCACTTCCTGGAAATCGCTGCTGGAGGAGTACGGTTTCGAAATAGCAATGCAATACAACGAAAGCAGTTGCCGAAAGTTAAACCTCAGCGAAAGCCGTTGCCAGTCGCCGGCAGATAATGAAGAGATTCAACCACCGCTTGCTAAGAAATCTCACAGCTCTTTCGATTCAACTGCTAGTTCTATTTGGATCAAGGAAATGGCCATTCCTGCTGGACCCGAAAATCACCCTGAATTGCTTCGATGTAGATGCGCTTTTTGTGATGAAGAATTTTCAGGAGTATTGATCTTGAAGGCGCACGTGGAACAACGTCATCATGAAATGGTTCCTGAAAAGGAGATCAGCCAGGTAGTAGCAGCTTTCCGTAAAGCGTACGAAAGAAAGCGCATGATGGAGCAGAGTAGGATAGACACGACCGCAAGCGTCCGAGATTGCGAAGAGAACCAAGGAAGGGGTTCACGGCAGTCGAATCCGTATGAAATTGAACCACCAATGTCAGCGTTTGCGACCAGTTCAGTGGATACATTCCCCTCCGCCTTGGCGGCTGTTGATTCTTCAGCAGTGGCAGCCGCTGCCGCAAGCCTGTTTTGTGCATCTGCTGCGAATGTCGGCTTTGGATTTGGAGTTCCATTCCCATTGCTGGGGTTACCATTCAATCCGTATACTCTACCGAACCCTTACGTTGCGGGGGTTTCGCCATTGAACTCACCAATGGCTCAGCGACCGCTGGACATGCTTTCAAGCAACGCGAACCCTACCCTGGCCCCTCGAAGCAGCGCAAAGAGCTATATGCCAACCAATGCGAGTACTGCGAATGCGCCAACTGCTCCCAGCCTGTTTGCTCCTCAGCAGCAACGCCAGCAGCAGCAGCAACAGCAACAGCAGAAAAGAGCCCGAACCCGAATTACGGACGACCAGCTGAAAATTCTGCGAGAGTACTTTGACATTAACAATTCGCCAAGCGAAGAACAAGTAGAGGAAATGTCGAAAAAGTCTGGTTTACCTCAAAAGGTCATAAAGCATTGGTTCCGCAATACCCTGTTCAAGGAGAGGCAAAGAAGCAAAGATTCACCGTATAACTTTAGTATCCCACCGTCGTTTAGTATCGATCTTGAGGAATACGAAAAGACAGGAGAGGCTAAGGTGATACCTCTAAATTCAGAATTTACTTTGGCCAGCAAAGCGGCCTCACAAGGCAATACTGCTACTGACGAACCAACATCTTGTGTACGTGCAGATGGGCAGGAAGGAGGAGTCAAGACGGAAAATAGTGATCCAATATCAAGTATAACAGCTGATCCTTCGTCCCCTGCTGACGAAAGCAGTCCGACTGAATTTTCCAAAGAGTGCAGTGTATCCAGTTGCAAGTCTTCGCTTACCGACTCAAACTCAGTTTCCCGAGCGAACGTCGACAGTTTGCAAGACTTCAACAATATTAGTCAAGGCACTGTCGATTCCCTTAACAACCTGACCGTGTTGTTCAGCCGGCATGATGGTTTTGCCAAAGGAATTGCTCCATTGCCTGCTTTGCAGTACCCTCTGGGCGGTTCAGGCAGTGGTTTCTTCAGTCCTTGCGTAGGGACCTTGCAGGGTGCGTCTGGGGCTGCTGCAGCCAGTCTTAGCGGTCTGGTGAGTCACCTGTCAGCACCGCAACAACTTCCGGTGAACCTTAACTGCGGAGGTGCCCGCAGAGCCAACCGTACTCGATTTACAGAGGAACAAGTGAAAGTGCTGCAGGAATTTTTCGAGCAGAATGCTTATCCCAAAGACGACGACCTGGAATTGCTGAGCAAAAAACTTAATCTGAGTCCTCGCGTTATTGTCGTCTGGTTCCAAAATGCCAGACAAAAGGCGAGAAAAATTTACGAGAACCAACCTCCTGATTCGGAAGATCGCTTCTCCAGAACGCCTGGGCTCAATTACGAATGCAAAAGTTGCCATCTGGTGTTTTTGCGCTACTATGAATTGATCAAACATCACAAGTCTGGATGCGGCAGGCTAACGGGCGCCAAAATGGACAGTAAGCCTGACTTAGTAGGCGAGCTGTCACCAACTGCGGGAAGCAGCAAGAGATGCTCCTCAGAGGAGCCATACCGGCAGGAAGAAGGGTCGATTTGTTCTCCAACTAATGAGGTTAGGATGGATGACCAGTATGTGTGCCATTTGTGCCCTGCACGCTTCGGACTTTCTGAGCAACTTTCTCGACACGAATGGGAAGTGCATCGTGAGCAGACTGACCTTTGGTCGCAGACCCCAACTCAAACGTCTACTTCAGTTGAAGAAACCACCTTCTCAGCAACATCCGGCTCATCAGGTGATGAATCCCAGCGGCGTCATCGAACGAAAATATCACCACAAAATGTGGAAAAACTGTTGGCCCATTACTGCAAGGATCCAAATCCAAGCAGCGAAGTGATGCACCAGATTGCGGAAGAAGTGGGTATAAGCAAACGAGTAGTTCAAGTATGGTATCAGAACACGCGTGCCAGAGAAAGACGGGCTCAAGGAGCCCATAAGGGCGAGCGAAGTTTCAACAAGCGTTGCCCCTTTTGCGGCATTCTTTTTCATAACAAACACGTCATGATGGGGCACATCACCGAACGCCATGCTCAGCAGTTCCGTACAACTGAGGTGAACATTGATTGTCTGCCTGACGCCGAGGAAGTACCGACAATATCTACGTTTTCGCTTCCAACATATTTGCTAGCTGCTACGACGGCGCGGTCTCAGTATGAAGAAACGGCATTAGTGGACAATGAGCAGAGGTCTGAATCGGCTCCACTACAACAGAGCAGCGCATGCGAGCCCAATTCTACGGATACGGGCGGCTTAAGTGGGGACGAGGCTCCTCTCGACTTAAGTCTCTCTGTCAAGTTGCACAATAGTTGCTATGGGACAAGCAGCCAATCACTGGATGGATATTTCCGGAACGTGAGTCAAGAAAATCGCCAATACGCTAGTACGTCGGTTACCAGTCGAGACGAAGACTTAAATCACGTAGTATCAGGAGAGGATAATGAAGTTACCAGTCGAAGCTGTAGCCCTTCTCCTTCGTCGCAGCAGCGTTTTTTAGCCGCTCTGGCCCGTCCTCAGAAGCGCTTCCGAACTCACTTGACTCCTAGCCAGGTGAAAGTTATGCGTTACTTGTTTCAAGATTACAAAACGCCGACCATGTCCGAGTGTGAGATGCTCGGAGCACAGATTGGTTTGCATAAGCGTGTCGTTCAAGTGTGGTTTCAAAATGCGAGAGCCAAAGAAAGAAAGGCCATCTTCACCGGTGGAAACAGCTCCATTGGTAGCAGCCGGCAGGTAACCCGGTCTGAATCCGGTCGCAGCTCTACACGTTGCGCTTTGTGCAATATCGCTTACACGTCCGGGCAGATCATACAAGATCACATTTTTACGAAGAAACACATCGACAGGGTCAAGCTAGCCATCGGCGAAATCGTCAATTCGACTAGGAGAGACTCACTTGAGGGACCTTCCAAAGCAAGGGAAGACAATCGTGTACAACAAAATGCCAACGCTCATGCAGATCGTTTACAAGTTCGCAGTGAAGGCTTCTGCGAGATGCCAATGGCCGACGCTGCGCTTACATCATCACTGACGCAGAATTTGATACCTTACATATATCCTGCTGGAGTGATGCCAGTTGCTTATTACTCCGGTTTACCTGCGCCTATGGTATATTCAAACAATTTTGCCGGTAGGAGTTTTGTATATCCACTGCAGTCTACGCAGCGCTTTTTCTGTAGGATTTCCGTCTGCTGGAAACTTACTCTACGATCCAAATATCAATGGAACACCAGTTTCGGTGCTCCAAATACCCCAGTCAGTGAGGGAGCGGATAATTGCTGCTCTGAAGGACAGTAAAACTTTTGTGGCGCGGTTTACCCAAGACGGTAAAACCGTGTCGGATTTAGTCAAGTCTCTTAGTGCCAAAGATCGGATTTCCTTGTCTGCTTGCGACTTAGAGGTTAGCATCTTTAAATTTCTTTCAGCCAAGCAGGCATATTGCATTTCCGTCAATTCATCATTGTTTGCGTACAGATGAAAGGATTGTTTTCAGGTCGGCTGGTCATGTCGCCAGTGCGTTACGGTCTTCCAGTCAGAGCACCAGTTCGATTGCCACAAAAGGCTTTTTTGCCGCACCATTGAACCCGCCTTCAAGCTCGTGCAAACATATTATCAATGTACATTGTGCAAAGTTAGATTTGCCATGCAGGTATGAATGAGAAAACAATGCATGCATTGAAATTGCATTGACAGCATGGCAGCAATGAGATGTTTTGCTCCATCTGTTAGCAGTGCACTATACTCCCGCCTAACCTTATAAAATCGCCTTTATTATTTCAATGGTGTGCACATTACTGTACACGTTCTCTTTGTTAATTATTCAGCGCCGCATAGTAGTAGTTTATTTTTCAAAAGGTTTGAGTAGTAGTCATACTTTTGCATTAGAATTTCGTTTGGACATTCTAAACTTGTCGTCTGCTATAGGCTGATTTTCGTGAGCACTGCAACACGGCAGAACATTTGCAAAGAGTACAGTGAACGAACAACGTCGTCGAACCTTGCTGGAAGATTGTCAGTGCGCAACCATTTTCCAGGCTTGCATCAGTGTGCGTGCACCGTTAGGTCGCTTCGTAGCGGCACGTCTACTTGCATCCTCTTTGACTCCAGTGGACAGCTCTTCACTTTCGTATTTGCCGTTTCAAATTCAATTTGACTTTCCTTTTTTACCCGGTTTTGCCATTCTTATACGACCCCAATGATTGGCCAATGTGTGCCCCATTTTTCTTGTTCCTACAGCTTTAATATCCGACTTTATCAGGCGTGGTACTTACGTTCTGAGCTATATTGGCAATTTGAATTCAATAGGCATCTGTTGAGTAAGCATTCCACGTTTTCACTTAATTTTCCAGGTGCTTTCCAACGTGGCGGCACGTGTTGTTTGAAATAATGGTTGCATCGCTTCTTCCGCAATGAGTAGCCCGCATAGGGCCATCGAAAGCACCCAACGGTTGCCTTTCGGCGTATGCACATTACAGTATACTGGTAGCTCCTCATATATTGACGCGCGCTAGCAAAGTGCTGAACGCAGGAGAATAGTTATCGTGTGTAAGTGTTACGCATCTTTTTCACCGGTTCGGACGTTATTCTTTTCTACTTACACCGTTGTTGTTACTTCGTGGAATTCGTGCAGTTGCCAGTGCTTTATTTAGGCGTCATAAGAATACGTCTGCTCCTTTCCTCGTTACTTAAGCTAAATAAATTTTTTGTCTTACGTTTTAGCCTTCCGAAAAGAGAACCGTTGCCGGTATGGTTCAATTGGCACCATCGGCTCTTAATCCGTAGGTAGTCGCATCACGTTTTACAATCAGGGTCGCTGACGTCATGCTCGCTTTGCTGCAACAACATAAATCCTTTTGTAACTTCGAATAACCAGAATTTTTCGATTTCATTAATCACGAGTGTCAGATAAATTTAATGTTCTGCCCGCGGGCATTTTTTCAGAAGTACCTCTCTGTGACAATTACTGTATCGACAGAGAACACGCGCTTTGGAAGGATGAAAAGACGGTACGAACGAGTGGAATTCATGGTCGAACATTCTAGAATTTCTAGAAAGCTTTTGCACCGTAAAATCAGCTTCTTGGACACGACTACTGACGTGTACTGCTCGACGGATCCATACTGTTTTCTATTAACAGTTTGCTCTTACGGCTACTGTTGGTGAAATTATCGAACTAACTGTTCAAGAGCTCATCACACTGAAGTGTAATTCCAGTTCGTAAGGCCTAAGAAGACGTTGAGAGGACAAGCCACCACACAGGTGTACCACGCCAATCTTTTGTAGTTTCAGAATTGTTCAAGGTCGTTTTAACAAGGGTTAGACTGTCTAGCATTAGCCCATCAGTTGACCAGGCAGTTGGAAAAATGCTAAGGGCAAAAGGCACTGGCTGATTCATTCAAGATTCTAGAAAGGAAAGCAGCGTGAACGTCGACAGCGATTGCACTTTTATCTGACCATTTGATCTGCCGTTTTCGTATACGTGCAAGAAAGTCAAAGTCGTACTGTAGGGCACACGAGTTCTGGAAAGTCAATTATTCTCTTGTTAGCAAGCATAGTGGTCCACTCAGCGCCTGCTAACCGCGGCGTGAAGCTTTGTTGAAATATGATCAAACGTTTCTGCAGAACGGTCAAGACTCCGTCCCACGGGTTTGTGTCACCATTTATCACAGTAGACGCAACTGGTGGCTTAAGGCGTACGATGGTTGAGAAGCATGCCGACTTGCCATCATTTCCCCGCATCTATTAGAAGCTGTCGGCCAGCCTGCTTCTTCATTCAAAACGAGTTAATGTAAAACGCCCTTCTCAGAGAGGAATTTTTTTTCTGTTTCTTATTACCTCAAAGGAAAAGGCGACTAGTGCTGACCTTACCGGTAGTATGTGCCCAATGGATCAAAGCAAAATATAAGCCTGCACGTTCATCAGACGGATATGGGAAACAAAAGATTTATTAGACAGCTCAATTTTGCCATGTAATAGGTATATCCTATATGGAATTTGACAGTACTTGTTTTATGACTAAAAATGGAACAAATACTATAGATCACTCGCTTTTGTAGTTCAAACTTTTACCTTACTCAGCCTGGGCACGCGGGCGAAGCTAGTCGGGCGCACGATGGCGAAGAGATGACCATCTAACAAGCAACTCTATGACAGTGCAGTCGTCAGGCAAAAGCATGTGACCAAGCGACCCTGCAAACTTGTGGGAAAACGTCCGCCACAATGCTCCATCGCAAAATCATTATCTTGCCCGTAGTTTACGACCTTCGAACATCATTTCAGAAAAAAGCCTAACAAAAGAGGCTGACGAGCAGGAAAGCGGGTTCAACGTAAAATATCCTTGTCACATATTCCAAGGGTATAAATTTTTCAAAGGAAATAAATACGACCTGTCACCGCGGATTGTCCTAACGCTCTGGTCGTCAGTGAACTTTCGACGGCTCGAGCAGCGAAACTTGGTGGTGGCCCACTTTGCCGCGCAGTATGAGCGGTTCGAAATGAGGTGAAACATTGGTTTTATTGAGATTATCCTCTGTCGCAACGCACTTGTTTTCCGAGTTCAATTCCAGTTTTGCCAAACGTTCAAGTGGGTGGTCGCGTGGGCGCTCAGAAAATATACTTCAGCGCTCGCTATTCTTCCACTTGGACTGCTGGTGAACAGAAGAGAGACAGCGACTAACGGAACTTTCACAGCGAAAATGTAGGTTAAAAGCATCAGCAGCAGCATAGTGGTCAGTCGAATGCCAAAATAAGCTAGTTGCTTATTCTAGTTGTTCGCCCCATGAAACGCCGTTGTTATCAAATGCACTAAACTGTTTCAACCGGCGTTCTCCTCAAGTGGATTGAAACGGCTGGGTGCAACTGCGGGTGGAGGCGTTGTCCAAGCAAATAGACATGATTGGTGTCCGTGCCTTCGCCCTGCTGTAAATACGAGCTGCATAGCTGAACATTATTCCAGTAATGAACAACAACAAAGCAGTGCCTCTTCGCGTGGCGAATTGTTTTCCACACTTTAGACCGGACTGCTTGATGATGGCTGCTTGCCGCGCTGCGGAAAAAACAGGTCCACTGTCAACCGGTTACCAAAAGACAATGAGCGACCACCCGTGGACGTATCGCACTGAATTGGTAAATGTATTTTGGCTTTACTACTTGGCGGCGCTGGGAGGACAGGATTTTCAGCGCCAGTGGCCGGTCAAATGCCTGCTTTGAGCGCTTTTGCCTATCGGAATAGCACCAGTCCTCTCGTGGCATAAAGTTGATGTGACGCTGTCAGGTAAGAAACGACCAGTTGCGCGCTCGCGTCGTACAAGTTAGGGTCGAAAAGTGGTCCATCCACATGCGGTATACTACTGTCTAGGAAACCTGCCGAACACAGTAAATGAGACTGGCTCCTTGGAACTACAACTAGCAATAGAATTGGGCCTGTTTTCTGAGGACAGGTTCTTGCTCGCCATCAACTGTTGGCCTTGTCCACCAAATCGCCCCTGCGGTTCTACCAACCGGCGGCAGTAGTGTGTGCCAACACAGTCTTTCTCTCTCGTTTTAAGTTATATTTTGAATGCACAGTCGAGGCTCCGACTACGACCCAATTGATCAACGGCTCTTCGCCGTTTCTAAGAGGCGAAATTTGAGCCCGTTTGGGGCCAACATGAGGTTCGAAATGCACATAACCTCTCCTCGCCTGGACAGCCTCTGTTCAATCCAACGCGGCCCATTTGTTTTCTTCCCGCGTGCCACATCACTGACGTCGCCAGTGTGTGTATTTGCGACACGGAGCAAGTGAGTGACAATATCATTTTTGTTTGAGCTCTCTCCATTCCTCTGCACTCGAGTTCACCTTTCGTTTGTTTGACTCACCTCGCAGCGAAGGTGCAGCGGAACGCATCCTCTAAACTGTTGAACTCCTTCCTTGAAGGCTAATCCATATTTAGCCACTAAAGGTCACCCCTGCTTGGCCGATTATAATAAGCCTTCCTATACGCCTCTATTGTTCCCCGCAAAATGGGTCAAGGTGTTTGGACGCATCACGACGCGTTGTGACAAGGTAGGCTTGCTTGAAAAGTTATTTATGCCAGAGCTGTGGCGGTTTGGCCCTCTTTTCCTGTCCCCACCGTCGTCTCGCCCTTGCTGACGCTCTCTCCTCGCGTGACCTGCAGCCCCTAAAGCAGCGAATAGGCGATTATTTTCCATTCGTCGGATAGTCATCGTTTGCAACCAACCAGCGCCCTTACCGTATACAATTGGTCGTCGTCTCGGGCGGGTGGTTCGTTGCAGGCCAACTTTACTGTCCAATTGGACAGTAGTTCGACTAGCATTCCGGTGACCACTGAGAAAATATTTGTGCCAGCCAACAATTTTCCAACCTGTCTGCGTATCATGTCTCCATCGCTGCCCATCCTATCGTCTCACCCACGGTGCTCTTACTACCAGCGCCATCTATTGGCCCTACAACAATCTCCATCCGTCTATTAATCTCTATTGTCTAGGAAGACTGTTGTCATTCCTACGGATTTCATCCCAAGGAGATTGTTTCCTCTTCTACTCGCATTTCTGTTAGCTTTTGGCAAGAAAAAAATGCCAGCCATTCTCGGCGTCGGCTTCATTCTTGTTAAAAGCTAAACTGACTTGCTGCTTTTTAATAAAATGATGCTGACGTTCCGCTTCCCGTTTGCCAGCATTAATTAAATTGACCATTGTGTACTTTTCTCAAAAAAATGGATAGTCATGCCGAGAAGCCCAACCATCTGCTTCGTTGTAAAGAGGCCTTCGGTGCCGTGCATGTTATGCACTATTGGCTCCTACGTGTCGTCGCACGGGTAGGTGAGTAGTTTTTTGCCAGCTATACTCTGCCAACAGTGACCATTCGTTCGAAGGGTCTTTGACGGTGCAATGCCGGCTGACGCTTTTCCTACTTAGTATTCAGCTTGCTCATGATGAAAAAACAGCTACGACAACTCCGGTGGTGGTGGTGGTGGTGGTGATCATGACAACGGAGTTGGCAGCGGCAGCGGTTCAAGAAGAAGACTTTGCTCCGAGGAACGGTCGCTTGCTTATCGCTACGTAGGAATGGTGGATAGTTGGGCCAAATCGTTTCTAAAGCGTCGATTCGGCCGAACCCTTCCATCACTCTGTCCTATTTAGCCTATTTTATCGTTCATCACCATCGGTCGGTTACTTTTTACTGTCGCTGGTCGTCTGTCCACCGTAAATTTTGACCTCTCCCTCAGCGATGCAATGGAGAACGGACGATTTGACGACGTGCGCCTTTGCTCTCCTCCTGATAACCGTATGAACTCCAAAGCTGCTCTCTCCGTTTTGCGCGTACAAAAGTTGTCATGCGAAGAAGGGGCTAAGGAGATAAGCTTATCTTGTCGCCTTCGCGAACGTACAGGCTCGCTGATCTGACAGTGTTGAACCCGGAGGCTGTGCGTGCGAGAGGGAGAGAGATTGAGAGAGAGAGAGAGAGAGAGAAAAGAGCGAACGATAGAGGACGTCGTCATCTCATTTTCGCTGACATGTTAATTGCCTTGCCAAGGCGACTAGGCTCAGTTTGTCGCTGTCACTTGCGACCGCTTGTTTTAGTTTATGCCTGATAAGGAGTTTCAGTCACTCCTTCTGTTCATTCTTTCGCTCAGTATCCTTTCCTTTTTCTCTGTCTCGCAGCATTATCGCTGAAAGAATTATCAGCTTTATATTAGCATTGTCCAATCTTTTAGGCGCATAAAGGCACCCGTTTCGATTGCGAGCAGCAGCAGAGCAGGATTATCTTGCAATAGCCAAACGGCACGATAGATGCGCGCCGTAGCCGCTCGGAACGGAATGGAATATCCGCACCAGTCTTTTGGTGAAAATTCCTCAACGGTGGTCATTGCATCCGTTCAGTCCGGCCACAATAGCGTCATCCTGCACCCTCAGCATGTGGAAGTTATCAAGACGGCTGGTCACGTGGCACCGCTTCAAAGTGGCACTCATCACGGGCACGCGAGCCCAAAGGAGGAGCTGCAAGGAGCGAACGTTTTGCAAGTAGGCTACTTTATTACATCTTCTTCTGCTTCTTTTTCTCTTTCTTTCCCCTACGTCCGCTCCGTTGAAAAATAGCCGCGCGCACACTTCAAACTGAATACAAATCAGTTGGTTCGCTTTTCGCTTGAAGACCACAGGTCAAGAGAGCGACTCTTCTCGTTTGGCCAGCAACAACTTTTTCATCGCTTTTTCCGTCCGGAAGTTGTCTATCCATCGGGGCGCAGGCGCCCGGTCAGGCGGTCAATCGAGGAATGTGCACAGATGTGCGGCTGTAAAGGGAAAAAACTGCCAACGCTTCTCCTCTACTACATCGATCTTCACAGCCGCCGAACTGCTTACCATTACGATAACGGTCTCTGTATGAGTGTGCAAAAATGTGAGCGCGGCGCAAGTTGTTACACTTCTTCTCTCTGCCTGCTTTTCCACCTATCGCCATAACTGGTGTTTGTAATTGTCGTTTAGCGAAAAAAATTCGGGTCACGGGGCGCGCTGTTGTGGAAGCTGACCCTAGGCGGAAGCGGTTATTGATGCTGCACGACGGCGACGGAGCGCAGCGAAGTTTAAAAAAGCGTTACTCTTCTCCGGCGATCTTTTTGATGGAGTCTTTTTCGGATTTACCGAACATTCATTTGGAAGAGTTGTAGAATGCTTGCAATGCGGCGGAGAGGCACAAAAGGGCCCATCCTTACGTGTAACCTTAAAATTCCGTACGTGACATACAGCGGGCAGTTGCCAACCAAATGTTGACCACTTTATGGTTGGCGAAATAATTTTACAGCCGTTCGCATGGCCAGTTTGCGTTTTATAATGTCGATCCGAAATATCGAAGGACAGTTGTAAAGTATTTTTTCCTTCCTCTCGACGTGCGCTAGTCGGTACATTCCGAGTGCGCCGCCTGCGCACCGCGTGGTCAACCGCCAGCATCCATTTGCTCTGCAGCGAAAGAGGTCGTGGCTGCAGACGGAGTTTTTGAGATAGTTTTTTAACAGAACAACTTGTGGAATCAAAAACTTTCACGACGTTCAGAATAGCTCGCGGCTCCTTCGGTCCAACGGTCAAACTTGCTCGGAGCGCATATCCGTACAGTCGTGCAAGCTTTGTCCAATGGTGACGGACCTCTCACACCGACAGGATAACAGGTAGATGAAAGAGAAAAAATAACTACACACAAGTCAGTCGCTACGATCGACGCTCAGTCAAAGGTCAGCAACCCTGAAGAGCATAAGCTGTGCGTGTTTTTTCTCTGTCAGCCGTTAATTGAAAAGTGGGACAGACTTGCTCGCTTTCCCCGTTTCGACTGTGTGGGAAAAAGGGAACGTCAATGCTCATTTCATGCTCATTTTGTCACGGCGAATGTAAAATATATGTGTGCATATATATTCATTTTTAGGAGATGAAAAATATGCGTATACCTACTTATGATCCGTACCAGCGTCCCGGTGCATTGTACGGCCAAGTAGCCGCCGGGGTTTACGACCCACTGACCGGTGCCAACCCGGCGTACAGCACCCTCACTGCTCTGCCATCAACGCAGCACCTCTTATCCTCGCCGTACAATCTTTTAGCCGCGCCGGCCCAAGATTGCTATCAGCGCAGCTCCAATGACTATTACACGAACGTTCGTCAGCTGCCCCATATGTACCCTGAAAACGCGGAAGACATAATGGATCGGTGAGAGTTCTGCGCATTTTAAACTTTGAATTTTTAAGTAAATAGAATGGTCGATTTTAGCCTAAGTCGTCACTCCCAAAGCGCGGCTCCGTTGTACAGTAAACCGGTGAGCGTAGAGATGCCATCTCCTGTTGACAGCGGTTTAGGTCAGGAGATTATGGTGACGCCGAAACAGGAGACTCAAGACAACGGCGTAAAATAAAATTATTGCTATTCACTTAGAACTGGGTTGAACAATTTTTTTTCCTAAAGGGATTCACTTACACGGATCTTCACTCGGCAATGATGCAGACGATACAGCAGCGTCCCAGCAAAGAGTACAACGGCTCTCGATCCTCTCACGCGTCCGACCGTGTTGTGACCAGTCGAGAATCGCCTGTGCATATTCCAAAAATGTAAATAGGAATTTTAAAATTTCCGGACCAACCGTTCCAACTACTGCAGCATTACCTCAGTCGGTTTCCAGTATACGCTCGAAGCGCCAATATCGACCAGCGTCAGAAAGGAAGACGATCGAATGACTTATATAAATAAAGGGCAATTTTACACGGTGACTTTGGAGTACATACCGGACATATTGAAGCCTTTGAAATCTGTCACAATGAAGGCAATTCTTCGTTTGCGCCTTTCTCCGAGCTCCGTTGACGACGTGCGAAGTTTCATTCTAGTCGGTGATGATGGTTGTCTTCCGAGAGGAAAAATCCTACGAGGAAGAGGTGAAATCGTGGCAGTTCTGGCACGCTCGCCAGCATAGCATGAAGCAACGAATACTGGAAGCAGGTATTCCACCTTGAAAAGACAAACAGCATTGAAAACGCTACTATATTTAGACAGCAAAAATAGTTCCGGAATTATCGGTGGAATCGAAGAAATTGCCCACAATGCTATTCAGTTCTACTGGAATCCGGTGGAACAGCCGGTTAAGGTTAGCACCACCTGCGTAAGCCTAAATAAGCGAATAACCATTCTTATGGTCAATAGATCAATGTAGCTGTGCAATGCTTAAGTACAGACTTCAGCAATCAAAAGGGAGTCAAAGGGTTACCTCTTCATCTGCAGATTGACACGTTCGACGAAGCGCATAATAAGAACGTACCTTTCCATAGAGGCTACTGCCAAATCAAAGTGTTTTGTGATAAGGTAAGTTGAATCCTCTCCACATTTGCTCACATCAAATCGTCAAATCCGTATTTCCGCTGAGCCTTCCTTTCCCCAGGCGAGCTAAGCTGATGTAACGCAATTTTTAAACTTTAGCCAAGGCTTTTACCAGCTCAGGTGCTCCCTTATACAAACCATTCACTCCTTAGCGGCTTTTGAATTTTTTCTGGGACGTACTCTATCTCAAGAATCTCTTCAGCTAAATGATAATGCGCTACACGTAGTAGCCTCAAAGTGGCTTTCAATCTCGCTGGTAAATATCCATACTGCAAATGTTTTGTAACCACGCAACCAGAAGAGTAATGAAGTGGTGATAATTTTAAAAAATTCTTTCAATTAAGATTTTATTCTCGACGAACGAGTACGTGTTCCTCTTTGTCAATTGTCCGCGCCCTACCGTAGGCAAGCTAACTTCGTTCACTTCCTGCAATTTGAAATATCCATGAATTTGCATACGCTTTCTTAGTAAACATTAACAAACATTAAAGAGCTTGAGTATACCAGCGTCTTGCAAATGTCAACAATATATTCATATTAATATTATGTCATTTTTGATTAGCAAACTTCGTTGGTATGAAATCAGGTAAATGCTTCAAGGTCACGTTTGTTAAAGAAAAAGGTAACCCTGAAAGTTCGTGCTGAGCCGCGGCGAGGAAATGGCGCGCTGACCATCTGGTTGGGAATTTCACTGCTTTCAGGGGGCCAATAGAAAAATGCTCCACGAGCAACGTCGGGACGAAAAGCGTCGATTGCAAAGTAGGCATTGATATTTGTATGATATACGTCCTCGGACCATTTGGTGGTTTAGACAGAAAAAAATGCGACGGAGAATACCATGAGCTTTGTGAGCGTTCCGAGTTTTATCACATGAGCAACTTGACTAAGCCAGCCGTGTTATTTGTTCCACCGGAGGAATACGAACGAGTCTGTCGTCGCATTGGGCAAATCACCTATTGTTTTTATCATTATATTTTCTGTTTTTCAGTTTTCGCCAGTTGAAAGCTTCTACGCGATCGAAGGCGCTGGACTGTAAGACTGCCGGGTAAAGAAAAAAGGAAGTAAATGCCAATATGATTCTGTAGGCAAAATCTTGTCAAGGAAGAGCATGGCGAAAATGGTAACGGATCACCGACTCCAAAACGAGTCAAGCTATATCCGACGGGTCGCGGTATACACACTTGCCTATTGCCTATTCCAGCGACCTGACAGATGTTACACTATAGTAATGCTTTACGTGAGAAAACCTGAAGAAAATATATTCACTCCCCTACATGTGATTCCTCCTTCCATGGATGGCTTGTTGAAGGCAATACAGGAAAAATACAACATCGACGTTGGTCGAATCACGGGTCTGTACAAGCAATGTAAAAAAGGGTAATGAAAGCTCTCTACTTGATTTACTAGTTGGTCCGCTTGTTTTAACGTATAACAAAGGAGTAAATAGTGAAGAATGTTCATTTCAGCATAACTGTCCAAATGGACAACGATATGATTCGGCTGTACTGCAATGAGGACTCCTTTCTGATTCAGACGACACCTTCTGAAGATGGAAGTAGTTATTCCGTCACGTTGATGGAACTCGACAGTGCTACCTCCGTTTCTCCTTCTCTGTGAAGAAGAGAATTCAAGCTGAATCGCACCATCACTTCTTTCATCACTTTTCCATTGTCATGTTCTCAATTTTAACTGTCAAGGACGACGCTATGCGTGGGCATCTACGTCGTCTTGGCCTCAATTCATACATTCGCAATGTTAACACCCTGACGTTTACCCTTTTGAGCATAAAAAAAATAATTCTGGTCCTACTTCACTCATTAAGATACACAAAGTCGCCTTAGTGTTTTTCCTTTCGCTATTCGTTTGATCATCTGCTTATCCCGCCTTCTTGTTTTTCTCTCTCTCTCTGACAAATGCTCACCTCAAAGAGCTGTCATTCTATTGATGTTACATCTTAACTTGAAACGATCAGACAATGCGAATTGGAAAATCTCTTAATCCGTCTTACGCAATCAATTGAATGATCGTTTTTACCATGCCGGCGTTTTACTCGTTGTCGCAACACTGCGTCCCGTTGGGAACATTGCGCCGTCGACTTTCTCCTTTTTCCGCTGTTAACGTGTGCTAATGTTGCAGGCAAATTTTTTGAACTACAAAACGCCAGTTGCACTGACGAAAGCTAGCAAAAGTGCTAAGCCTACAAGAGATCGGCAAAGCCGCAAAAACAAAAGGTAAACAATTTCGGCGGCAACTAACGAGATGAAAAAAGTGTGTGCGCAGCGGATTGCCAAAATTTCTAATTTGTTCTCCGCTGTGCATAAATTATGCAGTCGAAGTAGGCAACGACGAGAAGGCAAAATAATAATGGAGCAAAGTTAAATAGGTTTGAAGAGCAAGCAGTTCATCGTTTTTTTTTCTATTTGTACGCCTCCCCCTGCATTTGCCAGGCAAAGAATTGACAAAGCGCGGATCAATTGCCAGCTTTTGACCTTGTCGGTGACCTGACAATTTTTGACAATAAATTCTTTTTACGATTTTACCTTTCGACTTTATCATAAAATCTCCATTTTCTCCGCCGCGGCACTGTAGCGAACTCACAGCTCTCTACCGCGAGTGATATTGCCACAATTCAGGATGTTCTTGGAATAATCGTTTCCAATTCTTTGCCAAAAGAAGGGGTGATCAAGGCGTCGTCCATTTCGCGAGATCACATGTTTGCCGCCTTAAAAGATTAACCGTTTACAGGTGCACTTTCATTCCAAAGGGCTGCTCTTGTTCACGTGTACCTTTTAAAAGAGAATGCTTTTTTTTAACAATCAAAATAGATGTCACAGTTTTTATTTTACTGATGAATCGATTTGATAATTTATCAAAGATCTCGCGAAGCTTTCGGGATGTTGCTGACCCCTTCTTCAGCATGTGTTTGCATGGCAGTGCGTTTGTACGTAACAAAAGTTCAAGTGCAATAGGAACAATATAATCAATCCCCATTGTCTATATATGAGCAATCGCCAATAACCCGATGCATCAAGTTATTCCAAAAATGCATTTGAAATAATATCTAGTTTTCTAGATGCAAAAAGGGTCTCAAACAGCCATCTGCATGCGTATAGGACCGTGAGGATTGTAGTTTTCGATCACAAAATCCTCAGCCACAAAGTCGTCAATACACTGCACGTCCCGGATTATACGCAGCTTCGGAAATGGTCTAGGCTTCCGTTCGATCTGAACATGTCACAGAATTGACAACCGATTAGGTGAGTGCAATAGGTGCCAACGAAACAAAGTTTAAAGTAAACATAAGCATACTTGCGTAGTCAGCGCTTCCAGATGGTTCACATAAATGTGAGCATCGCCTAACGTATGAATAAAGTCGCCAGCTCGTAAACCAGTAATATGAGCCATCATGCGAGTTAACAGCGAATAACTTGCTATGTTAAATGGTACCCCAAGTCCCTAAAAAATAGAGATACTCTAAGGTCATAAAAAAGGATACAGAAGGGAACGGCACCATATCCGCACTACGCTGATACAACTGACAGGACAACTCATCGTTAGCTACGAAGAATTGAACGAAACAATGGCATGGTGGAAGAGCCATACGATCCAAATCTTAAATGTTTTCCTATTTTCAGATTCAGACTATTCGAATATCTTTAAGCGAGAATACCGCACGGGTTCCACGCACTCATCACTATCCGCCGACTATATGGATCGGTTTTAATCAAGTCTATGCACTTCTGTAACTGGTCAACGCCCTTGCCTTCATAGGATGCATCCATTCCTTCGTAGTGAGCACCAAAATGTCGCCACTGAAAGCCATACGCAGGTCCAATATCTCCTACAATATATAAGCACTAAAAGACTCAAGCATACGCACCCAAAATGGAAAAATACCTTCGCTGTAATGGTGCAGACCTCTTTGATCAAGAAATTCGCGAGAGGAATTATGATCCCATATACGAACTCCTTTACTGGACAAATCACGGGCATTTGTACTACCGCTGATAAACCAAAGAAGTTCTTCAACAATACCCTTCCAATAGACGCGCTTCGTAGTTAACAGCGGGAAAGAGTCTACAAGCGACATATTTCATGTGATAAAGAAATATGTCCATCATACCGTTACGAAGATTGTAACGACTCTGCATACCGAAGACGGCAAGGGTTCCCACACCGGTTCGGTCCTCTCGCTTAGTGCCATTCTTCATTATGTGCCGCAGTTGGGCCAAGTAAGATTCCTCCTCGAGACTGCAACCAATGTTAAAGTTATCTTACGCAGACTTTACTAGTTGGAAAAATACGAATAGGAAAGGTCATACTTTTCGCTTTCGCTGGAGTGGTTGACAGCCGAATTCATACTAGCCATGTCTCCACCTTTGCTAGCAGTCTACGCAAAATCCCACGAGCGAAAGGTAAAACTTTCACGCTGGACAACGATTTACTTAACGACTCGCAACCAGCGAAAAACTGTACAGTCAGAAAGTTTTATCGAACTCCAAAGAGTAATTAGGTTGTTCGACTGTTTCCCGTTTCGATGCACCAACCTTAAAACTACGTCTGCGGGAGTCTAAGCTAATAGAACCATGCTTCAAAATTAAAGTTGTTAATTTAAAAAGTCCACAACTCGCCTTCTTCGCTGTTTCGACGGTGCAGCACGACGTTGTTAATTAGATCCTCGAGGTATCACTTGGCTCGCGGTGTAGCATACGCGGCGAACCGTTACGCAAGAACTTGTGAGTGCAAAAATGGACTAATGTTCGCTAAATAATATAACAGAAAAATTAGTTTTTCAATAAAATATTAGCATTTATGTTTCCCTTACAAAAACGCGTGTTACACGGTTTTTTTTCAAAAGACCTTATTCGACCTTGTCCTTTGCGTTGAACTTTACCTGGAATGCAAACTGCTGCCTACCTCAAAGACATTTCGAATTCTGTAAGCATTAATTTCGTCTCGTAGCACGTATAAGTATGTAAGACTCGTTTCTTGCATTTGGGACATGCCTTTCATGAATATGTGGTCACAACAAGAGGACAGCAACCTAACGAGCGGTAATCGTCAATGATTTTCGAATAGCCGTTTTTGCCGTCTTCGAAAACCCTACTTATTCTGGCTGTATAATAAACCAAAAAGGAGTTGTTCTGCCCTTAAGCGGAAGCTTACCCGACATATAAAAGGCGAAAAAAGAGCGTTCAATTTCGCTTAAAGCCCTTAAGGAAACGAGATAAAAACATTTTCGTCTTTACGCAGCTTATTATTTCGCCTTTACGTTGCAATCACAAGGTTTGATCATTGAAACTCCCCTTTACCATAGTTACATTGAAGAAATTGAAAAGCAGGATGCACATGGTACGATTCAGGTGTTGGCATCAATTAATCGATGGAAACTTCTTTCAAGGAAGGTTGGTACTGAAAGATTTGTGTTTCTGTTAAAAATACATTGATATGGATGCATTGCATTAATAGCTGCGGCGCAAGCGGCGAGTTGCAGAAATTATGTTGACCATGGTTGCCCCATAGCCTTCTATGCGTCGTGTGCACTTTAAAAGCCTGTAATAATGTTATAATCGTTCTTTAATGTTGCAGCAACAATGAATGGAATTCTATCTTCAAAATCTTCAAGTGATCAAGCTGGCACTAACGGATTTCAGCAAAATGGGACTACAAGTACAGGACAGAACGGGTACGAAGCACGTCGCCCCAAACTTAAGCGTGTTCGATTGCCATTTTTTTCCCGAGCCAGACGTAACGTAAAGGTAATATTTTTGCAAGAGCTTTCTTCACGGGTAACTAAAGTTGTCTTAGTCGATAGCGGTTTCGGCTTTCTGGCTTCCCGAATTTGATAGTGCACAAAGTATTTGTGAGCAAAGGCTCTGTGGTGCACTTCGTAAGCGGAAAGCGTCGCAATGCTTCGCTGATACTTGTAAAGAGTACGACAAGTGGGTATTCCGTAGAAACGCACAGCCTATATCGGAGAAAAATGATGTTAGTCATACTGGTAAGGTCTACATTAGTAACACTGCCATTTTTTGCTGAAGCGAGCATATATATTAACTTGAGGTTACCTTATTGCGATTATTAATAGTTATACTTTCAGGTGCGAAACTGCGGAGACTCGATGAAACGATTGGCCAAAACCACATTCCTCCATATGATCCAAGTAGTACTGTCTTGATGACTACATCGACACCTATTTCTACCGGTAAGCTGTACTTGCCAATAGTGTGCCATTAGAGTGATTCTTAATATTTAAACTTGCAGACACGAAGGTGCACGGACTTGATGAAACGATTGACAAGAGTCAGGCTTCTACATCGAGTCAAAACAATACTGTCTCGATGGCTACGTTCTCCGCTTCTACTAATAACGTTGGTGTCCCAGCTGCAAGTCCATTTGTATTTGGTACAGCGCCAGCATTCGCACCTTCCAGCTCAGTGACGCAGCACAATGGGTCTGTAAAGCCTTTTCAGTTTGGCGTAGCTTCCCCAAGCACATCCTTCTTGCCAACCGGCACGTTCGGCTCACAGTCATCTACGGACCTAAGTTTGCATACACTTTCGGGTATGACCAGCTGACGCAACTTTCAGTTCGTTTTAGTTGCGTTAAGCTCTTCTTGTATGCTTTGTAGCGCCAACGGATGGCAGCCAAATATTTGCATTCAGTCCCGCATCTTTTTCAACCACAGCCAAACGATCCATGTTGTCCAGAAGACGCAGAAGATAGAGGTCGTGTTTTATTCAAGTCGCGGTGTAACTGCACCAAAATATTGTTTTTTCCTGTTTGTTCCGGTTACGCTGAAGCGCTTTCAACCCGCTGATCTTAAGCCGTTTGTTTTTCGAGCATATTAAAGTAAAATTAGCGATTTGATCAACTGATCCGCGAAGCGTAGTAAACAACCATTGAAAAGCTTCAAAAAAGGACAGCTTATCTATGATAAATTATTGTTGAAGGCACAGAAGGTTTGAGCTATCTGTTCTTAATTGTTCACAGAACGAGATACGGTATTGTTACTTCAATTCTATGGAGGCACGTGACTTTATGGTAGCTATTAACATAACACTGCCAGCGGTATGCATGCAATGGAGTTCAAGAACTCAACATAGATAAACTGATTGTAAAGCCACCATCATAGTGCAACTACTTCGTTGGGCGGAAAGCTGCCATTACGCAAAAAAGAATAGGTACGTCTGCAGTTTTATTAGGGATACTGTATAGCTGTACCTGCCGATCGGATAGAATACTGCTTATGTGCATAGTTTGTTAGACCGGTCGCCATGCCCATCTTGAGCGGTGCTTTTGTGCAAAGTAAAATTTTATTTGTCAACCTGCAGAAGGCGAGCGACAGTGGTAGTGCTTTATCGAAATGTGCGGAAGATTTGTTGAACGCGGTAACCGCCGAAACGAACTTATTCAACGGGCAGCTGTTTATCCTCAACTCGGAAGCGCTGAGCAAGGGTAACTTGACCTTTACTTTTCTTCCATTTTGCCTGCATCGTCACTTTATCAACTACGTTTCTTAGCTATGTTTATGTCTTGTAGATTTTCAGCTTCTACGTCGTTACAGTTGCTGTTTTTCAGCTGACCAGCTACGCGATATCGATGAATGCATATTGATAAATAATGGCGCTGTTGAAGACGAAGTGCTTGCCGTTATGCTCAAATGCCTTCGTAAACGAGGTGTGCTGACACTGGCTGTAGTACAATCAGGTTTGCTTCGATCGTTTGCTCTTTTTTAACGGATACCGCTGAAACCGCGCATTTGTTCACTTCAAGAATGCTGTCTATTTAGGTGGAATTAATCTTTCAAACGTTCAAAGACTAATTGATCAGCTCTATTTTGCTGGATTCATGTGTGTGGAACAGATAAAGAACTACATGAGCGGATTCACTGCGATTCGCTGTAGAAAACCGTTTCTTGATGTTGGAGAGGGCGCTCCAACCAAAACGGAAATTTCCGCTAAACAAGGTTGCCGGTCCGAGTAAGCGCCAGCTTTAAAATATGCACGTTTTGTAGAAACGGGTAAAGTTTGGTTGCTGAATACAAACGATATCGACGATGATCTGATCGACGAAAATGAGCTGGTAAAATTGGACGATTTGAAAGTTATGCGTCTTCAGCCACGTCAGTGAAAGGCACCTGATGAGATCTACACAATATTCAGTTATTCTTTAATTTCAGGCGCTTGCGGCGTGGAAAAGCAGCAGGCTAAAAGAAAACCATGCAAGAATTGCACTTGTGGTCTTGCTGAGAGAATGGACAATATTGGGAATGAACCAGTTAAATCATCATGTGGCAGCGTAAGTTCTAATGTGTATTTTATAAAATGTATAATATGGGGAAAACATCTGCTAACCGAATTGTGTAACGTAACTGTTGAATTAATTTTAAAGTCATATATGCGCAGACGGTGATACATTTACCAGATTGATGAAAGGCCTTTTCTAAAGCAGCAACAGGCTTTCGTTTCCTCTCGCTATGCTTTGATGAATGAGTATATTCGCGCAGTGTTGCTGTTTTCTAAGCATTGTCAGTTCTATTTTGTTGATCAGCAATTAATCGGCTGCTTCTTTTGTACTTGTGGATTGCTCCATGGTTTTTAGCAATCGGATTTATTTTTTGGTACGGACTATATGTTCCTACGGTCCTTAGTTATTTTCTCTGTTTTATCGCTGATCAACAAGTTCATTATTTCTTTCATTTTAAATAGAAAACCTATTCTTCATGCAAGTATTTTATTCCAAACAAACTACAAGCCAATAGGAAAAAATGAAGTAAAGATGCAATAAGTTGAAGTAATAATATTGTAACGGTAGAGATAAGCAGGTACGACGGTACGCAGGTACAAGGTCAGCGGTAGACCCACGTCCAGGAGTCTGTGAGAGCGAGAGAGTAGTCCGAAAAAGCTGTCATTGTTTGCAAGGTGCAGTTGACTTGGTTGAAATCCTAAATTCCGCAATTGATTTACTTGGACTTGCTAGAACCTGTTGCTTTTGTTTTAGTGTCATCTTGGTGATGCATTCCGTTGTTCCACATGTCCTTACCGCGGTTTGCCTCCTTTTAAACCCGGAGAAAAGGTGCAACTACCCGACTCGGACCAGTTTGATATCCGAAAAGCAGAGTAACCATCGTTGCTTCAGTGAAAACAGGTTTATTTCGTCCGCCGAATCGTGCGCTTGTCCTACGTGCTAATAATAACAGTCTTTTATGCTTTATCAAGCTGAAAAGGTGTTTTCAACCGTTCCTTTACAATAGGTAGGATGCTTTGTACGTCTAACTTTAGCGTATGCGCATTAACGTAAAGATTGGGTGCATTGCGAGTCCTTTGCAATTACGTTAATGGATTTCACTACGTAAAGAATGTGGCCAATCGAAAGTCGATTGCGGGATAATATGGCAATCGTGAGGTTAAAATTCAAATTTTTAAGCCGCTGTTTACGCAAGCTGCTAAAATAAGCTTTCAGCTTAACGGGACGGGTCACTCTGAAAGGAAGGATTGAACTTATTTGCATTTGTTTCAGTCTTTCAGGGTAAAAGGTTTGAATGAACACTTGCATTATTGTAAATGCTTAGCATTCGATTTCAAGCACTTAGACGAAATTAGGCGAGACGTAGAAACGTTTAATTCATCGTAATGGGATCATCTATACTCGGTGTAGAATGAGGAAAAGTCTTATCATTGAGACTTATACGTGTAGGTTGCATAGTTGTGCTTACAATTGAACATAAGAGCCAAAGAGGACCAAATTGATTGGACCATTTTCCGACAATAGTACCTGCGGTTCCGTGGGAATCGTATGCGTAGGCAAAATATCAGTACTTTTTCAAATGTTATTTCCCTTTGTTGATCAAAAGGACGAATGATGCCTTGAAACGCGGTTGGCGAAGAAGGAATCTTGTACATTAATTATTGAATCAACAGCTTTGATCCAATAATGAAAAATCTCAAATTGGAGATCAACGAAAGCGCCAAAGCCGTGGCGTTCACCGTGGAAGGTATGACAATCCGAGCAGCTTCCTTCCAAAGCGAAAGCGCGAGAAATCGGCTCATTGAAGATCGGCGAATGTGTTTGGCAGCAAACGCTTTGTCATGGCGTACTTTGTTTCCGGAATGTACCATATTGAAACAACCAAAGTGATGACAAGCACAATTTCCACAATTATGCACGGAATGACGGCCCAAACGCGAGTAATCTCTTCGATCAACGAACCTATCAGTATTGTGCCTAAATCTTCGAAACTGATGAAGAATCCAAACGCTATGCCCCGAACGACCGTTGGATAAACAACTGCAACCGTATGCAACACGGTCAAGTGGTAGACAGAGCCGGAGATGTTAAAGGCGAACATAAGTATGCCATAGGTCAAGTAAGCGTATGCAACTACCTGCCCAGCGAGTAGTATTATCGTTACTGCTGCAAAGCAAACGATTGTTGTGGCAAGACTGAACAGCAATACATGTCGGCATCCAAGTTTCGTTACCTAAAGGCTCTATCATCAAACATGAAGTAAACATATGTTATTAACAGATGGGCAGAAATGGGTACATATGCAAACTAATAAAGGCTGCTATATATGGCCTCACGATTTTAGCGTTTTATCTTATATCGTCTGGAATGCGTTCAGACAAAGTAAAAGTTGAAATTGCATAGAGTGCACGTGCTTACCTTCATGCTTAGCAAAATGGTGACTGTCAGGAAGAAAAGGCGCAAAGCGCCAGCCAATAAGAAATGGACGTAAAAGTTTTGCATAAACGCTTGGTGGCTGAGGAACAGTAGCGAAGCCTTGACGGCACTTATGGAGATGACGGATACGAGAAGAGCAGCCGTGCTTATTGCCAGCTTTCTTGTGTGGAACAAGTCGAGCAGAGTGTACAATCTTTTCCCGTCCCTATCCGAACTGATGGCCGTCAATTGGACAGGAGTCACTTCATCGCCCCGGCCTCTCCATCTTTCCGAATACAACTCCGTGATCACTTGGGCCGCTTCGGCGGTTTTGCTTTTTACCAAAAGCCACCGTGGCGATTCCTTCAAAAGTTAAAACAACCGGAGCAACATCAGCATATGCAGGTAGTCATCAAGTACAGACGTATTGTCATTTTAGTTGAATTTGACGCTCTATGGTTACTAAACTGCCATACAAGGTCGATATGTGAACTTCATTTTGTCTATCGTAATATCGAAGGCCGAAGCTTACCTGGAATAAAATGTAACCGTAAAGAAGTGGTGCTGACACGAGGCTAACAATGATAAGATACATTCGCCATTCAGCAGTAAGATATAATATTAGAGCAAACAAGATGTAGGCGGCGCTAAGCTGAGCGCACGCTATCGGAAGATATCGATAAGCTCCGTCCGTAGATTCAGTTAATAGCGTCATGCATGCGGTCTGTATTTGGCCAAATATTGCGCCCGTGACGAATTGGAATACGGCGAACGCGGGCCAGTCGGTGCTGGCAATGGAAAGGGCTCGAACTACCATGCCAAAGGAGTGCATCAGGAAAAGACCATAAGTACGTCCAAAATTGTCTGACAAGTGTCCTCCAATGATGGCGCCTACTATTCGTCCTACCAAGAAGCAGACAAGCAGTACAAATATGAGCACCTTCCTGTTGCAGACAAGCTTCCATTCAGCGGTAAGTGAAGCGAATTGCGATGGTACTCCTTTTAAGCCGAAACAGCTATCCATTATCTAAAAAGTGAATAACGTTACTGAGTCAGGTGCACACATGTTAAACGGGTAATAAGAATTGTTGAGTATTTTTCGCGTGTAAACAGGTGGGCAGGTCTTACCTGACAAAAGTATTCCTTGTCGTTGATGCTTGAAATAGTTGCATTATCGATTGGATCAGTGCAAGTCCAAGCAGTTTCGGTCATTCCGTAAAAGAGTATAACATAATTGGCAAACCAGGCGATGGCGGAAAGGAACGTCACCGAACAGCAGAATATTTGATAAGGGCCAAAGATGCCAATTTTTGACAACACTTCCTCAACGGAGCCAAAGTAGATGTCATATTGTTCGACGCTCTTCTTGCGATACAGAGTAACTTTTCGTTTCGATGGCAGAGCATTTGCTTTCGGCGGCTTTTGTTCAAATTCTACTCTGCGATTAAGCGTTTGGCCAGCTTGAACATTTTCCATTCGTTGTTCCATCAGAAAAGCGCTACGAGACGACATAGGCAATATTCACACCTTTACCTGCTGAGCCCAGCGGCCAGCAGGGAATGCGTTGAAAAAGTGGAAGTTGGCAGATCCGGAAAATGTTGAAATTCAGGCGAACTTTTGCTCCGTACTAAAAAAACAACCTCAATGGGCAAAGCAGCTGCGTCAGTGCGGTTGCAATACAATGTGAGACAACTAGTTTTGACGACTGGTGGCAATGCGCATACAACGAAAATCTACAAACGGATTTTGCACTGCCATAGCACCATGCTTCAGCTTTATATGGCTTTTCATCGTTACCCAACCTGGGAAAGAGCCAATTTGTTGAACGAATGTGCTGTTCATTTAACGCTGCAATTTGCTCACTGGCAGTGTTCTACTTTGTCTAAACGGAAAAGGCAATAATTGACATAATGGTGTACCGGATTTCATCATATGCAAACTGGATTTCGGCAGTTCATCTTCACTTCTTTACTGCACGCCGTGTTCAGCTGTGTTTCCCGCCTGCGTGTACGCAACAAAACCTAATGCGAACATTTTCGACGCTTAGTCGGTGAACCGAGCTCGTTATTATTGTAATGCGCATATTCATACAAGGATTACATGCACCAAAGAAATGTTCACAAAATGGAATTTGTTTCAATGATGACTCTACTTCAAAACCTTGGTTGTCCTTCAGTGATTTACTGGAAAAATGCCAGGTTTTGTCCATTAGACTCCCGGTGAGTACTGTAGGTGGAAGAAAAATCAAGTTCTGTTGGTCCAAGTAACCGCATGTAGCCTAAACAAAGTCACTGCCGGTTTCAGATTTGCGCTTAGGCCGTTTACGGTTACTCAGTTCAAGAAGTCTTGACTGCAGGCTTGAACTTTGGCCACCTGCGCTTACATGGTCTAACAGGACGTGATTTTAGTTCCGCGTACAGTATTCACGGCTTCAAATGAAAAAGACCCGAAACGTCTACTGGAAGAATGATGGAACAAGCGAGCTCTTAAAAGGGACGAACATGTGGTCAAACAGATCGCTATGTGCCAATTGAAAATAATAACGTCGCCAAACGAGGCATTCGGAAGAGTGTTCTATGCACAACATTATTACTAACAGTTTGTAGGTGGCAGTAGAACAGTTTACTTCCAAAAGCTTCGTTCGGTAAAGATGCTATTCAATTTTCAAACGGCAGGCCGGATGGTTGGAACCTGAGCATACAATTATACGTTCAATTGGGAGATACGGTAGCTTTTCCGATTAAACAGAAGTCTATTTAATCAAAGCTGGACCGTTCACGTGCCGTCTTCAGCGGACGATTGTAGAATGTATACATTCTGTTTAATGGGAAAATGCCCGTATTGTCCAATACGTTTCATTTCAACAAGAAATCATACCGTACCATCGCGTCAGGCAGCCGTTATTTGAATCGGCCATCTTTTGAAGCTTTAATGGGAATAATGTAACTGAATGAATATGGCAACGTACATCAGTGAAACGTTTATTCCCCTATAGCAACGATTCAAACGCACGTGCTTCCTGAAGAGAGAAAGAACGCCGACTCAACAAAGCTCCAATTCTGTATCGCAAGTTGCAAACAAGCATTTCGCCGTTGAGCCTGCATTAGGAATACAGTACAAAACTTGAGAACAGTAGTAATGGAAAACATGAATGAAACGGTAGGAGCACTCCAGTATCGTTCCATTACTTTGAGTACTCATCTTAGAACAGTCGCCTCACCAACGAAGTTCTTTCAACTGTGACGCGACTTTGTCAACGAACGGACAACAGGGGATTCAATCAAGCGTAAAGAAAAGTAATATATGCAAATAAAGGGAAAGATAAGAAGCAGGAAAAATACGGATATGATAGAACAGAAAAAAGCGATAGCAGCAAACTGGGAACTCTCCATTGGCATATGCCATTTTGGAAAATTGAACGGGATCAATCAATGGGCATCAGCTGCGACAAAGCACTATATGTCCAGTTGAAAATGGACGCCGCCTTTTCATCCCTCATTGAACGACCTTTACGAAGTAGCTCAAGAATGCCGGGCTTTTTCAACGCGTCCGCAACACCGCTTCGATATACCTGTGCCAAATCACTAAAATGGGTAAAAAGGAAAATTAAGAGCAGAAGAAGAAAACGAGACAAAAGAATTATTATTATTATTATTATTACCCCAACGTGCCAGCGCAAGCTGTCATCATTTCATGGCTAATCTCCGGGCACTGACTGAACTTTGCTATATAGTTGATCACTTCAGTTGCGTAAGGATGCAACATCCGTACGGCTTCTAAAGACAACTTGATCAGCCGGCATAAAGCAATAAGAGAAACGAACCATCGCTTGAGCGCAAGCTTTGCAATATACTCGTAAAAGATTCTATGCAATTTTGCCGTAGTGAATTCACGTAGTCAACTTGATCAAAGTCGGTAACGTCCACTTCAATGGCCAACGCTTCCATCAACGCCTGTACGACCGTTGGTAAAAAGGGAACGAACTCCGTCTCGGCAGCCAATGCCATGTCGCCGAAAACGCTGATCACTACGCATTTCAGATTCTTATCCGACTCGGGATTCTTAATTCGACAAAGTCTCAGCAAAACAAAATCAGCAACAGCCATTACCCTCAGGATTGCGACAAGGCAAGCCATGAAATCAGGCATATGGGGCACAATCTCTTTTTCTAAATTGCGCGATAGGTCGTCCACGACCCCAACAGCGGCTATGCAAACCTGAACGGATAAATGATTACAGATAGAGCAGACAAAAACTCGCGAAATACATATACTAAAGAAGTTCACTGCATCTTTCCAAATGTGTAATGCATTATGCAAAGTGAAAAGATGTAACTTCTGCTCAACTAACTTTCGCAAATTTTTAAGGGTGCCTTTATTGCTTGTAGATCATAGTGGCTAACGCTAACGAAGCCTCTTACTTGGGTATCCGAAGTCTTCGTCAGTGCCTGAATAACGTATGGCTTAAATGCGCCGAAGTACTTGAGAAATTCTTTGCCAATGGCTATATATTGGGAGGAGCAGGTTAAACGAAACGGTTGTTTAACAATGTGTTTCCTACCTTCGATTAGCACCGTACAGGCCATTAGAGCTTCCTCGGTGACAACGCTGGAACGATTAATATTGGCGCCTATCAGACGTAGTAAAAGAACCATTATGCCATCGCTCATTTCGATCAGATCGGACAATTCCAAACGACGCAACGCAGTTTGCAGAGTTGCACATAGCAACGCTTGCAGATCGTCATAATGACCAACTTCTCCGACATTGCTAACGTTGGCGGCACCCATTCCTAGCAAGTGATCTAGCCGAGTCGTCACGCCAACTACAATACTTTGCACCGTCTTGTAGCAATCAACGGGACTCATCTTTATCAATTCCATAAGCGCTTCATATGCAGCAATGCGAAGGTTCGATTGGTGAGCATCACGCCTACGAAAGAGAAACAGGTAATTGTTATTATTCAAATTTCATTAATTCCCAAAGCTTGCTTACCTGTCTGTAACCTTAAAAAGTTCGCCAACTAAATTTTCAAACGCACCAGACAGCACAGAGGTCTCTGCTGCTTGAGTTAGAGAAGTGAAGTTCAACATGTCCTGGTGAATAGAGGTCGCCAAATTTGAGATGGACTGAAAAAATGGAACAACATAAAAACCCACTATGTCACCCACCACTTGGGCAAAAACTAACCCAACATATGTTAGCCGCCACTCGAGGTTCCTGCGAAAGACCATCGCATAGCAATGGTAGCAGCGAGTCCAGGAATTCTTTTTGACTGACAATGTCACAACAGAATTCGCAAACTCGCCCGATCGCCCAAGCCGCAGTATCACGAACGGCTGTTTGTTCATCTTTGAATGCGTTAACAATAACACTAAAGCCTTCACGAACTAGTAAAAGTAGATTGTCATGGTCGGGACCGTCAAGAATTGAGCCTGAAGATGATTTTTAAAAATGGTCAAACTGAAGAAAACGTGACATGTCCATACCGAAAGCCATCAAGGCTGCGTCGCGACGCCGCCAGTCTTTGTGTTGAAAGTTTGATGCAATAAATGGAAGCGTCAATCGAACAACGTCGTCTCCTACGCACTGAGCCAAAAGCATAATGCAAACACCGGCAGCTTTGGAGGGCACCCACTCCTCCTCGTCGTCGTTCTCCTCCTGAAAATCCAAATTGGAATCAAGCTGAAAAAGCTGAACGCACAACCTGTCGTGCTAAAGTTTCCAACAAAATCGGCAAAACGTAAGTTAAGGCTCCTTTGGCATAATGGCGACTCTGGTGGGCTGGCAAGGCTCCCTTTTCGGCAGCCTCGGTCGCCTCCACGGCCAAGTCCAACTCTTCGTCGCAAACGTTGGACCAAAATTCAATTCCCTGAAGAACTACCTCGTCGTCGCTCGACCTCATGGCTTCTACGGAAATCTGACAAACGGGAAAAGTATCCAATCAGAAAGTAGCAGTAAGCACAAGTTGTCGGACGTACAGAGAACAAAGCTTCCTTCATATAAACTTCCATGTAGTCATAATAGAGACTGACTATTTTCACCAAGCATTGAAGAGCCAGAACTTTCACCTGCACGCTGCTGGACTGAGTGCAGTTGCATACAACTTCCATTATGACATTTCGTTCCCACTGCAAGTAAAAAAATATTTCATTTACTTTGCTGCTATTTGCTTTAGCGAAGAGCCTAATGCCCCTACAAGCAATTACGACTGCACGACAACGTACAGACGCGTCAGTCGGATGGAAGAAAGCGAAACTTTGCGGATAATTTCGCTAGCTTAAACAAATTGTACTATCAACCACCTGCAGCTTTGAATCACTATACTGTAATGATAAAAAGCGGAATTGTACGAAGACAAACGATGGAAAAACTGATGCGTTGAGTAGCTGGACTGCCAACGTTGGCGGCATGGTCTTCTTCGCTTTATCAGTTATCTCACTGAAAGTGGATCACTTCGGTACAAAGCATTTTGAAGAAGCAACGTTTTTGACAAATCGAACATGAACTGAACCTTCCCGCGAAAGCGCCTGTTCGTAATGGTCAAGCACACAGCGATGACAACGCATATAATTCACGCTGCATTTGTGTGTGTGCCTTCCTCGTTGGGTTCAATGGGAATTTTTTGAGCTGAGAAAAATTTTCAACTTGGACAATTTTGGAACAGTGGAAGTCTGCACCTTAGCGCCCACATACTGGCGGCAGCGATGCAAGCCAGCAGATAAAGCGTTAAATGGTATTCTTTCTTCGTAAATAACTAACTGTCAAGCGGTAAGCAACGAAAGTGATAGAGACGACCTTTTCGAATGACCATCTGTGCTGAATGCATAAATTAAAACAGCAACGAGAAAGTAGAGACATCAACTTATTGAATGGAGGAAACAGTTGGGTTCTTAATGGCCAAATAGTGCAAGTGATGGAACGAAGACGAACAGAAAAGCAGACTGACAAATTGAATTATTCTTCCTTATAGGGAACTGATTAAGTTTTTCAGTGATTCTGAATACAATCATCACGTAATTGTTAACCAGTTTTTCACTCTATTCTTAGAATGCAACTGGAGAGACGGTACACTACACGGTGTAACGCTTTGTCATTCTTATAAAGTGCTTCGAAACAGGTAAAGAAAACAAAAAGAAGTTAACAATTTGTTGAAGCGTTCGCGGACTGACCAATTTTTTTTTAAAATCAACTTTAAACAATTGCTCAGCTTTGGCACATTGGCAAAAGGATTAGTTTCATATCTACTTGTAGGCTGATACCTCATTTTCAAAGTTGGACCGAGTGAACTCCAGTGAGTTGTACAACGCTTCAGTGGCAACAAGTCGTACGTAGTTGGATGTTTCTTCTTGACGCATGCCGTGTACAATGGCAGTTAAAATCACGTTAGATGAATCCGCAAGTACGCTTGGATGCTACAGTGTCGAAACATGTATGCGACGACAGAAGATAGACAAAGCGTTAACGTACAATGTCTTGACACATGTAACCAAGTGCTTCCAGGGAAGAAGCTTTCAGTATTTCGGAAGAGTTCGCATTGGTCACGTTGTTTGTGAGCCGGAAAACACATTCGGGCCATGAATTACGTGGTAATTCAGCAAAGGCAATAGCTGCAATGCACTGTGCCGCAATCGACGGTCTCGTTGTTTCGGTTCCAATGGTATTAAGCACCTGTAGGATAACGTTGAGTATTAAGACAGAATTAAGAAGCAAACTGTGATCACATTAGTCTTAATATCCGTTCGAACATTTTCCGGTATGCTTAACCATCGCTTGATGCATTGCTGTTTCAGCTGAGCGTCTTTTGAGACCAGAACATTTTTGAGTTGTAGACCAGCTGCTTGTCGAATGTACGGATCTTCTCCTGGATTTGCCAAAATACCCGACAGTCCACTGGTAAACGAAATCTGGTAACAACAAATGCTCAACTGAATGGCAAGAAAGCAATGAAAGACTACGTTACCACGTCGGTTTTGCATGCTTCCTCTAGGAAGTGAATTGAATGCAGTTGATCTTCCCTATCTAAACAAAACTAAGCTTACAAACACGAACTGACGTTACGACTCGCCCAAATTCCATTTGCTGTTTCTTCAGTCGAAATAGTGAAGTTAAAAAAAATCGCCAAAGAAGAAACGCGCAAAATGGGTACACTTTTGAAACAATTACGACGTAGAAGTAAGTTCCAATAATCTCAAAGCGGTCAGGCGGACATTTAGTGCCTCAAAAAGAATGCTACTATGTAGAGACTTTCAACAAAGGCTGCGAAAAGAAATTGTTCAACTCGTCTTGAACGGGGCAGAAATGAAAAAAATGACGCCTACTTTGGGCAAGTGACTTCTCCAAAACGGAACGCAACGACGTTGCAGTCATTGTTGACCAATGTTCGCCAAGAGCACCAAAGCCGCCGAATAAAACAACGCCACCGCGAAACAAACGCACAGTGTACGGTAAGTGACAATTGTTACCTGAGCATCTATTAGGCTTCTCCTTATTAGATCGTGAAGCTGTTCAAAATGCCTCTAGCAAGGCTTCTAACGTCGTTGCTATTATTTTTTGTATGTGCTAAAAATATGTAGTAACAGGTTATTCAGCAACAAAAAACAAACCAACATATCTAATGTCTGTTAACAGGAAAGTCTGCCATACAATGAAATCGTAAGCAACGGTTCGCAGGCATTCTGCTTGCATTGGAAAAACTACCCAAGAACACATTTCGGTAATGTGTTGCTGTTTGCAATTATGCCTGGCCGATGCCCATTTAAAGATGAAGGCGGGGATGGCTCCAACAGCTTCGTTTTAGGGTCTGCTGTTGCAAACGTACATTAAGCTATTGTCTTCCAACGAGACGTCGTAAGAAAAGCGAAACATGTCAATACGAACTGTTGGGAAACATCCAACATTCATAACAGTATGAGTTTTATTGATTGTATTGAAATGTTATAACTTTCGTGACGTGTTTCTTTATTTTTATTATGTTATCATTTGGTTAAGTTTTCATGTTTATTTCTTTTTACTTATATTTATTTGTTTGTTTATTGTTATTTTATAAAAACCAACATAGTTCATCGTATTGTGTTAAGCCGACCATATTCGGTCATGTTTCATTATTTTCGCTTCTGTATGGATGAAATGGAAACTGCTTCCAAAAAGGATGGACTTTTTTCCGTTTAAACTGCAGAATACTCCTATCCATGTCCAGAATAGTTCCAAAGCTTCTAACAGCGGTGTATAGGATTGTAGGTACTAAATGAACGGTGTCGAAACTTAAGAAAGAAAGGCAGTAAGACTTGTGAACGCTGAGAATCTTGCGAAAATACGGTTTTAAATATTTATACAGTTTTGGGGGGATTTTCGTATGTATCATCTGGTAGCATGGTAATATGTGCGGCTACTTTCAATTCATGTTTTGTACTGCAGCACATCACCGCTGCAACATAAGCTACGAATTGTTTTTGCCTGCAGTTATAGAATAAGCAGTACACAACATTCTTTGGGCGGTCATATCATTTCACACACCGAAATGGTCAACTTTAGAAGTGCGATATTTACATATGAACTTGTACTTCTAAACCTAATAACTTACAAGCACGCCCTTACACGACTTTGACAGGCATCCTCAAATTGAAGTTTGTAGCGCCATTTTTGGTTACAGTTACAAGAGTGCTTTGAAATGCATCTTACGTAGCAACCAGTTCAAAAAGACGTATCGTGACCTAATTCAATGAATCGTCGTAGTTACATAAAACGCAAATAAGTTCATCCAAAGACAACGCAACTCTCGAGCAACATAGTCCAGAAACTATAAACTGCAGGACTTTGTCACGAAGTCGCGTTAATTGAAGACGGGCGTAATTCTAACGACTCACGGGTCCATCTGCGTCCACAACAATCACGCGGTTAGTCTCAGTGCCACCGTCGGGTTTTTTCTGAAAATACAACCACTGCGAGATAGCTCTTTGCATTCTCAATAGAACTTACCTTAATCAATTTGCCACGTATTACGGTTCCCTTTCTGTAGTCGTAGTCGCAATCGGAATAAGCGATTCCTAAACCCACACCGGTTCCGAGCCACATGGGCCATGTACGCCCTAAATTAAACATTACTATAGATAGAAAATACCGACGTCCTATTTCACGGAGGAAAAGCTTTGTTAACAGGCTTATTGCAAACATTTTCAACGAGGCGCGAGCATCAGATACAGATTCAAAAACGCATTTGAAATAAACACTTAACGAGGAAAATAAAGGTTGACCCAAGGACATACACTTTGCCATAATTACTGTGGTAAGGAGACCAATGCTGAGGCCACCCAAGCATTTGACAATTCCGTTGGACAAACATCTGGCCAATTTGTTGTCGTACTCATTTTCAGGTAAACTGTTGGCAGAATTTAACTGCATGGCAGTATACAGCGCTCGATTCTCCTAAAATGACGCCGTATTCAAAAAAGATAAAAGTAGGAAGGTTAAGAAAGCCGCACTAATGTTGCAGCCGGAGCAACAATCAACGTTAACAAAGAATGCTCAGCGAGAATGCTGACGTTGCTTAAATACAAGATAAGATTCACTGGATCAGTTGCCTTGTTCGACTGTCGAATAATCAATTCCAACAATAAAGAAACGCAAGTTATCCATTCTGTAACTACAGTCACCTTCAAACTTGAGCATCTGTTTAGGTACATGCGTTCGCTTAGTTTTAGTGAAGCATTTAAAAATAAAAGTCGACGCAACAATAGACATAAAGCTTATTTTTTAAAATACGACGTCTTCAATGGATATGCACGTCTTTTAGGTATGTTGCGTGCGTTCAGAAGACAATCCGCCCTTATTTCTGGTGCAATTTCATCGTTCAATTTGTACCGCCTCCGTTTGGCAACCTGTTCGACAGATGAACGTGCACAGCGTTTGTTTGAAGAGATCACTGATCGGCTGGCTTCTAAGGGACATACTATTCTTCCGCTTCGTCATTCATGCCAGCAGAATGCCATTTTTGCACTTGCTAAGCAAGACATCAGCGACGCTGAGATCATTGATATAGCAGCTTCCAATGCGCAACTTCTGCGAATGAACAATGAAGAGATAAGCTCTGCCATAAATCTGTTTGCTCTTTTTGGTGTTTCCACTGCCACAGCTGTTCGATTAATGTTGGCCGTTGGGAAGAATTTCAAGGTAATTGTTATCTATCATATTTCGAGCTTTATTAGTCCGTTTTTTGATTACGGACTGCAACTTGGAAATTTCAGCTCGAATCCGTTCAACTGTTGCTAAGGCATTTGGTAGCACACGGGCTTTCAACTAAGCATTTTGAAACGATGCTTCGAAAATGTAGCGACGTTCTGAACCTTACTCCAGCGCGTGTGGACGAGACTTTTGATGTTATGTTGGATTTCTTTTCTCACAAGCAATGCCTCTTTATTGTAAGCCATCATCCGAGTGTGATGCTATATCAGCCTGATGATTTGCGCTCCAAATATGAATTTTTGCATTTGAGCATCGGTTTGAGCAATGTGCAGGTATCGCAAAGCCGTTGGTTTGAGCATCCGCTTTCGAAGTTGGAATTACGATTTGAATGTGCATGCCGTTGCGGCGTTTACGAGATACTGGACGTGCGCCAAGAGCGGCAAGCTCGTTTGGTCAAACATAACCCGAAACTGCGCGACATAATCGACACCAGTGACGAAGCCTTTGCTCGTCATGTATGCCGCATAAGCATGGAAGAGTTTAGAATATTCAGTGAAATGTACGCCCGTCAAGTGCAACTTCTCGAAAGGCAAAACGCCGGCTTACCTGACGTAAGAAATTATGTGCGCATGTTGTACTATCTTTACTTTTCGTTTCAGACAAGCCAATTCGTCCAAGATCAGCCATGGCTTCAGAAGTAAATATTTTCCCGACGGCTTTCAGAAAAAAGTGTAATTCTTTTTTTTTGCATTTCAAAGTTTAGGGCCTTTTCATTAGACGCCTGGTGAATACTGTAAGTGACCGGGAAATCAAGTTCTATTCGCCAAGCCAACCACGCGCACCCCAAGTTTACACCTAAAATCAAGTCGTGTTGGTTCCAGCGACCACTAGACAGCATAAGCTTAAACGTGAATGAGCAGGCGTGAAAACTACTGATCCACCAAACGTAAAATACGTTGCCAAACATATTGGTAGGGTTGTAAACTTTCAAATCTATTCCAAAGTTTGACTAAATAGGAGCCAGTTGGAAGGCGTAGATGCTTCTAGCAGGCTTGAATAATTTCATTCTTTCTTGTACGGTTTTCATTTCTTTTTAATGTAAAAGAAAAGTTTTATTTGCATAAACACGAAAAGGCGGTGGTTTCCAAGGTTTCAGCGCCATTCGAGCCTTCAGCGAAACGAAACGGTAGCAGGCGATGTTTAGCTTATCATTGCAAAGATCCACTGTTCAATGGGGTATTGCTAATACTTAGAAGTGGCGAGCACTTGTACGATAAAAGCAATACTTCTTTAAAATAATACTTCCATAGGAAGTTTAACTGACGTGTTTTCAGGAGCAGCCAGTTAAGGATATTCTGAGCGTGCATTTACACGAGGCATAGCAGTGCAAGTGGTCCTAACTGGCTTACTTTGGACAGCCCACTGACACTACCTTATTGTATTGATGTTGCAATCGGCTACTAACTTGGCTACTTTACAGTAAGTGAAAATGGAATAGCCGCATTGAAATTGTTCCTTTCTTTGGAACTTCTTTTTTAATGCCACGCACACGCGTATAACGATGAACAGAAGGGAATATATTTTTCTTTTTAACAAACCAAAATGCCTTTCTCTAGCTGACTCGTAATGTATACGACAATTTGTCCAACAGCTAACTGATTCTGCTCTTTGCTATCATTGAATAGGACGAAGAGATTGAATTCCAGTAGGTCATAGTAAAGGTAGCAGTTTGAAGGTATAAACGCGCATACAGAGAGAGGTATTGGGTGGCAACGTCTCGTAATTAATCTTCTTCGTTGTGGATGTAATCAGCCTAAAAGTGTACAACTCAGTCGAAGGTTTAAAGATTCCATCGACAGTGAATACCAACTGCCAAATCTGCAAAACGTTGTCATCAGCAACGGAGCAGATCATCCAAAGAGCGTTGCTGTTCCACGAAAAGTCAGGCACTTTGGCTGTATGGCCGCCATGAACAAACTAAATTAGAGGCAAGTCTCTATTTTTGGCAACCGTAAAGCACGTGTGACACAAACCAACAGTTCCGGAGGTCCATCGGCTTCGTCTTCGGGAGTTTGCTCTTCGCCAATTTTGCTGCACGGTAAAATAATAACTATTTTCATAGAAAAAAATTCTAAACGCCTACCTAAGATCCCATATTAGGACTCGATTGTCCGTTCCACTTGAAGCAAGAATAGTTTCGTTATGGGGAGACCATTGTATCTAAACATATATGCTTTGGTGAAATGACAAATCGACGCACCGATGTCAGTTCACCTGAAACACTTCATCCGTGTGCGACTCGAACGTATGCAATTTTAATTTCAAATTTCTTAAATCCCATAACGCGACTGTCTGAAGGGTAAATAAAAAGTAAAATAAACTGAAGTAGACCAACAGGAGACTTATTGCCTTGTCTGCCGATCCTGTTGCCAATATGTACTCGCTGAATGGATTGAAGGAGAGGCAATTCACCTCCGCATCATGAGCCGGCACGACGTGAGAAGACTTTCTCGAATCCCTCGAACGAGTATCCCAACTTTAAAAAGATATGCGTGTTTTAGAAGAACGCAAAAATAATATAAGACAACTGACATAAGCAGATTTCGGTCATCGCCAACAGAGCCGAAAATCGACTCGTGCAGTATGTGCCACGCAACATCCTCAACGATCGTAGTGTGCCCACCGAATATAGTAGTTGGATGGAGGGTCTCTCTTTCCATCACAGAAGCGTTGACATCCCAAAGACAAATGATTGAATCGTCCGAGCCGGAAAGTAGACGACCTTCAATGCTGGGGCTCCAAGAAAGGCCGTAACCTTCGTTGCGGTGGCCAACCAAACGAAGTTCAGCTTTTGACGAATTGGGTGTACCTTGAATAGACGAACTTTTGAACATTGATCCAGAATTAACTACATTATAATGACGTGTCAATCTGAATATTAATGACAAGTTTACCTTTAAGAGAGCTCAGCTTTGCAGTGTCAAATAGTAACACTTCTGCATTTGGCGACTTTGTTGCAATCATGTGTGGTTGCTGAGGCATAAATCTTGCACGGTTTACCTCGCCGTTATGATTAATACGCAAATCGATGTCCAACAAAGAGTCGCCGCTGGCAAAAGTGCCAAATTCTTCTTCGTCCAATTCGCCTTTCCGTTTATCCACGGAAGGCACTACGACACTTGCAATCATCAAGTAATTTGGTTCATTCGATGCATGCGTGCCAAGAATCATACGATATTTACGACCTTCCAAATTTTGACCAAAGCAACCGCCCGTTACTGGTGAGAAACCAGGCAACCATTGTACCGTAAGGCTGGGCCATTCAAGAGCATGCATAAGAAGCTGAAAAAGTAAACAACTAGAAATTACTAATCCCTAAACATATAACAACAGTTGGTGCATAGGACGTCTCCATGCAAAACTTTTATTAATCGAATACTCCCATCATTAACAGGAATGAACTTTCCGCGGAACTTCAGTCGTCTCATCATCGGCGGATTAAGTGGTGATGTTAAGCAAATAGGGAGACTTCGATGGCAATATATAGCAGTTGTTGACGCTTTATTCAGATCCTAACACTATGGTGCGCATTAATTCCTTTAAAAAACAATTTCGTCTGCTGTATTATTGTCTATCTCGCTCCTGATTGCACGTTTGTCCCTCTTTCAAATTTTCATGAAGCAGAGGGTGCATATATACCTCTGCGTTAATTTATCAAATGACAGTCTTTAGAGTACAGAATTTACGCAATTTAGACTTTCGAAGCCATGGAAATATAGTATGCTTTGTCACTGGAGCTTAACGACAGGGATAACGGGACAGTGAACAAAGAAATAGTGAAGTAACGTTTAAGCGAAAATGTTTAACGGTTCCTAGTTGCATCCGAAATATTAGTCACTTCTAATTATAGCGTAACCGCGTAAAGTGCAGCAGCTTAAGCAGAGTATTAGAAAGAAGCTTCAGCTTACCGCGTCGTAAAGAAGCGGAGCATTTTGCCGCCAGCACAAGTGCTCTTCGCTGATCATAGGAGCCTCTACGGCAATCTGCGTTTCCACTTCCGCCATTTCAGCCGTCGCTTAGCAGACGTGTCACGAAAACGCAAAGGTGAAGCTGCAAAAATTAATTTTAAAAGCTGAGTAACTTGTGGAATTCAAGTTAGGCATACTGTATTCGATTACGGTGTTTTCTGGCTGACGAATAGTTGCCAGCATCCATCGGGGAGCAAAAGGTGAATTGCACAGGCGATGCGATTTATTTTTTCGCGCTTATTTATCAAAAATTATAGAATGTTAAAGTGAGCCCGGTAGAACTCAGAAATCGTAAAGAAGAAATTCAAGTGAATCTTTCTGACGTTAGCAATTTGAGATAAAATTTCCTGAACCTGATGGTGCTAGCTAATTCGCGTAAAAAGTGGCAAAATGAAACATGATTTGTACTTAGGACACACGACAATTCGACGCCGCTACTTCGTCGCGCCGTTTTGACGCGGGAAACTGGGTGCTGCGCTGTCTCTTGGACAGCGTTGCTTTCCGATTCGACAACCGCATCAGCTTAAAGCATAAGCAGCCTACCGTCAGAAAAAGAAACAGGCAGCTGTTGTTTTATGGATGGGGTAGAACGGCGGCGTCAAACCTCCAACCGACCCAGATATGGCTGTTGTGGTGGCGTTAACGCTGTCCTACCAACGGCAAACCGCCCAGTTTCCCACGTCGAATTGTCAGTGTTCATCGTACGTACGCATTGGACATTGTTTGGTTTTCAAAATTTGAACTTAAGATACAAGTTAGAAAACTTCAATTTTCAATTTACTTTGTATAAGCGTATAAAGCCTTTTGTGTAATTTATTTAAGGCGAATAGCAGAGCATTTTCAAGCTCTGCACAGTGGTTTTGGCCAATTCACGGACGAGACAATGGAAACATGCGACACCATAATTTGAATCAAATTCCTTCAGTCTGAAAAACTTGTCTGTCGTTGAGGAACAATAATTTAGAGAAGACATATCAACAACTCGGAGTGTTAACAGTGCAAAGAGGCAGCAACGCTTCGATTTCTTCTCGGAGTTCAGTGAAGGATGGCCGGCATTCAGGTCGTGTATTCCAGCAACGCATCATTACGCTATACCTTAATAAGCAAGCAACGTAACGTCGTTGGTTAAGCGGCAAAGTTGCTTACAAAGCCTGACTGCAATTCTCCGGCTTCTCCATTCGATAACCCATTTTCAAAAAGTGGAATAGCTGAGCTATGTCAACGCCCGGATATGGATTAAGATCGACAGTGACTATTTCCCAAAGAACAATTCCAAATGACCATACGTCGCTTTTGTTTGAAAACATTCTGACGAATATTGACTCGGGAGCCATCCACCTAACGGGCAAACGACCACCGACCATTTGTAGATATATGGCACCTGATCTGCTCAGGCCGAAATCGGATACTTTAACCGTTTTGCCACCTGAACAACGCAGCATGCATTTACGAAGGCGCACAAAGGGCCTACCATCGGAGACCAATATGTTGCGGGCCGCTAAGTCTCTGTGAACAAGATTGTGAGCATTCAAGTGCTCCATACCTAAAGCGATTTGTCGACCATAATAGAGCGCAGGCGGAAGGAAGTTGGTAATTTCAAAACCTTCCGGATGGCATCTCTAGAAATGCAGGTGGATAGCAATTTCAATGCTATTCATCTACGCTTACCGGATCATTGGTTTTCAAGAAACGTTTCAAATTGCCTTGCGGACAATATTCGAGAATAAGCAGCAGCAAGCCTGGACGGTCACAGTATCCCAAAAATTCAGTGACATTTGGATGCTTAGGAAGCCGGCTAAGCAGTTCGATTTCCTTGACCAAATGTTCCTTCGCTTCGGAGCCATTGAAACCTAAGAGAAATTGCTTCTCTTCACATGTAATAAGCCAATTGAAGATGCACCTTTCATCGTCTTTACGGCAACGAATTTTTCAAATCCGGGCGCGCTGCATTTGGCTCTGTATATGCAGCCAAAGGTCCCTTCTCCGAGCAGCGCATCGAATTCGATGCTTGCAAAAAGATCAGAACTCTTGCACAACACATCCGTCGACTGGATTCTGTCCGAAGGTAAATTTTTATGCTCTATCGGCGCGTCTAACTGTTGATCCAACGTTTTGGTCACCACCTAATAGTAGTCAGGTTTTTTTTCAAAAGTGAAATAGGATTGATGGGGATCATACCTGCTGGACATTGTACATTGGAATATCCACCTTTGGCGCCTTTCGTTTACGTTGTCTCCACATGTAAACGCCGGCTAGCGTAAGGCATAGGACTATGAATAGTGCTGGCACCGCAAAGTAGATTGGATTGAGAAAGAGGTCATCTAAAAATAAGTTGAAGTTTTAGTAGAAAACGTGTGGGAAGGGTCACCAAAATTCCGCTCATCTTCGCTTGCTTCTAAAAGCATGGAAGTAATGTTCAACGTTGCATGCGCGTATTTGCCTAGCGAGTTATTCACTCGGGCGGCTATGTCAACACCGTAGAGGCAGTCGTCAGAGACGGGACCAAAAGATGCATTAGTAACATTCTGAAAATAAGAGAGAAGATTGAACGTGTACACAAATTGAACTGCTCTTACTGTAGGAAGTGTAAGCGTTCGTTCAAAATGCGTAAGGCATCGATTAATACCAATCAAAGAACGAAAGTTTATGTGGTAGGTAGTAGTCAAGTTTTCATTTGCCTTATTATCATAAAAATCTGGTGGCAACCAAGACACAACTACCGTATGATTTGTGATTGACCATTTCAATTGTCGAACGGGACCTGGTGCTTAAATGATCTTTATGAGAAAGTATCAGCAGAAAGAAATATTCTGCTGTTACTTACGACATTTGAGAAAACTAAAATTGTTCGCCTGAAGGCAGGACATTGATTTGAACATTACGGTAGCGGGAGATGACGTCAACCGATAAGGTTTCTTGCTGGATATGGAACGAATAAGCACTGTATAATTGGACTCATAAGTCAAATGATCCAACTCGTACGCGAAAAGACCATCCTAAAATGTTCATATCCAATTATCTGCTCATTATACTGACCATCCAAATCACTATTAGAAAAACACGAGCCGTCGAAGTAATATTGTTTGTCCACGTCAAGTAATAGTAGCAGGATGGATCTAAGAAACGAGAAGACGATTGAAAAATAGGCACAAGCAGTGTATGTCAACGTACATTTCGAATTGGGTGTCCACGAAATTAAAGCTCTAAGGTCTGATTGGGCTCGCTGATATTGCTCCACTTTTATAGCTGTCACGGGACCCAAAACTGCGTCACCTACAGAAAAGAAAACGTAACAAATGAAATATGTTGTAGCACCGTAGAATGCCTGTTATCATTCTGAACCATTCGCTGGTCACTTCTCGCCCTATCGTTCCATTGGACGTTATAGCGATTAGGCGAAGTTGATAGAATTGACCTGACAGAAGTTGCTGCAAGCGAAACATTCTGAATTGCCTCTGAAATAGGAAGGGGTAATTGAATTGCGCCTACACAGTAGATATAAATATATACCATTCCGACAAGAGTCCAAGGCGACATATCGTAGGCACCTTTACGGCGATTCCAAAGCTTTTGCCTTGATTCAACCTCAAACACCATTGGCAAAGGAAGTCTCTGCGATGCTGCTATGTCCACTTTGAACAAAGCAGACACCGACGGTGAGTCAACTTCACCGGCAAGGTTCATACATAACAACTGGATGCCTTTCAAGGAAAGGGAGTCGTTACGACCTGAAATTTCCCTCTTTGCAGCGCCACAATACGGAAGCAAACATCTTATTCACCAATCATCACAGGATTGTTAGTAGACAATGACAGGCAGCTCCGGTTGCATACCTTTGCTTCCTGCAGGTATTCTTTCTAATGTACTGCTTCTTAGGTGCTTATACTTACCTTTGAAAGAGGGCATCCAGCTAAGCAATGTTCGTAAATGCCAGATTGGCAATTTGTCCAACACTGAAATGGCAATAGACTGATAGTAGCAACTTGGTAATATATCTTTGATCACCTCGTCGCAAGATGATTCGCAATTGAAATAGCTTTCCTTACTTCCATGGCGCTGCTCGACTTTGTACAACGTACCAAGCTTAAAATTTCATTTTTGAACATTTCAAATACGAAAACAAGAAATGACTTACTTGTTCTAAGCAGACGGCCTGACAGCGCGCTTCCTTTAGCCATCCAGCGCGTTCATCCGTTGAAGCATAGGCAAAGGAGAGGAGAAGGGAAATGACGAACGTGATTCCCAACGCGACGACCTTCCGACTTTCCATTACGGTGACAGTGGGTGTTCAATGGAGATTGACCCTAACCGCCCGCAATCAGTACGTACGTTATTTTAAGCAGCGACCTGTTCGTGTGCTCTCAACTAGTTGGAAGGTCAATGAAAATTGGCCAATCCGTTCAGCCTTTTGACAAATCATTAATTTTCGCCTCCGGCTTGATACGGTACCTTATCTGCTAAGCTAATTTACCGCGTAAGGAAGAAGAGGAGGTCAACATTAGAAAGCAAAGCGTCTCTCTCTCTCTCCCTGCTGTGCTTTCAAGCATAAACAAAAGACGATAGCTACATCCCGGAAAAGTTTGCGTTGTCCTTCCGGGATGTAGTTAATTTGAGGATGTTCAGGTCGCCTGAATAACAACAACAAAATGCTTCGCAACACTTTCCGTATGGAACTCGAGCTGACCAATGCATAGCTACTTGAAAAAGATCTATTTTGCGCGTAACGATAAGAAATTTTTTCCATTCAAAGTCATGCTATCTTATTGCGGTGCTCACTGCAACTATGAAGCTTTACTCATACTAACGCATTTCATTAACTGTACGGAAATATACACGTTCATATTTGGGAGCTTTCGGGCTTAATCGTATCATGTCAATTGGCGTCACTGCGTCGGTAATGAAGTAGTGAAGACTTACAAGCATCAGCTCTGCCCTTGAAGAAACTGAATTGTTATCTTTCCGTACATTTGATGAAAATTCACAACTCGTCTTGGATTGACGAACTTATTGCAACTTGCTTTAGTAATAAATGCTCTATTCCTGCGTCACATAAGATTTTCCTCTCCCGAATACAGTGTGCTAAGGCAATATTACAACAAACAGTTTATTCGAAGCATACAAAATTCACTCACTGGTACAGTACGTAAGCACCTATATTCATAGAAAAAATATTGAACAAGAAGTGAAAAGGTTCAGTATTAGCGATTCAGCTGGCAGGACCACACTTTCACGCTGCCGCCATGACCAACGGAGGCTGATGCTAGAAGCATTTGCTGCTTGTCGCAACCGTCAACTGTCAACACCGCAGCTTAAAGTGTAATAAAATTATTAAGGCGCAAAAGAATTTATAAGCTCACGTTTGTGAGGTAATCTTGCCACCACATCGGTGGAATCACAGTCCCAAACGAAAACGCGACCATCCTCTGAACCGCTTATGACGTACTGAAAGAACAACTTTTAAGAAAGGATGCGATGAATACCGTTCTTTTCCTACCCTTCCGAGCAATTTCGACCTAATCACGTAGTACAGGTTTTTGCTGCCGATAAACTTACGAATCGCCTATATAAACAATAAATCGCTTATTCCAGGAATATATCATTGCGAAAAGGATCAAACCGTTTTGTTGCTCACTTTCCAGAGTTTTACAGGCCTAAGGAACAACCATTACGTGACAATAATTTATTCGGGCAGCAAAGTTACCATTCTTGCCTGGATACCAGAAGATATAGACCGTCCATGGAAAAATTAACGGACGTAATGGGTGTTCTGTTGAATTCTAAATTTAAGCAAACATCAAAAATTGACCAACAATGAGAAAACTTTCAGTTGCTCTATTGCTGACTTTTTGAAAAAAGCGTACTGTACGGAATATTCGTTAAGCGAAAAAGTTTTGCATATGTTGCGGTACTTACCGCCACAAATGACGTCAAAAACGGCGCCCGTAGTGGCGTCGCAAATGTGTATCAATCCATCGGCTCCGCCCGTGGCCAGTCTCATTCCGCTGCTGTCACAATCCATCTGAAAAAGATGCTTTCAGAAATGGCTCAAAAGGCATTCGACTCTTATGATTACGGTATATATTGCGCCACCGCTACTTGAAACCGTTAGCAGCGGTGATACGCTCCTCAGATCCCAAAAGCGAATCGTCGAGTCGACCTGAAGAAAGGTAAGAAAAAATGAGCCACTTGTGTCGCTTTAAGTTAAACGCTTTATTGGTTAGAAGGAATTCTATGTGTATAGTTAGCTTTTAATACCAACAGTGAAAGTACTTGCCGAGCAGGATATCAATAATGGAGATTTCGGGTGCGCAACAAGGTATGTCACGGCGACTGAGTGACACATGGAGGCTGAGTGCAGTTTACCCTAAAAAAAAAAGGGTTTCTCAAACGGTGTACTTTCAACTGATAAAAACAACAAACGTAGAACAGTAGGCGGTCTAACTATATACTAAATCGAATATGGGGGTTTTCATGATGGAGTTTACGCTAAGCCGGTTTAATAGAATCATGAACCAAATGAATAGACTCTTTCGGGATTTGCAGTTCTCGTCCTTAGCGAACTATGTTCTACGGTACACTATACATTTCGCTAAGGACGGGATCTATGAGTCCCGAAAGTTTCGATTCTATTAAACGGTCTTATTTAAACTCTATCATGAAATAGATGCTAAACTTTTCAATAGTAACCTAGACGTACCATACGATAATCATGCATAATAACAGTGCCATCTTCTTTGGCAGCAAACAAGTAATGGCCAGTGGGATACCAACAAACGTCATTGCACGCACTGGGACGCTGAAACCAACGGCCGTTTGGATAGGAAATGAAAAATGCGACTTAACAACTTCGCTTGTGGAAATGGTTGCCACCTCTTGACCAGACGCGACTTGGAAACACCTCACCACTCCATTCGCGTCTAAAGCAGTTGTCCGCGCGAAGGGAAAAACAGCAAACACACTTACAAGCAACAGCCAATATGTCACCCTGCGGAGTGAAGCGTAATGCGGAAACATTTGTGTTTAACGAAACCGCAGACCATTGGTGCATAAATGCTTGGTCCTAAAGAAAGCTTGTAAGTATCAATAAAAGAGCTATACGGCTAATACTACGTCATTGTGCATTTTGGAAAGCAATGATCTAAGGTGGGAAGTCACAGTTCGTTCCGCAGAAAAAGTTCTACAAAAATAAGGTCGATTTTCAGGGCCGCATACGTGCAATAGTTTTCATTACAACTTGTTGGTCCACGACTGTTGGACAGAAGCGCCAGCCAGTACGGCGACGCATCTTCATACCCGGTTGCATTTGTCTTCAGTCATACAATAGGCAGCCTGAGAATATTAAAGTGCGCCTGTCAAAAGCCCGGCAGCTTAAGTAGTTTTTGTACGCAGTACAACTGCAACATTACGGGGTCCTTTGTACAATGCGTTTTCGTTAGAAAATGATTTTTTGTGATGCTGCTTGGAATTCTGAAGGAAGAAAACACGCGCCAGGATTCAATTTTCGGCTTTTAAAAATCGGTGAACGTCTTTCACCGCACACGGTTTGACTTTAACACGCTTTGACGCAAAAGATCTATTGCGACGCTATTTAAAAGCGTGCCGAATAGGTGTGAATGTCCAAATGTCGAACGGACGACACCATATAAGTGTTCGCTAAACAGGCGTAATTTAGTGTTAAGAAAAACAATTGCTTCTATTGACAAGAAAACATGTACTCGCAACTTACGAAGTTATATGCCACTGCCTGTTAGCAGCCTGACGATACGAACGAGCAAGAGTGACCGCAGACGTGAAGCATTTTATTATTTGAAAATGGGCGGGCGTACAAAAGGGCACTCGAATGAAACGAGGGCAGAAATGAAAGTGACTAAACAAGTTGCAACTTGAAAGCCAATTTCACATTTGGTTACTGATGTTTTGCTTGGCAAAACATACACGTATACTACCTGCAAACAATGCTCAGCAAACTTAAAATAAAGTCACCGAATGCACTTTATTTCTAGCTAGTTGTTCCCACAGTAATGGTTGTTACTGTTGTTTGCGCATCCAATGGGGAAGTCGAACTACCAGTGCAAACCTGTAAAATCATGCTATGATCATTATGACTTGGTTTTAAATTGTACTTTTTACCATCAGGAAGACAGCCATCGCCAAATGCGTAGCTAACATACACGCCAAAACGCCAAAGGAAGTCTACAATGGAATTTAAATAGGCGCCTATAATAGGAGCAGTGAACATTTTGCATACCAATCTACTGTGCTTGCGAACCACTGGCCAAATGGACAATAGCAGCACACCGCCGGAAAGGAAAACTCCAAACAGTGTAAGTAACCAACGAAACCACTGTATATTGATTGCCCATAGCAACTACAAGAAAAGAAAGGTTAAATAAAAGCGAAATTTAGTCTACGTATTGTTATTTACAGAGATTGGAATGAAAACCGACAATGAATATCCATAGGAACAGATTAGTTCCAGTAGAGTATACATGTCATCCATGTTACGCCATATGAAGAAAACGATGAACAGACCGGGAACCAGAAAGGCGTATGCAAATATGACCGATGCCATAAGAGTAACTGAAAACACAAAGTTACGTAAGGTGAAATTCTGTTTCACGCTAAGCCAACGTGATGCTTGCAATAATGCTTTTCCGTTAAATGCCAACTGAATAAACTAACTTTGTGAGAGAGAGAGAAGGTATGAATTTAAAAATTGGACAAAAGGTTTACCTATACGAAAGTTCAGTACTGCATGACGTACAGTGCCATCTCCATGAATAGCATTAAACATTTCGCCAAGCTGATTCCCAACACAAGCAGTGAATAGAAGAGTCAAAGCAATCCAGAATGGGCCTATACTGCGAAGGTCACATGCAAGCAGGGATTGGTCAGAAATGTCGTCATACCAAACAAGTCGGGATGCGGGCGGATACTTTGAGTTATAAAATTCATATTTAGGCGTGGCACCATGCTATAAAGCACGCGTCGGATCACCACTGCTGTATCGACATCGAAGAACTGCTGGCAAAATTGTAGGCTGAACAATGGAGGAGACTTCTCGGCAGACTGAAAAACACATTAAAACTTGACAAATTAAAAATGCAAATTAGGAGCTGCAACCTCGGGAATGAATAAACTATTGGCTTTGAGATTTCCGTCGCGCTCAGAAGAACTTGGAAGACCAGAGGGTGCAATATCTGACGGAAAATCTGCAACAGGTAAGAAATGAACAAGTAAATGGAATGTGCTCTTAGTTTACCTTGAAATTGCAACTCACGTTCCATTACGTTACTTTCAGAAAAGGAAGTATGTACACACAAGAAGTCTGCGTAATTGTCTACCGCATCGAAGAATATAGAGCTACAGTATCAAAGTAAAAGCAGGTAAAGTTGTTGTGCAATGCTATCGTATTAATTGTAATTATGTTAAAAGCTACTACTAAACTTGTCGAACTCTAGTTCAGACGGAGTAGAAAAATATAATTAGTTATCATTTTGCAAGAGGCATTGTATCCGCGTACGGGAAGTTCTGTTTGTCCCAACAATATAGCGATTATGCTTCGCTGGATTGAACTCAAATGGACTATGGCTAAAGTGAAAAAGCACTTGCACTGCAAAGCTTGCGAAAAGCCCGTTTCGTAACAAAAATAGACTTTGTTTCTTCGAAGCTTTCTTGACTTGAGCAGTCGCCAGCGAAACAAATCATGAAAGATTAAAATGTTCATGTTCATCCTCTCAATTAGTTACTGAATGCATGCAGGCCTTTTCCATGTGAATATATGATTGCGGTGCCACAAGTGCTGAGTTAAAAGAATTCAACGTGACTTGAGAATCAAACATAAGGCGGGACTCGTTGTTTTTGATTAAATAAAGACAAGTGGCATAAAAAGGACCAAGTAAGGGAGACGTATCAATGAGTGGCCACTTTTCAAGCAAAGAACAAATGGAGCGCGCGCAATTTTTTCAACTCACTGTAAGGATCTTTTTCCCGCCTCTTGGGCATTAGCTAACCTGAGTTCCAAGAAACTGCTACAGTCATGACAGGGTGTTAACCATGTCAACGAGTAAACTCTGAAACGTGAAGCCCTCAGTGAGATGGGTCAACTTTCACCAAGAAAAGCGACTCATCTCTGAGAAAACGTCAGTAAAACAACTTCCGGTTTTTAATGATAAAATGCCTGTTACAGTAACTGCTTCCAGAAATTTTTCAACCGCTAAAGTTCGAAGAAGTCGAACATTTGATCCTTGCATGTAAGAGCGCGTAACTGAGCGCTGTTAAAAGTTAAACTTCATGCCACTGCAGATACTGTGAAAACCACGTATCCAGCAAACACCGCCATTTTAGACGATGCTAAACAGCTCTGAAAACTTCTTTTTTATCTTTTCTGATAAAACTCTTATTCGAACTCATTTCCTGTCAAATTTACAGCATTAGGCCGCTTTGCTCACTCAGCAAGCTTTCAGTCATTGAAATCTGATTACGATTCTTAAGAGACAAACTGCTACCTTCTGTGCTTTACCGATGTGTACAGTATCGCGAGTATTTGCATGCTCAAAGCGGTGCCACTACCAAGGCTTGCTTACCTTTCATTTTCACAAATATTTAAAATCTCCAGGTACGTTGAATTGGTCTTTTTGGCGGTTACTCTCCTATTTTCCCCATTAAACGGTTTGGGGAAGAGCCATGCGCTGAACGAGCAGTTTAAATCTACTTTTTCGACTGATTAGAAGAAGTGCCAAGGCAAAAATGGTTTAAGATAATTTTGTTCAAACCTGCAAATCTTTGATATTATGGTAGGTCTCTGTTATTGCCGATTCTTGCTTCGATTTACCTTTTTATAACATTTAAATATTAAGGAATGCGTTTTTAAGTTTTCCTTTAAATTGTAGTCGGTGATAGAGCATTAAAACGTGACTGTGATCAAGAATTTCCTCAGTTGACCTGTGCGTCTTCTCTACTGTAGCTGTCCAATCGAGATTGTTCCATAGCTTCTTCGGTAGCGGTTGTGTCCGTGTGTTAGTGTTCAGCTTCGACGTTTTTGTGCAACAATGTTTGGAGGAGGTAAAGGTCAACCCGTAGACACTACTTTGTACGACATTCTTCACGTATCGCCGAATGCCAGCGATTTGGAAATAAAAAAGGTAACTCGTTTGCTGGTTTGCTTCTCGTTCTAGCACCATCTCCTTGCTTTTAGTCGTATCACAAGTTGTCGAAAGAATTTCATCCCGACAAAAATCCGCAGCACGGCGAAAAGGTATTGGCGTATGTATGAGTCGGTGTTTTTCACGATTTGCTGGTTCTAGTTCAAGGAGATCAGTTTCGCCTACGAAGTTCTTTCTGATCCAGAAAAGCGCAGTCTCTACGATCGTCGTGGCGTCGAAGGTCTCAAACAGGGCGGCGAAGGTCATATCTTTTTTCTTCGAATTTCCGTCCCCTCGAACATATGAAATTATAGGCGCTGGCATGTTTTCTGAAGATCTTATGTCTCACATATTTGGTGGCAGTGGGCTGTTCGGATCAATGTTTGGCGATTTTTGCGGATACGGGGGTCGTCGCCGTCGTGAACGAGGCGAAGATACCGTCCACCCACTTCGGTTTGTTCAAAGTAGCTCGTATTTCTATAATACTTGTTGCTTGCCGTAGAGTTACATTAGAAGATCTCTACAACGGTAAAGTTGCAAAATTGCAGCTAAACAAAAAAGTCATATGCCCAAAGTGCAATGGGTATGTGTTTTCATGTTGTTATTCTTGTGATTCATTAGGCATGTTGGCTTTTAGTTTGGGTGGAAAGACGGGCAGCTATGTCCAATGTGCCGCCTGCAGAGGTCATGGTGTTCGTGTGGTTGTTCGTCAGCTTGGCCACGGAATGGTACAACAAATCCAAACGGCATGCAAAGATTGTCTCGGAGAAGGTGGGAAGAGAAAGTGATTACGTCATTTCTTTCACTTTCACCCTATAATTGGAATGTAGGAACTGTTATTGATGAAAAAGATCGCTGCAAGCAATGTCAAGGAAACAAGAGAGTTACCGAAGCTAAACTTCTCGAAGTGAACATATTGCCGGGAATGCAATCAAATGAGAAAATTATCTTCTATGGAGAAGGTGACCAAGAGGTCAGTTCTTCTTTCTTCACTATATCTTTTGCATTCTTTACTATTGTAATTCAAGTAGCTTTATTTCCTCTTTGTCGTAAACGCACATATTAGGAAATAGGTCCAAAGGTCAGACGAGAATTAAATTTATTTCTTATTTCTGAGTCATTCTACCGTATTACGTCCTAATATCCCTTTTAGGTGCTTTATTGGACATACTTTGTTAGAGTTACCAATTCAGCGCCGCCGAAAAGCGACTACGCGGACTTAGCTTCATGATTAAAAGGATATACGTCATTCAATAAAGTTTAAAAATTTTAATTTCGTTTCCTTGTAACAGCATATAGAGGAAACTTGTTCGCAGAAAATAACCAAAACGCTAGTTGGCACAAGTTACTATCAGCTAGGGAAAACCGTGTCAAGTTGACCTCGTTTTTGCACTTTCGTAAAAACCAGATCGCTGAAGGGGTGCAGAAATAAAAAGGAGCGTTCCAAGTGCCGCCATTTTATGAGTCTGTTTAGGGAGCAGTCTTATTCATAACGTAGGCATTTTGTAGTGGTAAAATTTTCGACGTTGAGCTTTCCATAAAAGACTTATACATCTCAAAGGTGTTCAAGTAGAAAAGGGAATCCCCAAGAACATGTCTTAGACGCATAGTTGACGTTTGAATTTACTTCTTTACTCAATGGTGTTTGTTTTAGCCTGGAGTGCAGCCGGGAAATGTTGTAATCGTTCTGCAAGGAAAGGATCACGAAGTGTTCGTTCGCGACAAAAACGACTTGCACATGAAATACAGCATTGGCTTGTCGGATGCTTTGTGTGGTTTCAAAACTAGCATACGCCTACTGAACAATACCGACCTGATCATCTACAATACACCAGGAGACATCATTGAACCTGGTAATAATAATATATAATATCCGAGCAGTGCTAGCTGTGATCGCATCGTTTCCACGAAACGTAGTATCGAAAATTATTTGTTATTTAGATTCAGTCTGGATGGTGCCAGGTGAAGGAATGCCGGTGCCTAAGAGTCACTACAAAGGAAACTTATTCATTCACTTCGAAGTTGTGTTTCCTGTACTGACGTCATTTGCGACTAAAGCTGAAATCGCCGTATGCTATTGTTCATTACCGATTATGGTAATTGATTGTTTATTTGTTTAAGAAAATCGCAACTCTGTTACCACATCCACCGAAAACTCCAAAGCCCGAAGACGCGGAAGAAGTTAGGCTGCTTCATTACGAATCCTCACATACGGCCAATGTTGGTAATATTTGGGATACTAATGCGGATAGATACTGTTTGTCAATGTTTATTTTTATTTTCTTCAGGCGGTCCTGGAAATCGGCGAGAAGCTTATATGGATGAAGAAGAGGACGGGGGCAATGGCATGCATGGCTCTCGAGTGCAGTGCGCCCATCAATGAACACTGCGCCTATATATAGATAGGAATATGCTAGCGAAGTTTTCAGTTACAATACCGTTGAACAGTGATTTCTCCATCACAACGTCAACACGTTTATTAAACGAACGAATTTACTCTTGAATGAACTGTTCCAACTGTGCGTGTACGTGTTCTTGTATGCTTACCTTTTACTGTTGCGTTGTCAAGCACGCGAATACACAGCATTTTATTTTTGTTCTTCATCACTTTTGCTTAAAAGTACTTCGTAGCTTTTCAATGTCGGAAGAGGAAGAGGAACACAATTCCCGTGCAGTTTGTTGGGAGAACGCCGATCCCTGCCTTTTTGCTGAAAATCGTAGACGTCTATGCAACACTATTCAAGCAGCGACCGGCGACTCTTCGGGTATAATATTCTTGGAAGGTGGCTGCGAACAGCCGCTATATAATACGGATATAATTCTTGGAGATGGTCACATATTCCAGCAGGTACTGCGCCTAATAATTGCTACTTGTTAATTGTGCGGAAACATTTGTGTCCAGGAATCCTTTTTCTTTTGGACATTCGGGGTTGTCGAACCAGACTTTGAAGGTGCAGTTTGCGTTAAAACCGGGAAATCCTATTTGTTCATGCCGAAACTGGAGGACAGCTATGCTATTTGGCACGGAAAGTAAGAAGATGAAATCTGTCGCTGCCTTTCTTAATAAGTTGACCAATTCTCAAGACGATATGCTATGCTTAAGTCTATAACTACCATTGAGTGCAGCGCTCAGCCGCAAATTACTAATGGTTAAACCGAAAATAGGCATCTTCGTGTAGCAGTGAACATTTGCAAGGTTTACGCTCGAACACTCCCAGCGGGTAGTATTCAATCCTTACGTATACATGACCATGATAAAGTTTAATTTGTACATTGTACTTAGTGAGGAATTGGCAACAGTAATGGTGAAATGGAGTAGAGTTAATAGTTGTTGAAAAAAGAATTGTTTGCTAATTCAAGAATTACCTTTCATTCATGTACAAACGGCCAACATCACTGCTGCGTTGTACTTTGGATCCATTATTAAGCCAAATGCAGAATAGTTTAGCAAGCACTGCGATAAAGCGGCAGTCGATCTGATAGCTCAGATGGGCACCCAATATCTATCGGCCCTAGCACGTACGCCGCTTAGAGGACGCACAGAGGGAGTATACCCATATCCTGGGCAGAGCGGACGAGATTTCGTGACGCTGTGGACAACTTTAAGATGCACACTTTAAAATCTTGTGCATTTCTCATATACGACTTTCGGAGAACGGATATTTGAAGCTGCGTTTAACGATGATGTACTGTTAACTGTTTTTTATCAATTTATAAGCTTTTTCTAACGGGCGTAATTGTTTTCGTACATACAACGTACGGGGTTTGGGTAGTAAGACCGAAACTTAAAATCCCGAATAGTTAAAATGACGAATACTCATACTGTCGAATAAAAAGGGACATCCGAACGGCTGGAACCTTCGAACGGGTTTAGTTCTCGAAAGGATAAGTTCCTGGATAGGAAGCAACATGAAGGAATATCACAATCTCGAAAGCAAAATTTCAGGTGCGGCTCGGAAGTGACCAAACGCTTACGTCAAATATTCTTACTGTGTTTGTTTTGTGGTTATAGTTGGTATGTAAAGAGTAAGGAGCCTCGAAGCTCACCTACAGAGGTGCAAAGATACCTTCGTGGTAGAAAGGTACTCCCATGTAGCAGCTAAAGTAAGATCACTTGACGTAAGCGTTTGGTCATCTGACATTTGACTTTCGGGATTTCGATTCGTTTGGGGTTCCTTCATATTCAAAAGCTTGTGCTATCAAAAGTTAAACGTTTTCCCGCCGCTTGGGTATTTCTTCCTATTCAACAATACGAGTATTCATCATTTTGACCGTTCCAGATTTTGGCTCTTATGACTGCAATTGCGACGTACGGATTCCATTTAGTTTCTATAAACTGTTCTTATTGCAGACGTTTTGGGGCTCCTGTTGTCCCATCGTGGACGCCAAATACGAAACGCAACGCCAGAGCCCTCTATGACAGCGCGTAATTGCAACTTAAAAGTGGGGATGTGACTTTAAATGGAAAAATGCATTCTTTTTATGGAAGTGGCTTTGAATCGACAAGTAAAAAGCAACAAAAGGTTGGAAATGGGCAAAAGGAAACAAAATAAGCAGTAATTGAATTTATACGTACATATTTATTTTTAAAAAGAAGAAAAAATAAATAAAGGATATCAATAAAATGGAAATGTTGAAGTGATAGAGAATAGTAAAGCAAAACCGGAAAAGGAGGGGAGGCGTAAAGCGGAAATAAGATAGATAAGGCACAGACAATTGCAACTTCCGTCTTTTTCAATTCTTTCAGAATGGACCGATGGAACGGAAGCGATAAGCTAATTGCAGATTCTTTAAGCGCATTGGTGAACCTTTAAATTGGCAAGAAAAGCTTTGCTTGCGGTTTCGCCTTGAATTGATAGATGGCGCTTCGTATTTGAATTTTTGGTTCAAAAGCTCGTTGTGCCTAAGTGTGCATATTTTTGAGGATCTTCGACAAAGAGCACTTCAAGAACAAGTATGGCGTCGACGAGATTTTCTATAAAGATGAAGTGAGAAGAGTGACCTTGGCATTGTTCATTTGTGGTTAGCGTGTTTTTAATTTGCAGCTGCAAGAAGTGTTCTCTCCAAAAGATGCCGGAAGTAGAAAAGTTTTTGTCATGGTAATATGCAGCCTCATTTGCAATTTGGAGTGAGTAAAGAAGTGTTCTTCTTTACCAGAACGGCAGAAATACAGACAGCGGTTTGATGTTGAAGTGCAAGAGAGATTTCAAAGAATTTGGGTCAGTCAATCTTTTTTTCCGCACAGAGCATTTCGTGAAATTTTTTTTTACTTTAGCTACGAGGTCGATGAAGCTGTGCTGTACCCTAGCATGTGCGAATGGTGCGTAAACTTTGCGCTATCTCTATTAAGCGCAGAATAAGCATAATGCAGTGTAGCTCACCTCGTTGTAGCCTAACTGGAAAGTTGCACTCTTCGTCTTAACTCGTCGAAGCAGCATAGAAACGATATTCAAATGACAGCTTGTTATGACTATTTGAGTCCATTTTCGCTGAGCGAGGCTTCCTTATATGGGCGTGAAAGATATTTTCCTTTGCGTAGGTCTTCTTAACTGCTAGTAGCTTAAATGCTTAATTAAGCTCGATTCTTGTTTTTATGCTAATTCCTTATAGCCGCGTATTCAAGAATGACTATGAGTTAGCTATCATTCGTTGGGCTTGCGCCATTTCTTCAGAAGCTCACATACAGGTATTGTGCCATTTGCTGCATCGTATTTTTGGAACATATATTTGCATATTGTCTAGGTGATGAAGCATTGTGCCCCTGGTATGTTCGAATATCAATTGGAAAGGTTTGTCTCGTTCATATATTTCAACGTGATTCCAATCTTTTATTAATACAATTACGAGCAACGTATTTCGGTTGCGATGGTAATAGGAGTGCGTCAAATGCTAGTCTGTCGCGGCAAATGATGCGTTCCAGTTGTTTTTACGGTCTGACGATGTGTGTATGCAATTTTTTCATAATACTAATCCATTTGTTAGCTGCGGGCGAGGGTCGAACAATCTTGGATGAGTCCAAATCCCGAGTGGACCTAAGGTACAAAAACGTCTTTCCGGCTCAAATGCATCCCCTATTTAGAAGCTGTAAATGGAAAACCGCCACAAAGCTATCCCCTACAATTCACTTTCGATCCATTCAAGATTTTAGCTTCCCACCGCTTGGTAGCGACAAGTTGTAGTCTTAACAATTTGAATTTTTCGGGTCTCAGCCTCGAAAGCTTCGGACTGAAATTTGAATTCTCTGAATGTTTCGTGCCGTAAATAAAATTTATACTACGAAACATTTTATTGCTACTAGTTACGGGATGTATAGTATATGTACAGCATAGTACCTTTTGTTTTTCGCAGGCACGTTGCCTGCTTGTTCTGAAATGTTGGGATGAGTTAACTGTTAAAATGAAAGCGAAATTCCTTCTTCGTGCTCTTGATTAGTTGTTAGCATATGCAAATTTTGTCTGCTCAAGTTGACATGCAATTATTTATTTTCTTTGAAGAATATGATTCTGCTCTTTCAGCGTATTTCGTCACTATTGTTCATTCACTGGCGGTGCTCGTCACATAGCGTACGGATGCATTGTTGGATCGTAGGTAACGCTGTTTATTTCATTCAGGTAAATTCATTGTTTAGGGGACCAAATTCTGCCGTATTGCACTACGGTCATGCTGCGATGCCAAACGATCGGCAGCTCGTAGCTGGCGACCTCTGTCTCATCGACATGGGTGCCCGGTTTTCAGGCTTTACATCTGACGTGACAAGCACATTTCCCGTATCTGGTACTTTCACATTAGAGCAGCAATTGATATACAAAGCAGTTTTGGAAGCCAATCAGATGGTTATTGCTAATGCAAAACCGGGTCAGTGTTGTTTGCTTCTTTTTCGAACTTTTCCACGAGGCATTTTTAGCCTGTAGTGTATGTTGCACTTTTGTCTTCTGTTGATACATAAAAGGTGGTCTTGCTTTGCTCACTGAAAAATGCCTGCTTCGTATTATCTTTATGGCATATTGCGCCAACTACATTACTATTAATATTATTAGCACATTAGGCGTGACTTCGTTGGGCTTAGGATATGTGATGTCAATAAAACACGTCGGTGACCTTTTAGCTGTTTCTCTTAGCGCATTATGGGCATGTGGTGGAACTAAGCCGTTTCGTTGAGAGGGTTCGATTACTCGAATTTTCGCAAGTAGTAACTGTCTGTTTATTGCATTGATGTTAATAGCGTATCAGTGAATTTTTCCTTCGAAATGACAAGCATGCATTTGCTTACTGAAATACTTGTATTTTCAGGTGCATCTTGGGTTCACCTCCACATGTTAGCTCTGAAAATAATAGTGAAACATCTAAAACAAATTGGCTTGTTGAGAGGCGAAATGGACGACTTGATGGCAGCTAACGTGGGTTGTATTTTTATGCCACACGGTGTTGGTCACTTAATGGGCATTGACGTGCATGACGTGGGCGGATATTCCCAAGTAAACGTCAATTGCATTTCTCCTTTCTTGTTGCATTGCCGACATGCTTATAGAATGAAAAGAGAAGCGATGCTGTTGCATTGAAATATCTTCGTACGAACAGAATCCTTAAACCTCGAATGGTATTGACAGTGGAACCCGGATGCTACTTTATTGATAAGGTACTTTTGCGTTTCTGTTAATTCAAGTGAACAAAGAAGCAGTTTACTAAGTTAGAAAGTTCAGAATTCGAAAGTATATTTTCTTTCTACTTCGTAACGCGCATATCTGTTTCAAGAATGTACGATTTTGCCTCAGCTGGGGATAGCATTTTGAACGAGCAAACGCTATCCAAACACCGCCGTCTGCCTCCACACCGTTGCGCGGACTAGCTGTGACGTAGGGTGAGTTTTCTTAATTTGGAAAGTGTAAAGAAAGTAAGCGCTCAAAAGGTACAAACGTAATTTAGTACTCGATAAAAACAAAGGAGAACAAAATATAATTAGAGGGAGAGAGGAGAATCTCCTTTCTCCCCCTAATTAATTATTGCTTCCCATCTATCTCTTTTATCTTCTCTTTCTTCTAACTGCCTAAAATTATATTTTGGTTTCCTTTGCTTTTATTCATTATTAAATTATGTTTGTACCTTTTAATCACTTACTTTCTTTAAGCTTCCCAAATTAACTGATAATAAGTGAGCCCACAAATTTGGTGAACACGTGAAATGGTTAGCAAGGTACAGCAATGCAAAAAACAGTCTACATAATGGAATCCCCATTTCAAATCGTGAAAGGTCGCCAAAAGTGGCACCCTCCGTTGCTATGGATGGGAAATTAAAGACATCAGCTGTCGCAGAACATGCAGCCTATTGCTCAAATGATTTTCTAACAAGAATTTTATGCCATGAAAGAAATCTACGTATTCGACGGATCAAAGAAGCCCTTTATATTCGACATAACATACCATCGTAATCAACGGGTGTAATCAGCGAAGTTTGGTCAAACCTAATCAGTACACACAATTGCTGCTTTATACTTTAGCTTGCAGACTTCTTGCTTGCAGTTTCCACTGATGATGGGTCGAGCCTTGGTCTGAAAGCTCCGGATAGAATACTATATTCTTACGTAACGGGTTTCGCTGTAATTAAACGTTTACGTAATGACTTGAGGTATAAAAGTTGAAAGCATAGAAAGTGGAAGAAGCGCCTAGTAAAAATGGGAATATCAACATAAAAAACAGAACATGAAAGAAGAAGAAGAAATCAATTCTCAATACTGTAATGAAGAAGATTCAAGAACAGATGGAGTTTCGTGACTACAATGGAAGAAGATTAAAAAAAAATCTTACAATGCTAGCAGAGTTCCGTATGCTGACAGATTTACTACAAAGAGACAAAATTGGTGGACTGGGCACACTGTAAAACGATTTATTCTGACATACTTTAAACAAATGTACTGAAAGCAAATTGTTACCTTGTCACCTCGTCATTCTCTCGTGCTGTGACCGCTGAAGACGTGTTGAGGTTGCGCCCGAAAGCTGCGGGCTTAGAAATTTTTTTTGAACGAGAACAAGCCACATTATGAAACTTTCCAAATTAGGAAACGCCCACCCTAACTTACGGTCAGTCCACGCAGCGATGTGGAGGCAGACTGAAGCCCTCGGACAGTGTTTGCTTGTCTGTGCTATCTTCAACCGAGGAAAACCCGTAGATTCTTCAAACAATCGAGAGTATATTTTTGTATAACGTAATTGCATTGAAAAGGTAGCTTTCTGGTATGGGAGTACGTAGAATTGCGTATACTTTTTTACAGAAGAACAACCTGTGTTTGTAGTCTTTTAATAGTTTGCGTAGCTCTCGAGATACCGACAGCTACGCAAACTAATAAAAGACTACAAACACGAGCTGTTGTTCCGTAAACGGTTACGAAATAATGTAATTATAATATCCAAAGTATATTATGATATGGTATTGCAGTATAATGTGAACTGAGTGTCGTTTTTGCGTGCGTGCAAAAATTCAAACGCATTAACCAATTAGTATGTTATGAATAGTTTGCAAAATTTTGGATAGGAGTTTTTGGAGTACGAATTACTGAAGCATAGCGAATGATTCTGTTGTTTAGTGAGGTCGCCGCTGCACCTGTTTTCTCTGAATGCGATCATACTTTGAATTACGCTTTTAACGTTTATCGAATTTCCTGGTATGTTTCCCGCCAATGTTAGTTCACTGCGCTTGAGTCAGTTGACACAGTCGCAACTTTTTGTTAACTCAGAGATATGTGTAGTTTCCTTCTTCTTCTTCTTCTTCTTCCGGAAGAAGAAGAGCAGTAGCATAAAGGAGGCGCTTTACATCAAAAGCAATTCCACCATCAATCGCGACAATGGTGCGGCGGTATGGAGTGCGCTAACTAATAAGTTTCAATGCTGCGCCGCCTTACCGAGCTAATCACACCCGTTGTTCCCGTGTGCCTATATAAACACCTTACCGAATAAACACCTTCTCCCTTACACTGCTGACGACGGAACAAGAGCAGTTCCGAAATGTACGGTTAGTCGTTGTTCTGTATTTCTCTCTGACAATCTGCTCATCCATTCGCTGGTTGGGCATTTTGAAGTTTGCTTACAGATACATAAAACGGGCCAAAGCCGTGAACTGAAGATCAATTATAAAAATACCGAAGCCCATTACAAGACATCCCGTCTTCCGAAATTCTTCCGGAAGAGATCAAATCCTTGACAAATAGCTAAGAGAAAAAGTGTCAATACGCCTAACAGACGTAGATGTTCAGAAGTTGTAGGCAATTTTGCTTGAACTGTTATCACTGGGAAACTTCTCTAACGCATTCATCGTATGCGAACATGAATTAATAATTTTAGTAAAAGCCTTTAAAATAGCTGAGCAAACGCGGTAATGTGTATATTATACCGTTCCTGCAAAAGACAGAAAAAATTGCTTCTGGGATAGTTTTTGGTGACCTGCTGATCGAAGTGATGAGCACGTTTCCAACTTTGGTTTCGCAGGTTTGTCGTTCGTGCGAACATGCAAAAACTTGTTTGCCCTTTTTTGGCTTATTAATTTAATATAGTTGAATGGTTTTTTCTTGTAGCTGTTAGACGAGGCCCTTTCAAATCCCGAAATGGCGAAATTTTTGGATGCCAATAGTATCAACCGATACAGGTCTTTCGGAGGAGTAAGCGGATATTCTGTCGCAAAAATCCCACAGGGCAATGATTACTTTTTTCAGGTAAGAATAGAAGATAACATTGTGATTACTGAAAGCGGGTGCGAAATTTTAACTAACGTACCGCGAAGTATTGAGGCAATTCAGCATATCATGAAAGACTCAAAGTGTACTGACTTACTGGAATGATTGGTCATCAAAGTGATTTTACGTATGTACGTCTTTTTTTATTGGTATTTCAATTTTGGTTTCGTTGTTACAGATTTACACTGTCTAATGGGCGAATATTCTTTGCATCCTATTCAATTATCGTTCAATGTATTGGCATTTCATGAAGACGCGAATTTTAACTTTATCGTTGCAGCTTCGCTTGGAGGCTGTTAGGGTAATGATTTCATGAAACTCTTACTTATACTAAGGTTTGATTATGAATTGAACTTCAAACTACTGTTAGTAGTGGTTGTTCGTATGCTTTTAAATTGATCATAAGGCAAATTGCAGGTCTAACCAACAGCTGTTTGTGGTCTTGAATCAGCAAAATAAGGCCCCTTGAAACGATGTGGTTCCGTTGCATCGAATGAAATTTCAGTTAGAACTGTTAATAATATACAAGTAAACTAAGTGGGGATTCACTGTGCATAACATTATTATTTACCGTACGAGTATGCTTCAACAAATGTGATTGGGAAAAGTCTTTGAAAGAAAAATTATATTCTGCGGTAACTTCGACAATTTAAAAAATAGCATGTTCTCCACGTTGCTGCTGCGCTAGCGAATAGTGGGCGCTATAGTATGTATTTAAAAACGGAATTGTGTTTCGCTAGCTAACTTTTCAGGGCACCAATTTATGAACAAAAGCACTGCTTTTCGTCCAGGCTATGAATCATCGTTAGGGTCTCCAGTTTGCAGTATTCCTCAGTTCATTCATGTTGGCGAAGAGGGATTTTGATTGGGGGTTCAACTTAATTGCTCCTATGGAAGCTGTCCACATTTGAAACGAGTTAATGTATTAAGTCTAATCAATCTTGCTTATCTATATAATTATGTAAATTTTGGGCCACAAAACAAGCGTGTTAGGGTGTGAAGCAATTGTCAACAGCTAAGGCTTTACCTTTGATTTTCAGTAGCGAATTGGTCATGTACAGCTCAGACTGCCGTGGGGAGTGTTGCTTTCCATCTTATGAGTTTTGAAAAGGCTTCTGACAGGATATCTGACTTTATTTGTTGCCTCTATTCAGTTAATGATTTGAATGATAGCAAAAGTCTCCTTCTCCGCAAAGAGAGTGTTGAATTAGCGGTTTTTGTTTAGCATCAACTCTTCTGTCATTTTGTCAATGTAACTAGTCGTGAACTTCGTTGACATTATTTCCATTAGATCCACGGTGACAGGGAGTAGATGGAGTACGCCATTTTCTCGGCAAATAACGAAAGCGGGAGGTTGGTAAGCGTGCACGATCGCTTGCCAGCAGTTCCTCGTGTTTTCCATCGCAGCACGGGCAACCCTTTCCTGTTTAGTCCTTATTAAAAAATGCAAAGCCGTAAGCAATAGCACTGTGCTACAACCGATTAGCATAAATGTCACTCCTTCAGGAGAAATTAGAAATTCATCTGGCGTATCCACCGACGTGTCGCTCAAAGGTTCAGACTGTATTACTCCCATTGCTCAATTTGGGAGCGTACCTTACCGCGTAGAACAGAGTAGGAGAATAGCAGTGACTAAACGATGTGACCATGCGCGTTTTAAAGTATTTGCGTTTTATACTTAGTCCATTTTATTAAAAATGCGTGGCTGATATGCAGGCTGTAATGCCCTACTTTATCTACAAACTAATATTTCTTGCTAATGTGTGCGCTGTGCTGGTCTACTTTTATGTTTATTGATGCTCTATTAAGAGAAAACTTCTCGAGTTGCATTGGACTTGTCGTTGCATGTTAATTTTGTTGCTAACCAATATAACCTTATTTAGTGCTCTTTAATTGAACACGAATGTCCTTGGTATAATGAGCTTCGTGTTTCATAGACGTGTACTTTCATCACGCTTGCATTAGGTATGGTTGTGCATGAATGGCAATTAGACCTTTTCTGAAATAGTTTAAAGGTGCAAGTTTGACTTGGAAGAATCAGGTGACGATACAGAGAACAAACCGTAGCTATATATGAAATACTTTTCAAAAATATGTAAATACAGCTTCAGTGAAACGAAGGCTAGCTCCACGTCTGCCAGGCGTTGATTCGAATTGGGGAAGGTGCATATCGACTCACAGTCTTATGTTTTTGGTGGGCCTTTTCTGAACTTAACGCTATGTTTCTTTGTACGTAACGGGCAAACGAGTCTGAAATTTCGCACTAAGCGTATGCTAATTTTATGCACCAGTTAGACAAGACACCATCGCCTTTTGTTGACTCTCCGTTAAAGAACAACATTGTGCATTACTGCGTAATATGAGCCAGTAGCGAACATTTGAGAAGGCTCCTAAAAAATTCATGTAGGTAAAAGTGAGGAAGATAGTTTTCTTCTTATCATAATTCTGCCTATTTATTTGTACGTTCGCTTCTCATGGAAAAACGTTTAGTAGCAAATTGTTTTGAAAATGTTTGATATCACGAAACCTGATAGCTATTCGATAAAATAACCAATGGCTTACCATTCCCGCACGCTGTGCGCATACGTGGCGGAGGATGAGTCGCTTTTTCAGTGTCTTTAGGAGTTGCTGTTAAAAAAGATGGACATAGAGAAATGTGCACGATAAGGATTTGTTGTTAGTCGATCCCAAAACGCAAATACGTTCCCATATTCAGAGCTTTTGCGAGGTGAAGCAAATCACCTGTCACTATTGTTCGTTAAGATGCAAAAGCTGCTATGCATATGCACAAGTTGTTTTAGAAGTTAGGCTGCAGCGTCGCTAGTTTTCCTGGAAGTCGCAGTGCACGCGCACAGAATTCGCAAAACTTTAACACCGTCTGGTTGCGCGGCAAGTTCGTAAGTGTGTCTTATCAGCTTTCGTGGCCTAAGGACAGCCTTTAAGTGTCTCAAAGCATCTAAGCTTCCTGATTCGAATCAAGCAGTGAGCGAGAAAGAAAGGCGCTGACTGTTGATTAGAAGCTTGAGACACTGAAACCTTATGAACGGAATGAAAAGACACCTGATATCGTGAAGGATACTGACATAAAGGAATCAATCTCGCGGACCATTAGGAGCAACTCAAAAAATTAAACAGACTTGTATAGGCGATACCAATTCAAGTATAACAGTGTCAATGAGAAGAAGACTAAAAAGATTGAAAGAAATTGAAGAACTAGTCGGCATTTGGATCGAAACTCAAACAGTGATTTAGATGTACTTATTTGGATTTAGGCAGGAATAGAATCTTGTGAGCATCTGATACGTGGATGCAGTAAAAAAGTTAATTCTGTCATAAATGGTATCGTACATACTGTTGCTCAAATAGATTTATTAGTTGATTAAACTACTTTCCAACGTCGTTCTCGTTTTCGTTCATATTGTCTCACCTTTCCCTTTGGCAGGCAATTGTATTAGTATTGTAATTTCAAACGTTGCTTACGATCACTTAACTGATATAATGGGTGAAGATGTGAAAATATGTGCACAAGTTTGTGAGTGTTTATCTTTGATATTTATTTAAATATTAATAGTATGACCGTTAGCAAATGAAAAGGATATGCCAAAGCAAAATGACTTACCATGTAGTGCCTATGACTTATGTCACCTTTCTTGTCTTCGGCGTTGTCCTGTAACGGGATTTCGTTATTTAACTTAAATCTTATAATGCTGAACAAGCTTTAACGCAGTCTGAGGTTGTTCTATGCATGAGAGTGCATGTCGCAAAAGGCAATTTGCAGAGACTGCCTAACTGTTCCTGCAACTATTCTTTCTGTTTCAAGTGGTGAATTTCTTGCATACAAAGTTTCTAGGACTCACTAAATTATTATTCTAATTAATTCTGCTTAATTATGGATAATTCATAGATTAGCAAGTGTATAGATCAGCCACTATGTTTCCAAAGCAAAAGACTGCATGTCGAATGCGTGTTTTGTAACAATGAACAAGTAGTAGTAATAATGCTCAGTTTTCACATAAAGAGCTTACTTGTACAGTTTGCTTACGGAATTAAATAGTTTGTTAAAAAGGGAATCTCTTTATTTTCAGAGCTTTCGATACTAATTGTTTCTGTTGGCAGCGAATGAGAACGATTACCCAATTAGAATAACGTAAGATACGTAGTCTTCATTCGCTGACGACAGGAGACGACGCGAGTGGTTCCGGCGGCTCTGAAAATAATGCATTTCCTTTTTAACAAACCCATCGATGCCCTAAATAATCTTTAAATGAAGGCTGACACACGAAAAGCGATATGGTTCACATTATAAAGAACTTATATATAATAAACAGTATAAAAACAGGTACTTTTTTCAAAGTCTACTATACCTTGTTCTAATTTGGCCGCCTAATGACAATATCTGACCAGCCCAGTTGAACTTATGAGCCCTAATGGCAAATTGTTAACAAGCCATTTAAAAAATTATTAATATTTCCTTTTGATGGGTACTAACGTAAGGCATAGCCCGTGCCAGTTGAGACTTTTTTCTCAGATCAACATTACTCATATAGACTGACTGCTACTGAGGTTAGTGAGTGCCTTACGTTGTGAAATACTTTTCCAGCCAGCCAAATTATCCCTTGAAAGAGAAGGTACGGCAAGCACATAGGGGGTGGAAGAGCTCTACAGTCCCCAAAATACTCAGACCATAACAAGCAGCAGACAAACTGCCATTCCGTTTTACTGTTATCCTGAAGCATGCGAAATGAAGAGTGCCTTTTCGATTGAAATATGACTTACTATAGCACTCTGAGCAGTAGTGGCCATGATTGATATCATCAGGTTCAGCAATGATATCACCAAAATAATATAATAGAGCGCAGACAAAAATTCAGCAGCATATTGGACTATTATATGCTTCGACTCATAGCCTTGTGGATCATAGTTTCCTACAATAACTTCTAGTCGTTCTGGATCCAAATAGCCGAACCATGCCCAGTACAAATATCTCAATGCGTCTTTAATGCTAAATATAAATGAGTTTATTTTGTAAGGAGGGACGTTGTTGGGCATTGATAAAATTTACCTCGTCATAAAAAACGGCTGCTCCACTACATCTCCCTCTCTGACGGCAACATTGTATTTGTAATGTTCGATCAGGAAGTTCAGACCCAAAGCGAACGATCCAATGACGACGAAGAAAAGAAGCAGGAACGTTAGAATATCTTTAATGCAGTTTCCAATTGAAACCTAAACATTAATTGAGATGGCCGTGTGTAAACTGGCAGTAATGCTTCTTTAACTATGGCAATAAATACAGTAGTAATCCTTTTTCCTTATCGTGAACAACTTACTATAAGAGGTCCCATACTGCGCAAAACTTGAATGAAATAGAAGAGGCGAAAACTGGACAAAATTGCAGCAATGGTAAACAACGATTCGTACACCAATGTTGGATGGAGCGGATCCCAATGGACGCGATGAGCGTGCGGTTCGCCATGTACGTGAGTCAGAGTCCAAGACACAAGCAAACCATTGAAGGCAAGCAGGTACATAATCAAGTGAATGAAATCATACCTATATTATAAAAGTTTTGTTTAATATTGTGTGAGAGCATACGATCTTTTTCCCAAAGAAAAGTTGAATTTGAATCGCTGTATGTTAATCGAACCTACCTCAACGTGTCTGTACGTTTGTAAGAGCTAGAAAAATAGAAATTATTACGCAAATCTATAAACACTTTTTACAAACTTGCGGTACTTATTAATTTGTGGATGCAGTGAATAAGAGTAGCAAAGTTTTTGAAAGACAAGACAGGTTAATATTTAAGCGTACCATCGCCACCAGGCGCATAAGAATCTTCGGAATCCCAACCGAATGAGGTCAATCCAGGTGACTGTAAACATGGCGAACACGTAGGTCCATATGTAAAAGAGTAGGAATAATTTTAACTCTGGAAGTTGTTCAAATTTAGTTCTGTATTTCAGGTGAGCAGATCACGTAATACTTGAGTCAGGTGTGCCTCGAAGGGTCCTTCCTTCTTTGTACTGAGTGAAAAAAACCAGGCATATGAGAAACACTACGTAGGATGTTGCGTTGGACAAAAATCTAAAATACTGCGATAGTTGAACTGTATTTATGGACTTTTTTACTTCTCCATCAAATGGATACTTTGTTACGTCATTATTATTTATCCATACGCCACGTTGATATTAATAAAATTTAAGCCGCGCCACTGATACTTCTCAGCATTTGTTAACAAGTTACGCTAAGCACTGACGCAAGCTTGTGTTCTACTATTCGTTTCATTAGGCGGGAAAATAAGTTTTGTAGCTTTCTGAATATGTTGCACTTTCGAAGCTGTCACATCATGAATTACCTTGCAAAAGGATACTCGTAGGAAGTAGCTAGCGCGCCATTGCTAACCAGGTAAAGTAAGCTACTGATTGGATAGAAAAGGCTATGCCATAACAACAAGATCGTCTTCTCCTTGCGGGTTCTCGTTTCTTTTCTCTTGTAGCCTTTCTGATCCCAGTTTCCCATCCACAGTTTCTTGAATACTTCGAAACAACGTGGGTTGGCTACGAACTGAAAAAGAGCATTCATTGCGAATAGATGCTGGAAGAAGTGTTCCGTTCTAGTTGCTGGCGTGTGCCTACTTCTTTTTGTTTCGTGTCCATAGCCAGTTGTAAACGAGCTAACGTAGCAGATGTTGCGCTATGACATCCCTCCTTTTGCAACAGCATCAGTATGACCTCCCTTGAATTTTCGCAGCAGTTAAGCAGTGACAACGGAAGTTGTTGCACGTGTTCGGACATTTTTGCATAAAGTTCCTAAACGTGTGTCCCATTACACGCGATGCGGGCAGTATGCTTACCGCATTATCCGGATCGCTTTCTTGGCATTTTTCCAAGTCTCGTGCAATAAGGAATGCGTACAATATAGGATCTTCAATTTCATTTTGCAACAGAAAAGCGTGGCTACAAAGTGCTCGGTACGCATATAATCGATTTTCGCTTCTTTCGATGCAGTCGCCATTGTCGCTTAGCATTTGGCATTTGGTGCATCTACCTGTACATATGGAAAGTTAGATAACCGCTTTGGTTTTGCAGACACTTACAATCCGGTCTGTGAGGTATTTCGAGGGTCTCCTCGTGGTTTATGAGTAGTTTTACAATTCCGTAGTTGTCATAGTTGGCAGCCAGCATCAGAGGTGTCATATAATGCGGAAAGAAAATAGGAGTTTCTCTGTCGATGTTGTCCGGCCTGAAGTTTGAAGCGTGAACCTTCAAAACAGCTTGAACTCTTTATGCCACCATTATTAATAATGTTAATCGGAATAGACGCCAAGCAGTAGTAGACATTGACATTAGTTTGAATAATCTGTGGTATTCTACAGGTCTGTCACTCTTATTAATGGCTTTTCGAGAAAATGACTCCGCAGGCTTGAATGTAGCGGTTCGCTTCAGAAAGCGGTGTGTTCCGCTGTATTCAATAAAGCTGTTAATGGAAAATTTTAATTTATGCGAGTCACCAAAAGTGGTGTTCCATTACTCATTACTGTCTGCTTGGAAACCAAAGCTGGTTTCCTGTAGTCACACCTACCTTTCCCTAATCATCATATCAATGGCAAAAGTGTTGTCGACAACTATGGCAATCAGAATTGTATCCATAAAGCGATAAAATGTTCTTCCGGCCAACATACGTACTACCAAACTCTTCTTCATCAGAAGCGCGTACATAAGTGGTGTTAGCATTGCGTCGTTTTCTACGTTGATCAAGTTTTCGTTTTCCTGAAATGAACAACCCTCGTTTATAGAACAAGCAAACTTGTTCCGAATACGTGCGGTTATTGTGAATACTAATATCGCATTTTGTTCTAACATTGACAAGATTATTCCTTTGAACTTGCGCATGCTTCATTGGCGTGGAACTTATTAACTGCCAAAACTCGAAACGAGTAGTCACGGTTTCATTTTGAAAATTTGGTCCACATTAAGCAGAATGGGTCTTGTTTTGATTATGCGCCCAACCGTCGCAATGTACGTTTGCTGGCCATCCTATTATGCCCTTACGCGGAACTAAGCTTAAACATAAGGCATATGTTTATGCTTAGGCTTAGGTGAAGGCAGAATAAGGTGGCCAGCATGTTAGCCAGTAAGGGCAGAGCAGTTTGGCGCGATTATGGCCGAAAAGATCCGTCATGTGAGCCCATTCATACTGGCGCCAAGTAGGGATGTCCAGTTCCCTAAGACGTTGTGGGAAAACTGGGATTCCGGGCAGAATGCCATGAGCATTGTTTACATGTGAACTACAAAGGCGAAAAGTCGTTTTATAGCTAAGTGAGGACGGTGGAATTGCAACCATGGATTACGCTTCTCAACGTGTAAATGCAGTGGTGACAAGATATATACGTCACGTTCTTTCCGTAGGATTCTGGACCGCATAACCGACAAGTCCCAGCAGGAATTTTTTTACGTCGACAAAAAAGTAATGTACTATCGTACTTTTCAATGCGCAGACCGCAGCTCTTGATAAGGTAGGATTTTTAAATTGCATTAATGAATAGTGCATGCTGTTTGCATTAACATAGCAGGTGCCGTGCCCTGAACCCTGAATCATCATGAGCACCCTAGTTAGACCCTGAACGAGTAGATGTCCTGCGGTAAATGATTGAAAAGCGGAAAGTATGATGACGTACCGAGAAGACGCCATCGAGTTCCTGAAGTCTATCTTCATCAATCAATTTGAATATACGTTTTATAAGTTCAGGAGTCGCTGTAGATGACGAAGTAGACATTCTTATAGCTTCTGGTTCTGCACCTCTGCCTCATCAATTACTGTTGGGAGAATTCATACTTTCCTTACTTTAAACTATCATTAAGAGAAAAGGTGGAACTTATAGTTTAAAGTGCACTTTACTATCAATACGTCCGTCCGCTAATTTTTGCTATGTACGAATAGCTCCCTTCTTTATTAATCGCCCACAGCTACCGTTGTCAGCGAATGAGCCGTCGACATATCAAGCTCCGCTGAGCGAACAGATAACACCGCGTATATTTAATGAATAGTATGAAGCATTTTTTCTAACGGCTTTTTGAAACTTCGCATTTTATTGTAAGTCGCAATGGGATTCATGTTTCGAGGAGATAACTTCCGGTGATGATCGGTAATTATGTTCTCGAACCACGAATTTGCTATTACAACTCGCGGCCAGCACAGCTTTGAATTGCAGCTATGCAGCCGGGTGTAAATACCATAACTCTTTGGCATTTCCGTTCGACACTGAGGATGGGATCAGGTGGAGGATCCTGAAAGCTGCATTTAATAAATTTAATAAAAGTAACCTACCTTATATGAATAAAATATAAAAGCATATCATGCGAATTTCAACTTCCGCGTCGTCTCCTGATGTTTATTCTTTTAGCAAACTCGCCAGGTATTGGTGGCTTGTAGTTTATTGAAAACATAGTTCTTCTTAACGGGACCGTATGTCTTCATGTTGTATAAACGTTTTATTTTAAGGTGGTGCCCGTTTTTTAATTTTGAATGTCCGGGGCTTTCGGGTGTGAGCGTCACCCGTCGTCAGCGGTAACAAGCAGATTCTGTACCGTAACGTTATCGACGCGGAGTAACGCGAGTGCTGTCACCTTTGTCCTACGCTTCTGCACATGCCATGATGAGAAGAATGAATTCTCAAGTTTGACACTCAGAATAGCTTCTTCAAGTCATACTAATTTTTCTCCGCAGTTTGAAGGGAGCAGAAAAGTGGGCTGTCCAAGTTCTTTGCAATCTTCGCGGTAGGAAAGGATTTGCGGTGCTAATCCTCCGGAAGGGGAGGTAAACAGTGGTTTTATATTGTGCATTTCCATTTAGTTCATTTAGCCTTGTGAACTAGTCAAAAAGCATTGCACTTTCAGCTTACATCACAGCAGAGGCTGACGCGGAGAAACTAGTAATGACGTTGTTCGATTTAGGTGTCGAGGATGTGCTCCTTTTTAGGGGCAATGAGTTATTGAAAAATGGCTATTACTACGTGTTAGTGAATGGTGACGTTGTTGGTGCCACTGTGCGACCAAAAGAAATTGTTGAGGATGTTCGTTCTTTTCGGCAACATGGTTGCGTTTATAAATTTGTTAGCGCGTTCTTACATGAGCCTCATCGCTGCGTCTACTTCTCCACTGACGCAGGTCGTGTTTGCAAGTAAGAAGATCTTTTAATTCTGCGATTTAGTATTTTTCCATTTGACAAGCTTATCCTTTTAAGGCCTTATGTTTTAATTGCAAATGGACAGCCAACGGTTCAACAAGAACATTTGGATGAACCGGCAAGAGGTGAAAGAACTTTTGAAGATTTTTTCAGTCAAAGCTTCATTGAGTACTTACATGTCAACGAACGCAACACCGTACAGATTGCTGTGCGTGAGAAGGATATAACCAAGTGAGTTAAGGTGTAAAATTGTTTTCATGTAACTGATTCATTGTATCGTAGGAAGGCAACACATTTGGAAATTGATCCTCTCACAGTGCTTGGCTTTTCTGCCGGTTTCATACGGTATCCTCATTATCATCATAATCATTAGTTTCCTTGGAATGCCTGCAACCACCCTTTGGGCAAGCGGGCAGTAAGCTTTGGGTTAATTACCATTATGTATATTCGATTATTAGCAGTATTTATGTTACGATGATAGTTACCTTCATTGCCGAACATTGCGAATTTAGTTTCGCTTCCGCGAAAAGGAGTAAACATTAAATTAAAGCTCACTAGTATGGTCAGTGTCCTGCAGCTTTGTTTTGGCTCTCTTAGCTGCCTTCGCTCCTATCGCTTCATAGTAAAAAAATACGAAGACTTGCTAAAATGGCCTTTCGCGATTTCTTTCTACGGCTGTGACGTATTAGCATATTTTTCCTTGGGGAATACGAGATTAATGTTCGGCTGCTATGTAGCAACGCTTGCAGTTAAATAGCACGTGCTATTATGAATAACGCATAAATATTTGGGTTGTGTCGAATGTAAAAGGCTTCTTTAACGCATAAATAATTAGTTCATGAGAACAATGCTCATAGGTGAAGCAATTTGTCAACTTGTTCTGTTGTTCCGCCAGTTGCATAGGCTTATTAACAATCGAACGTTTTAGCTTCATGATGTCTGTTGATTGGACAAGCTGCTGTAGCAGTGCGCAATGGTGTGTAAGCAGAATAAGTTGATCTGGCATAGCTGCGCTTCTGCCAAGAGTTGTCACTGTTAAAAGTTTCATTGCAAGCATAGATGCCGCGTAGCCACTGGAGCTGCCTCTGAGAGTCAAAACGTGTGCGTCAAAACGTTGTCAAACCGATACTAGATCTTGAACGTCGTAAACAAGAGCTCACTGAATGGCCATGCATCTACTTGTTGCAAAGAGAACAAACTTAAACTGCTTGAAATAAAAGCAAACGATACGCATGACCAGCAAGAAGATAGTAGTCATCGCCCACGCAGTCTGCAGTTTAATGTGACGGGGAACAAATATTGCTTGCACACTATTTACGGTCTTACGGTATTTACCGTATTTCTCAGGGCTTATTCGGTTACTCGTCAGTCGCTGTTTTATCGGCTTGCAATAACTTAGGTCATTGTGTATGGTCCATCTATGGTCTGTATAAATTATTGGATCTAAAGTCGTTGCAGTCGAACCGGAAGCGGCGCTGGACGCGTAACACTTGAGCCATTGAATAGGACCTTTATAATGCCGGGGTTATTCTTCGACTTCGGCTGAATGCCTTCTCTGGCTCACTCAGTAGTGCCGGGCCACTCTTCGAGTGGCTGAATGCCTTCTTTGGCTGACTCATTAACGCCCGGTTACTGTTCGAGTTCGGCCGAATGCCTTCTTTGGCTCAAGGAAGTTGGACATCTGAAGACGACAGCATTGCGCACACGGTTGCTGACTGAAAACGATAGCGACATCAATTGACGGGGATTGCAATCAACAACGACATACTTCTTTATCGCGTTCTATTCCTTAACTGAATGGTTTTTGTTTGGTCGTCGTCCTTTAGAGAGCTTGTACGCGCCATATTGACAGTTGTGCCACATTTGCTTTACGATTTTTGAGTCAGTAAAATTTTCATTTCTCTACTTGTTGCAAATTCCTTCCCAGCGTAATAATGGTCAAAATCGAACACGCCAAATGGCAGGAAATCGCCTGTAGCGAAGCATTTATCCCCGTTTACGTATTCGTTAAATAAGATTAACTGAACAAGTTTGAAGAAACGTATTTGCCAATGCTGCAAAAGTTCGCCGCCATTTATGTCAGCTTCCTCTTGCATCAACCTATTTGCTCGCCACCGCGAACTTATGCCCTCAAAACAATGCAAGCAAGTACAAAAGTGCCCATTATAGGCTGTCACTCCATAGCTGTGAACAGCCGGGATGTTGATGCTTGCTTACGCCTACGTATTGTGCAGCTAACTGCTCTTTTGGAGGACAAAACCTGCACATTATCAACTGCATACCGTATGTCATTGTAGTTGTTCAATAATCCTTGTTCGTTGCAACGGTGTGTGCATCTATGCATGCTGAGTATTTGTGCACAACCATTGTAGTCGACCTCACAAGGATCAGAGAACGCAACTGAGTAGGATTTACTTATTGCCTTTGCATGTATGCGGTCTACGTATGGGCTGTACAAATTGTAGGCTCACGGTTACGTAAAGATGAGATGAAGCGTCTTGTTGCCAAGTTTCGAAAGTGTACTCGTAAACACGTAACTTTTAAAACCAATCGTACGCTGGCCATGTGCAGCGCTAACAGCCGGTACTGCGGAAAGGGTGCCTTTTTTGTTCATCCGAATTGGATCGTTTGTTTTCCTGCTCCACATTAAGATCATCCTTAACGTTACATTCATAGGACTAACCGTGGCAACTGCAACATGTTGAGTCGCGTTTGAAGCACTGGTTTTAGATGTTCTGATTTCCAGTTTGGGGTATGCTTTGACGGCAAAATGAAGCATTATGCTTCTGTTTTAAATGTTCTAGCAATGCAGATTTATGACTATTGACAAGCAGGTGAAAGGCGTAACGGAGGTGCATTCGTAAACGCGTGACCTGCGTGTGAAATGATTTGCAAAATCTTGTCTTTATAAGTATATCGGTTCATCTGCTCAGGGTATGCGTCCAGTCAGTATAATATGAATGGTCAGATGGGTTGTCGTCTTTTTTCTGTTTTAATCTGCTCTGAAGTTATGAGCTGCCATTTTACGGGAACCAATTAGGAATTTTGATTTACTCTATCGAAATGGCGAATATGTGACATTTTGATAATGGATTTCTAAAAGCGTACTCGCTTTGTGCTTTCTTGGTACTGGTCATGATGCACGCTTTCTCTGACTTTAGCGTTATCGAGGATAAGGGTTGTTGTTTGTTAATCTACGTGCACGTTATTGCCGTTGGCAAAACACGTTCGATACGGCTTCTTCCAGCAGATAAAGCGTGCGTAAGGTGCCTCTATTTTAGTGCTGATTAACTGCAGTTTTTCCCTCTATTTTACGTCTTAAATTTTAATCAATTCAACGGCTTCAATTCTTTGCAATCTCTGAAGAAGCTCGCTTAGCAAGCAGTCATGTTTCCCTTAGATAATGCCTTCAAAGAGTGTCGATCAAGTGGCAGTTAGCGAAAAGGATTTATTCACTTTCGCAATCCTTGTTTCCATTGCCATTCGATGCATTGCATCGCTTAGCCCATATTCAGGTAGAGACAAATTTAACATTTCTACTTCTGTTGATCTTTTTTTCATTTATGCTAGGAGAAAGCAAACCTCCAATGTTCGGCGACTACGAAGCTCAACGGCATTGGATGGAAATAACGATTAATCTGCCTGTTGAGGAATGGTGAGATCAAAGAGCTCTACCCGTTAGATTGTGTCATTCTCAATTCTTTCTTAGGTACGTGCATAGCAACAGCAATGATCTTATGTATTGGGGTTTGGACTATCCGCCATTGACGGCTTACCATAGTTGGCTGCTTGGCCATGGGTGCGCATATAAATGTGCAAACTGCTTGCCTCATTTCTTGTTACATTAGAGCCCGTATTATCAATGAATCCTGGGTTGAACTTGGAAAATCTCGCGGCATCGAATCTTTAAACCTCAAATTCTTCATGCGATGTACCGTCCTGTTTTCGGACATGCTTCTTTTCCTTCTCCCGTGTATCCTTTACGTACTCAGCAAGCCAAGCATAAAGTCAATGAAAGAAAAGGTAGCTGTATGTATAGCTACTTTTCGATGCAATACATACTATAGTTTACAGATTGTTTTGTACTTGCTGTTTACTCTCTATCCGGGCTACATACTCGTTGACTTTGTTCACTTCCAGTAGTATTTTCATTTTTTTCAACTGCCATTGTGTTTACTGCTTGAATATGCAGATACAATTGCGTCAGCCTTGGTTTGTTTATGTGGGCTATTGTTATGTTCGAAAATGATCTCGACCTGGTTGCTTCGTTCTTCTTCGTTTGCGCTCTTTGTTACAAGCAGATGGAGCTGTACCACGCTCCGGCCATATTTTGTTACCTTTTGGGAAAATGTTGCAAGTTGAAGGCTCAGCAAGGGTACCACACCTTCATTTTGTTGATGCTGCTTACAAGTTGACACGTTGGAACATAGATTATGGAAATTCACTTGCCTCAGCTCGGTTGTTCTCTTCACCTTTTGTATCATATGGTGGCCGTTTATTTGGGAACAAAGGCTCACGATAGCCGTCTTACGTCGTCTGTTTCCCGTCGAAAGAGGCCTCTACGAGGTTATGGCTTTCCTTTGCTTTATTTTTCTATCGTTTGCTTTATGTAGGACAAAGTTGCCAACTTGTGGTGTTCCTTGTCAGTGTTGGTAAAACTGAAACGCCATTTCAGTACTGAAAGCCTACTGGGACTATGGTAGCATTAATGATGATAACGGAATGTTTTCTATTGAATGAAATGTTTTAGCACGTTAACAACTTTATTAGGAATAATGCCATCATGTTGGCATGTGTTTCGTAATCCGTCGACGACCAACTTGCATCTCAGCTTGTTGTCATCATCGCTTTCCTTTTTCCTCTGCTCTTACCACGTGCACGAGAAAAGTATTCTTCTAGTTGCAACGTAAGTATGGCAATGCTGCCTCGTAAGCGTAATTGAATAATGTTCAGACCAGCTTTACTATGCATTGAATACTGCACTTTGCCTTGTTTAATATTTTTGATAGCGTCAGTTTTCAGGTACGTACTTTCAGTGAAATTTTTCATATTTTATGATAATTGGCGTTACTATAAAACAGCCTATTTCACTTGTGCGTAAAAGATAGTGCTTTGGTATCTTTCTTTGCCATGCTCATCCTGTACACTGTATTTATAAACGACAGCTTCCGTATGTGGAGTTTAGGTATGACGTTTGATTTGATTATCAGTGACGCTAACGTATTCTTTAGATCCCGTATTGGGTAATGTGCTCTATTACACTACGCAATTTGTCGGAGTGACTATATGCGCAGTGTCACTGCTTTGCAATGCTCCCGTTGGCCTTCCCGATTTGTTTTCGGTAACTATGAGCGCGTTCGCTTGCGCTGTTTTTGTTTTATTTGAACTTTACATCACTGCTTACATTCTGAATGCAAAGTTTCATCGGAAACGCGAGTAAAGAGCCAACTCTTTTGGCTAATTCCATTTCACAGACGCTCTGGCAAACTACGCTACTTCGATGGGCTGTAAAAGCTGCCGTCTTTCTCCAATTTTGTTACTTTGAAGAGGAAGTCAAGTGTGTATGCTAAAATTTGAAATTGCTTATTCAGCTTCCCGTATGGGAGAAACAAGGTTCTTTTTATGATAATGTGAACTTTTTCGCACACTGTCAACCTGTGCTTAAATGGATGGTTTCAACCATTTGAAACCATGGTTATTCGATGGTTCAAATGGGTTTTTATATTTCCGTTCACAATTAGGCACTTTTAAGGTAGATACGCGTTCAGCGCCACCGCGAATGCCCTTTTCAATTACGATGGAAGGATGTGCCACTTGTTTCCGGCCTCTGCGTGCTCTGGCTACTCCTTTCAGTTTCTCCTTAACGACTTTGCGTCCTGCCAAACATCTCATCTGCTCCCGCAATCTATGAATTACGTTGTTCTCCGTCATCAGCGCTAAGCGGAATAGCAAAAGCATTTTTTGTGGCGCGTTGTTCATCCATATCCCGTTGTGAAATTCTACACACATGTGCAAGAAAGCTGCATTTTCAATGTAATACCGAGCTTATAAGACTTTCCAGATATTTGTATATCAATCCTTGTCCAAGGAATTCTGGTTCGCAAATTGCTAACGCGTGGTCTACCTCAACCATTACAGAATGCAGATGACCCGAGGAGAAGTTCAGGTATTTGTGTGAATGTGTAAGTTGTTGTCACGGTGTTGTTTTGTCCTATTCATTTGCTAATCACGCGACTGAGCAGAGTTCACTTGTAGCTTCTTTATTCATTGCAGTTCTCACCTTATAGCACTCTGTTGGTATGGAATGAGCTTAGCAACGAATGCGCATTTTTATTTGATGAAAACAAAATAGTTACGCGTAAGACGGTTGTTGTAACGGTATGTATGCAAAGCCTTTGAGGTTGATAAGCTAATTGTACTTCCTTATTGGAAAATAAAAGCGATTTTGTCTATGACTATTCTGAAATTACCATTTTTTAACCTCAGTCTATTATGCGTGTAGTAAAGTTTCTGATATGAACTAGACGCTTCAACATCATTTATAAAAGGTCGTTGGAGGTTTCGTTTCCTCAGTTAAAAGGTTTATATGCCCAATCAGCGCAACTTCAACTTGTATACGCGAGCAATTCTTACTGCTTTTATTATTGTTGAAACGTTTAGATTTCTCAGTCCGCTCTTTATAACGCAGCGAACAAATTTGAGCGGTTGCCGATGTCAGTTTTGCTTTCTGATCGATTGGCGTGGCATACCTGAAAATGGTTTTAAATGTTCAAATTTGGAAAGGTTTAGATTGGCCAAACTTTTTTGTTGCTGAGCACGAACGTCGGGTAGTCGCCTTTTCGCAATTCCACCAATCACTCGTGACTCAATGAAGCATTCGTTTGAACCTCTCTTGATACGAAACAGGCCTAAAATGATGTGGTCGCATCGCTTGAAAAGAAAAGTGTATACAGCGAATTTACCATGTTCGCCAAATGTCTCTCCCCATGAATTAGCAACTAGCCAATACGGAACTCCATTTTCTTCTCCCCATCCAATTATCCTTACAGCATGGCCACCTATGCGACCTCCGGCAGTATATGTATAAATTCCTGGAATACGAAATATACATATTAATGATACAGCGCACAACAAAGGACGGTGGGAAGTTTGTCTGTTCTCCGTCAAGCAATCTTGTTGCGGTATGGTAAAAAGAGTCTTTCTTTCATTGCCGTAATGGTTGGCATCCAGAATAGACAATAACGTCTCAATTAGTTCAATAGATGTCTGTTTAAAATTGAGAAACTCTTATCACACTGCATTTATGGATCTTTCGCAGGTTGGGTGTATATGAACGGCTTTGTGCAATTTCAGCGTATGTATTACATGGCTGCATTAACTCGGTTTCTGTTGAAGCTTTCAGATGTTTTCTGATTCCAGATTTTTGTGCACTGATGACGGATCAGGAGGGAACCGAAAGCTTTTCAACAACAAAAGCTTCAACACAAACAGAGTTAACATAGCAGTATAATATACGCAATGAAATTACGGATCTTTTGATTCATCTCACGCGTTGCAGAGACTCGTCCTTTTTTTTTCTATCTCTTCTTCTTGCAATGCTTTGTTCCATTTAGTTCAAATGTTTTCTGTACAACTCAGTTACGAAAGGTAGATGAAGATAGAGCATATTCACTGGGAGGTGGCGAATTGAGGCTTGTTTCTACGAGTCTATGTTTTAGCTGACCAAGGCGCTACGCATCTCTATTGCGATGGCAAAATGCTTAAATTAATTCCTTAGCGACATGGAACCCTCTCCTGTTTTTGCGCACGCAGAGGCTTACTTTCTTAATTGTTGTCTTACAAGAGATCGCTTACCTACCGGATATGTAGAAGAGAAAATCCGTGTAGACGGCGAAAGAAGCTTCTACTGGACCGTTCTGATAAATTTCTTGTCGTATAAGCGTTTCGTTTGTTTTAAGGTAATGGAAAGACTTGCCTTAAATTATGTCTTCAAGTTTTGTTCTCATCCTAAAAGCCTTTCCAGTTTACCATAGAATGTGTCATCGTCTTTATCAATTGCGTAACCGTCGACACACTTCTCCTTGCATAGAGGAGTCTCTGCGGTGTCTTCCGATTCCTCGCACGGTTGAATCTCGTATGGCATACAACTCTTGCGATCTCCGTAAGGGCCGCCAGTCACGAGCCCGTTATGAACCCAAAATTCGAATGCCTCTAGTGGATATCCACCTTCGCAGCTGAATCAAGGTTTAACTATGTTCTCTTCGTGCTGTTTAAGCATTGCAAGCGTGTTACCCGAAGCCGCATGATTTGCAACAGGCTAACAGTTGTTCGTCTGAGATATACGGCTGCTCAAAGCCATTGGAAACAATGCAGTGACGATCGGTTATCACACTAGCGCTGGATACAGCCTTGGAGAAAACATACAAAATTGTTGACCATTCCAGTAAGTGTCATTCTAACCTACCCAGCATGAACCGCAGTTAGATTGGTCGCGAATGAGACCTACGTATTTACAATACGGCCAATGAGTACGAGCATCAAAGTTCGTTGGCAGATCGATCTTTTCCGTAATCTCCGTCTTTAATGGTCCATTCGATTCGTTTCTCAGCAGTGTCAAATCTCCAAGAAATGAGGACACCTGTTTCAGAGACTTTGAGCTGAAGACGGGATTTAAACCCATCTAAATAATTTTGCGTATACTTTTGACGTCATGCAACATTTCCATACTTTCCACGTGGTAGGCTTGTAATTTTTCTTCATTAGTTCAGCATAAATGGTTTCATACTCACCGCCTCTTGTCACCGAGAAGAGTGTTGCAGTCAGAACTGTCATCATATATACCATTTTCCTTGTTTTGCCAGAAAGAACAACTAAATGGGAATGTATGCTATATGCGTATATATGATCAGGTAGTAGTCAAGTCTTTTAGTAGACAGTTAAACACCGTGGTGACAAAGCTAGATTGACTTACTTTATCCTTTTCCTAAGCTTTTGGTAACCTCAACCCATAGCCAACTTAGCTTATTCAAACAATTGATCTATTATAGGCGTACTTGTAGCTTTATGTTTTCATGTATTTGCATACAAGGGCGATGGAGAATACGGAGGCATTGCTAAAGAGAAATACTTCCGTACCTGTAAAGTCAATGGTCTCTTCGATTTGTCCGAAGCGGCGACCGGGAGAAATGAACTGAACTATCACAACGGTGCTGCTGCAGCATCATCTTATCTTAACTAAACAAATTTTCAGAGCTTCAACGTTTCTTCTCCGTCAACTTGTGGGCAGAAAGGGTTTTGACGCAGCCGTAGACAAAGGAAGTATGTTTGAAGTTAGTTGCCTTTTCAAAAATTGGCGATACGCTTTGTCAACTTTTGCGAACTGCGCAAATTCATTAGTCGCTGCTTAGTTGTGACGCGTTTTGTTGACTTAAACCATTAGCCTTTAATGCAGTTTCCATATTTGTTACGTTTATGCGCTTGATGGGAACAGTCTTGACGGGCCAATTGTTTGTAATATTTTACATTACCATAAAAGCAGTTTAACCAAATCAGGCCAAAAGTATAATAATTTAGTTGCTTTTTTAGAATCAAGCTTCTTTTCCTGGAGCATTAATTGGAAAGGTTGCATTTACTGGTATTACTTCAGCCGCTCTTTGATGAATGCACAAAGTTTGGTCCGTATGTGCACGTAAGTGGTTGGCAGCAGTTTCAGCTTTACCATATAACTATTAATAACTGCCTGTATAGGCGTCTATGCTTTGTTTCCAAGTGCAGCACTGTTGAGAGGTCACTTGTACCTGTGAGTCTACATAGAGCTTTGTAATCTCGTTTTCTGTCGAAACATTAAGGTGATACGAATTTTTCGCTTTCTCTTAAATGCCTTGCTGCAGCGTATATCCATTAAGGTACTCACACTGAGACGCAGACTGTTTGTGGGCTACGTATTGAACTGCACATTAAGCTGCCAGGCCCCCGCTTGCTTATTTCAAAGCACATTGACGCGATCTTAGTTGCGACATAAGCTTAAAGACAGCTGTCCAGAGTAGTCAGCCTTTAGCAGATGGTAAAGCTCACTGAACGACAACTTATAATTTGAAGAAAACGAGGAAGTATTCTTTTTTGGAAATTAGGAACTTTGTTATCAATAACATCACTTGAAGCTTTCAATGCGTATGGGCAACTGCGTTCAATTCTTTAGAACTTGTGTAAACGTGCACTCTTTTCTCAACGAAGTACATTCCTGATAAACCATTCGTTTTAGTCGTCTTGTTCGATAAGGAAAACCCTTCAAAGTTTAACAGTATAGGTGGATTAGCTTTAAGTTGCCGTCGCTTTCAGTGACAGTCAAATAAATGCAAACATTTGCTCAAATTCTTTTGCTGTGTTGTCCTTTCCTTATTTTTAAAGCAGACCCTAACTGTATATAGGTTACTTAATCGTAAACAACAATTCTTTTAATCTCGGGAACTGTGAACGAAATTTTGCGCAGTTTTCTCGCCGTTTGTCTTTATTTGTTCTTATAGATGCCAACGGATCATCCGTAGACATCAGCGATATTGTTGATCACTCAGTTGTTGCATGCATTGCTTAATGCTGTTTTACTCACCTTTATCCTTTTTCTGTTACTATTCTTGGGTAAAATCGATTTTTCTAGCGATACAACTGCGCAATGGTCTGCTGAGTTGTTTTGATAAGTTTAAAAAAGCAATGCCGCCCAATCCGCTCCCGTAAAGTTGGGTAATTTGTCGGCTTTAAATAGTAGGTGCGATCTAGCGCCCAAGAAACGCCAGTCTCTTTAAATAAACTTTCACACAGGTTTTAAAAAGTTATTACTTTCATTTGTATTGCTGAAGTGGGAATCAACTGTTGCATATTTGCATAGAGCTTAAAATATTCGAAGATTAAGGCAAAAGAAAATATGCCGACTAGCCGAAAACTTTTGTTTATCTCAGCTAGTCCACCGGAAGTGTACGGTTCAAATGATCAAAATTCTACCATATTTCAGAGTGTGACGACTTGTTGCGCAACTTGAAAGCGTTGTACGGAAAGGATGGACTGTTGCTCTGCCCTGCGGCAAGGAAGCACGTTAGTGGTAAAACTGCACAAGCCAACTTTAGCTGCTCTATAGAAAATGTTATTCTTACTGCTTTGAAAGTGCGAAGTCATTCACGATCGATCACAATTAGACAATGGTACGTTATTTTACTTGGGCATTATTCCATCAATGTAAACACGCTTCGCAATTTTAAAGAGGCGACGCCATTGGGCACCCGCTATTGCAGCGCTGCATTCCTCTTCCAAAATACGGTAACACCACTTGGGATACCACGGTAGAAGACGAACGAGCAACTGACAGCAGCATGTTCTCAAAATGGTATTCTCTGCATACATTCCTTCGCCTTTTAAGATTTCTTCCAATTTACGTACAATCTGATAGAGCTCAAGTTGACAGAAGGCAGTGGTCACATCAGCTAGTTCAGCCAAAGCAATTAATGAGACAAGGACGCTTCTGAGTCTATTGCCACTAATGGTCAACTGACTGCTCTTGCTGGGCCATGTGATCACATCCATATAAAACTTGTCTCTTACAGCAGAAAGGACGCTTAGGTCACTGGACAATTTAAACAAAGTTTCTAACATGCGCAACTTTCGAGCCCACGTTTTTGCAAGACGGACATCACCCGTAACCGTTGACAATTCCACCATACCACGCAACAAAAGGCAGTCTGACAAGTTTGCAAACAGCCGCTCGTATTCCAACGTTGACATCTGTATGTTTTCACCACAAAACTCGAATATTAACCTCTCCATAACGTTCAATGGCACTGCCTTTGTTGACTTGACCAGCAAGGCTAACACAACGCGAGTGAATGCTTGCTCGACGTCGCATGCAATTTCCTTGAATGCCTTTGGCCAACTAATCAACACGCACATGGCTAATTCGGCCTTCTCCTCAACGACCAACACAGCAGCAGCTTCAATCAGACGATGCACTGCAGCTGTGCTTTTTATATTTTCAGCGAACAGCACGTAGAATCTGCATAGCGTCTCCATTTGAGCAGAGGTCAGCGAGTGACGAAGATGGCGCAATCGTAAAAGCAACTGCCTCATCAACAGCTTTTTCACTTCGCAGCGCCATGCCAAAGGACGTACGTCAAAAAGCCGCTCCAGCAACTCTACAATGCAACGTTCACCTTTCACCTTAACAGGCTCAAGCTTTACGACCAGAGCCATCCTGCAAAGATTGGCCGTGCGAAATCCTCGACTCAACAGAACTGTGATGATGCTATTGGTCAATGTTTGCGGAGTCAACGATTCTCCAAGTGAATGTAGTCTCTTGCATGCCAGTGCTGGAGTGAGAAAGGCGTTCTTGTCAAATAGGCCAACTAAATATCTCTCCATTGTAAAGCCACGTGTAACTGGCATGCTTAAAGGCGGTAATGACACGCGACACTGCTCATCCAATTGAAATGAACCAGCAAATTTGATCACCCAATCAAAGGTCAGATCATTGTTCTTCCCTTCTTGAGATGTTTCTTGAAGAGTATGGTCACAATGAACAGCTACACGTTCTTCCACGCCACGTGAAGCGTCAGTGTGTTCAATTATATTTTCCGACCTTATTACTTCAACGTCTTTACTTAAGGGTCGCTTCTTGTCCAAGTCGCATATAACGTTGGCGGCATCCAAGTCGGCAGCGCCAATAGCGGGTACAGTTACCAACGATTTCGTCGCTGAAACATGGACATTGGATCCAAGCGGATGAGTACCATCATCAGCGTTTACCAACTTTCTTACGGGTGGTTGCGTATCATGCAAGGCACGATCTTTACGCCATTTCCCTCGTTTGCCCACCGACTCAATGGGTATTAACTGTATAGCACTTCTTGCGGCGCGTGATTTCTGTACTGAAGTTGCTATGTCGCAATTCTTTGTCTCCTCGACTTTCCGTGGAATAGAACATAGCTTTAAGGCTGTATTAGTCTTTTCCTTTTCTTTCTCGCTTGACGCCTCAGCTTGAACTAATGAAGCGGTGGTGCTCGTCTTGTCCTCGTCAGATGGACGGTAGACTCGAACGCTCCTCTTCGGTTCGGAATTGCTCTCTTTCCTTGCTTGCTCAGAGGGCAATCTCTCCTTTCGTTCCGCTTGCTGCCAACGAAAAAGATTCAAACGGAAATTTGGTCATGTCAGCAGAATACCTACAGAAATGGGTGTCACCAACGGAGGCAATGCCATTTCAACTGGAGCTATCTTCAGTATCGCTGTTGCCATAGAACGTGTTTGCTTTTCGGCGTTTTCAAGTTCGCTCGAACACGGCTGCTCTTCTCCACTAACACCGGATTTGCTGCTACGAAAGTCACCCGGACGCACAAGGATCTCTTTTTGCCTTATGTTGACATGCTCGATTGCAGCACTTCCGCTCTGCTCCCGTCCAACGCTACTCAACGACGATTTGTCAAAGCGGCTGTTGTCCACTATCTCTAATGAAGGGAGATTCTTTCCTGTCCATGCAGCTTCCTTTTCTACGCATGTGACAGCTGAAAAGACAATATGGCATATATGCAACAATGTGACGACACTGGATAACGAAAGGTGAAAATGAATTTGAATTACAAACATCAAGTGAGCAACTACGAAGAAGAAGAGTTAACATAGGAATGACACCGCCTACACTCTTTGTTGGGACAGGGAAGGTTAGGAGCATTGTGCGATTCCTCGTCGGTAGAGGGCGACAAGCTAGTGGCACCCTATGCTTGTTTATCGATTATTCACAGAGCTACTCTTGCACACTAAATAGCTGCGCAACATTAGGAGCACCATTGAAAGAAAGTTCTGAGATGGAGTGTCGGTTTGTGCATGTAGACTGATCCCGTGGCGGTTACAAGGCAACGATGCACAGCCCAACTTGGAATGCTATGGCAGCCTGTGAACTTTGTTTCTGACGAATCTCGCGTTTCTGCGCCGCAAGATCGCGGACGCTTTTTAAGCAAAAAAGGCGGTGCCGATCGCACTCTTCTTGGGCTTCGTATCATCTCAGACCCTGCTGTTCTTCGCCTTCCTCCGCCACAGGCTTGTTCGAAACGAACTCGATGACTTCCTAATCGTTCGTCATTTGGAAGCCCTGATCCTCTGAGTAGCATATCCCAGCCACCTTCGAACAAAAGTTGGGAGCGCAGCTATCCGAGGAGGACTGCTTGTTACCTTTCAACTTCAGAGCTCTCTCACTCCCCGCATATCGAGATAATTTTTAACATCCTGGCGATTTCCTCTATCTCCTTTCCCATCGTCTCTACCACCGTCCGCCCCTGACTCTGACCCACCAAGAACCATGTTCCACGAGTTTCTCAAGGTAGTCTGCTTGACAGACTCCCAGCTTCCTGCAACCATGTAACAGCAGTCCCTAAGGCTTATTCTCTTGTAAAATACCGTGACGCTTTCGGACGAGTTATCGTCATAGATTATAGCGCCCCCTACATTTCGAGTGTATTATGATCGAGGTTCCACTGCACGTACCGGACGACGGATAAGGCACGGACTTGCAGCATACGTTGCCAATTTGATACCAATATTCGTTGGCATTAGGCTGTGCGTAATTGTCGACATTTTTGATCAGCGAATTCGATTTGGACTCTTTCAACTGGGCTTCCAGCATTTCGTACTTTGCTTGCAGCGACGCTTCGTTGCGCAAAAGCGTCTCGTGCTTGCTCCGCAGTTCCATCGTTTCCAAACGTTGACTGTCCATTGCCTCCTTGTATTGCTCGGACATGATTCTCCATCGCTAAAAAGAGTCTTGCGAAAAACTCAAATTTCACAATCGTCTACAACGATATACGGTAGTAACCTGCACACATATTAGGACTACAAAAGTGGCTTGCGCTAACAAGACGGCTATCGGGTGAAAGTAAAAGCCCGAAAGCAAATACGAAGAACACGTTTTTAAATGGACGTGTCCGTTCTAACTTTACTTTCGGGTGACATTTTGAATCTTCAATTAACGATAGGGAATGAAAAATAATTTAACCGCAGAGAGCAGCATCACCGGCTTTTTCAAATTATCATTTGCCAAGAGTGAATACAGTTGTTATTACGGCTTCTCGAAATAAAGACAAAAGTATTTTGGCAACGAACTTAGCCGAAATACTGTACTCTCATTACACATCTGCCCTTGATACAACTATGAGAAAATACTACTTTAGCCATGCTTTAAAGGGAAAAGATATGTACTAAGCTTAAACGGTACTTTTTTTTTACAAGATTGGATTTAGCCTTGCTAAGAGGGTTCTTATTCTTCTTAACTGCTTGTAACTAAAAAATCGAAAAGCCAACTACTGGACGCAAAATAAGAAGACTAACCGCATTCCCAAAAAGGCAAGAAGAAAATCCCTCACGCTTAAATCCGTCATAATCCCAATACCACTAACAGAGTAGGAAAAATGTCTTATACCTGTTCATCCATTTGCAATTGTACCATTCTGTCTAAGGTTTGCGCGATTTTGGCGCTCTGTTCCAGTGTCAAGGATCGTAGACTGGCTGCATCCTCTTGTGTCTTTTGTTGTGCATCTTTTAGAACGCGCAATTCCTCTTGAAGAAGTGCGATTTGCTTATTCTTCTGTTCAAGCTCCCTTGTCAGTACTTTGACGATCTTTCAACGATAATAATCCGTCAGTTTAATGATACAGTTGAAACAATAATATTTGCGTCAACTTACTTCACCTGCAGCTGTAGCCTGTTCGATGGATTTGTCGACGAATAATAAATGGGCTTTGAGCGTAGCTAAATTCTGTGCACGGTAGTTCGGTATGGAGCTTCTGGAAGTTGAAGCATCGTTTTCTGTCGTTTTCTCGCCCATGCGCTGAAGTTTCACCCAATTCTCCAATAGCACTGCTCGTTAAACGTCGTAAACAGTATATATTACCGCTTACAGCAGTGCATACGAAGTGAAGATACAGTATGCAACGTTAACGACTTGTTTACGTGTACCTGCAGACCGTTTTCGAAGCGGCATTTATTCTTTTGCAATAGCGCCATATTTCACGTTTCCAGCAGTTATGCGGATGTGCAATAAATGTGTGGGGTTTATGTGAGTTAGGATAATTTCATCTTGTATGAGCAGAGTGACTTAATTTCTGCTGTTAATACCGCACTGCGCGCAGATGCTGACGATTTCACACGGTTGGCTCCGAAAGTTTTGTTAATAAAATTCCAACATTCAAAAAAATGGATTAACTCCGTGAAAAGACGTGAAGACTTATGCACCCTGCTGAGAATCCCTTTTGCCGTTAATTCATTCACACTTCTGTGTATTTTCAATTTTTTAAAATTTTATGTAGCAAATATGGATCTTGACGGTTCGACCTATAGAACTTCTGAACTGCAGAAGTGAAAATTGCGATAGCCTAAAAGCGTTTGAAAGCAACAAATAAATGTCTTGGACAGTGCATTACAATGACAGCCATAAATTATAAGCAAGTTTTATAGCCCCTAAAGGTTGAAAGGAGGAATTTTTTAGTCAGTTTATAAATTTGCCTTCTGTACAAACGTGGCGTGTACCTGCGAATCAAATTAATCGGCTTGAACTTTATTGCGATGGCAAGCATCGCTTTTCTACGCTTTTATTGTATGCTTCAACGAATGTGGCTAAGTTGCAGTCGTTCTGTTATTTCTGATCGTATGTCTGTTGCGCTTTTGTTGAAACATTTCAACGCTCCAGATCGTGGTAATGTATTTCCTGCGCTGTTGGTCGCATATTGAACTTGCTTCTGCGTGACTCGTAAGTTGGAACTTTCGTCTAGCTTGCGCGAAGTTCTCAAAATTTTTATTACGGTCTTCTTGCTGTAACTGTTACTTGCTCTTGATAGAGTGTTGCTCTGATGAGGCAGAAAATATGTTAGCTTACATTTAGTTGCCGCTTTTACTTTCCGAGAGTGAGTTTCAGATTTGCAAGCGATCATTTGATTTACCAAATAAAGGTTTTTCTTTTAAAATTAGCATGCCAAGTTGGTGATTCATCCCATGTTTCTTGGACGTGGCAGCGCGAGGTTTGTAAAGCAATGCATGTGCATCGATGCACAGGATAAGTTCAATTCGCGTTAGAACTGAACATTGAAAGGTGATCTGTCGTTCAGAAATTAATGCGCGCGTTAATGTTATCTTGCTGCTCGAATCTAGGTGTCCTTATCTTCGAGTGACCTTTCCCGTGAAATATCCTTCAGCTATTCTATGCTAAATGAGCGAAAGCAACCGGTACGCGTTACGCAGAGCAGCTTTGCTGAACATGGAGGCGTTCATTAATAGAAATAAGAGGCTACTTGAATCATAGGTGAAAGAGACGAGCTGTTTGTACCGTTTTTCTGCGTGCAGCTCTTATGAAGACCGGCACTGACCATAAGTATGGTCGAACCATTTACGCGAGACCAACCGGAAGGATGAACTATTGCTATTACGGAGAAGAGGCAGTTAGTTTCCGATGGGCTAAACGAAGAAGAGACAGAGGAAGAAATCTGCGAATGGAATTCCACGATTTCTCGCATCTCTGCACGTGCAGCTGAACTTAGAGTTCCGAGCTTCCCTTATGGCAAGTAAGTTTAAAGTTCTATTATTTGTTCTTGATAATAGTTAGCAGTAGATGTTGCTGGTTTCCTAAAATCTGATGCAAAGAACTAAGCTAGAGTGCCTCCACAAAGACAGATGAAGTCTTATAACTTGTCAGGAAATGTTGTCTCCTGAATCAGTCTCTGTTGCAGGGAGAAGATTAAGGTCCTTCTAACCATGTCCTGCCCCCATGTGCTGCAGCAAATGCAGAGCAAATGTCTGATGACCATCTTGTTACTTATGTCATTAATGTGTCTCGACTTATTTCATTATGTGATCATTTTATGTTTGACTAGATGGGTAACCTGAGCAATCTATTTCAAGTTATTTCTATCTAGCAGCAGCCGACTCTCTTAAGTTGGCCTAATTTGTTGTTGGCTCTACGAGGCGTGTACAGTCATTGATTGTATTGGTATTGTGCTTCCCTTGAAGGTGTTACATTTTTATGTGTGTGCAACGATTCACTTTCTTACCAATAAGCCAACTTGTCTATTAATCGAATGAGTCTGTTTGTAAACAGCCGCTGACGGGTTCACTGCTCTTCTCTAAACAAAGGTGCTCAAATACCATAATGCCAATAGGTCAGTGTATTAAGCTGCATTTTCATTGCCTGCTTCTAAGGGCCAATGCTTTGGAAGTACGTTGCGTTGATGCAGAAATAGTTTTGCACAAATGCTATTCATTTTTTCATAAGTAGTAAAAATTTGGAATAATTTCTTGGAGGTGTAATATTTTGAAGAATCTGTTAAGGCTGTGATGTGAAGCGGCATAGTTCAAGGGCCAATGTGTTTCCAATGCGAGTTACTTGATGTTGTAGGAAACTTTTATTTTACGGTAAGTGCCCGTTTTTGCATTCAGTTTTTATTTAACTGCAGCGTTCGGGTTTACATAATCACCCGTCGTCAGCGGTTTCTGTTGGTTACCGCGGAAACGAGCGGTTCTACTGTAATAATTTCCTAATTGGGTTGTTTGGAGACGCTGAGCACCCGATTTAAAATTAGAGCAATTTCAGAAAGAAAAAATAACAGCATTTGTTGAAGAAATACAAAGAACTGATCGACTAGGACTGATTTCCCTCCATGTTAACGCCGCTCTAAGTCTACGTATTTGTTAAATAAACAGCGGAATTGTAGAATAGCCTAATGAAGATAAAGCTGCGTAGAAAAGTAGTGACCGTTGACCATGCTGCCTTCCTGGGAAGGCACTTTTCTGCCGAACAGTTATCACGTATAGGAGCACCTGCCAGAAAATGTTTACAAAAAAGACAGAAGTGCAACTTGAGCAGCATCGTCATTATTATTATTATTATTATTGTAGGACACAAGAGCAAAAACCGTTTACTGAATGAACGCAAAGTGAATTATGAACGATTAATGTATGACTCCCAGTTAAATAGTGATATACGGTAATTGTGCGCTCAGGTTCAGTTGCGAAACGTGTATCAAGTGGTGTCCCTACATCACTCCCCCCTTAGAGTACAGGTCATGCTAGGGGGACTCACGCGAAAGATTGAACCTGACTCGTCTTGGTGAAGGCGCTGCTGCTGCTGTTGCTTTGGGGTCGCTGGGCAGGAAAGCCGGTTTCGTCCGGTCGATGGCTACCGTGACTTGGGCTCCGTTCTGTTCAATGGTCAGTGTTTTCTCAGTTCGGCAAAGAACAGCATGTGGACCTGAATAGCGGGGCGTCAGGATGCCGGGTGCACCCTCTTCCCGGACAAACACGTGGCTGCAGTCCTTGAGCCTCTGGCTGACAAATGTGGCTCTGGTGTTCAGTCTGGGCTGAGTGGGGCGCAGCGTCCCCCCTCATTGCCGCCTTCAAGACTCCGGTGAGATCGGTTGGATCAACGTTTGCACGTCCGCTGGTTGGTGCGATCAGTTCAGCCGGCAGGCGCAGGCTGCTTCCGTAGACCATCTCCGCAGGTGCTAGTCCCAAATCAGCTTTCAAGGCTGCTCGGATGCCCAAGAGGACTAGTGGCAACGCTAGAGTCCACTTGATGCCAAGTGCATGCATCCGGGCTATAAGTGCTGTTTTAAGCTGGCAATGGAATCGTTCGACTAGCCCGTTCGCCTGTGGGCGATAAGCTGAGGTGGGCGTATGTTTTGTCCCCATCAGCTTGTTCAGCGCGGTCCAGAGATGAGACTCAAATTGCCTGCCTTGGTCTGTTGTAATCTGCCGCGGGACTCCAAAACGGGCGATCCAGTTGGCTAGAAAGGTTTCTGCTACTGTCCGTGCAGAAATGTCGCGAACTGGCCATGCTTCCGGCCACCGCGTGAATCTATCAACGGCCGT
>KN538392.1:336229-351012 GCA_000797535.1 Trichuris suis | reverse complement strand
TGATGGTAATGACATGGAACCGGACGTAGCGACATATGTTGCGTTGTCGTGCATGTTAGGTATTTACATGATACTGACGTCCATTACGATTATGGCTGCTGCGTTCTGCTACGACTGGTTCGTTAGGCATCTTCCGTTTGCAAATATTAGGAAGATTTGTATGGGGATAAAGGAAACAGAAATGGAAAGCCCATTTTACAAGTTCGTAGAAAACTCCGTACGGCTGGCGTCATTTGAGCAGCGAAAAAAGCTGACTAAGCAAGAAAAGCAAACTAAGTCAGAAAGTGTACAAGACAGTGCGTCACTTTCGTCAGAGGATAGTGATGAAACAGATGCTTCAACAGGAACAGGCGACGATTTGAGCAAATCTACCTCTGTAATGGTGGGTGGACAATGTGCATTCGTTTTTACTGTGCTCACCTAACCACAACTGACAGCAATGAAGAGTTTGAGCAAAATGACCTTGAAACTGTTGAAGAAGAATTGGATGACTGAATCGGTGAACGCGACCATGAGGGCGTGGTGACTGAATCAGTCATCCGATTCTTCTTCAGCAGTTTGAAGGTCATTTTGCTCAAACTCTTCATTGCTGTCAGTTGTGGTTAGGTGAGCACAGTAAAAACGAATGCACATTGTCCACCCACCATTACAGAGGTAGATTTGCTCAAATCGTCGCCTGTTCCTGTTGAAGCATCTGTTTCATCACTATCCTCTGACGAAAGTGACGCACTGTCTTGTACACTTTCTGACTTAGTTTGCTTTTCTTGCTTAGTCAGCTTTTTTCGCTGCTCAAATGACGCCAGCCGTACGGAGTTTTCTACGAACTTGTAAAATGGGCTTTCCATTTCTGTTTCCTTTATCCCCATACAAATCTTCCTAATATTTGCAAACGGAAGATGCCTAACGAACCAGTCGTAGCAGAACGCAGCAGCCATAATCGTAATGGACGTCAGTATCATGTAAATACCTAACATGCACGACAACGCAACATATGTCGCTACGTCCGGTTCCATGTCATTACCATCAGCATCAAACTCCTCCTCAATATACTTGTCAGCATCAACATTTTCATTCAAGTAATCAATGTTTTTTAATGGTGCAACAAATGTCTGCAAAAGAAGTGCACTGATTACGAGTGCTGACGATGACACGTGCCGTAGCTTAAGAGACATCTCTACTTGATAATTCGGTTAGACGAAGCGCTTTCGACGTGTTGGAGTGTTAAACTTGGTCACGTTTATACGTTAACACGGAGCACCAGGCCGACCACAAGACACCTGAAAGAAGAAAAGAGAGACGGAACATGTGGAAAAGAAAAGTTTAAAGTGGAATAGACGGTTTAAACTGTTTGTTTAAACCACATCTACATTGGCTATTGTAGAGCGCCGAATACGTACGTCTTTTTATTGAACTCGTTCACAGAATAACTGAATGCAGGTTCCTAAGTACTGTACCCAGATACCGTAGGTGCTTGCTTCGCAGGTACTCCTATGTCGGGAGCCACTACAGCTATGTTCAACATTTCCCTGCTATTATGTGTTGTCTCTCTACCAAGGACGGTGGTGTGGATGTTACTCAGATGTAAGACCAGCCAGGGCTGGCGACACCGAACAGCTTCTCCTCAGTAGCTGATCCCGGTGCCGGCTAACAAAGCTTTCGCGCTGACGACAGCCTAAGGTGGAGGCTAAATGCTTCGCGATTTTTTCTGTGTTGCATAAAAGAACGGCACGATTTCCGTAATAAACTGTTTATATGAACAAACCTCTCGTTATCAAAACAATTGTCACTAATTTATTATTATTATTATTATTATTATTATTATTATTATTATATAAAACTTTGTTCTTGTCGACAGTCTATTAATAAACATAAACTACCCTATTGAAGCTGTCGGCTCAAAGAAGCAATAACTTGACAGCATGACAGCAATTAATATTTTTATCTATTGTCTGACTAAAATGCGATGCTTATCTAATCTTCGCAGTGATGGAAAGAGGTATACGGTTATCGGTTCTTGAGATGCTTTTACTGAAAACAAGAATGACTTGGCGCCACTGAGACGCCGGAATAATACGATGCCGTGAAGTTTCAGAGTTTCTTGGACTTTGTAAGTTCAATAGGAAACGGCTGCTTCATGCTTGACAAAAACGACTCTTTCTTTGCTGTCAATATTTTGCCTTCCTGTTTTAATGAAATGGTAAACTGGATTCTTGCTAGCTTTACGTTTATGGAAAAGATTTACATGATCGCTCTATGTATCTTTTCCGCATGTTAACGTTAGGCAATATAGGCATCTTCTATTGCGAATACGCAAGTACACACAACCCTTTTACGTAATCGAATGGATAAGTGTGAGCCTGAGCAACGAGAGCTTACGGCGGCGTGATCCAAGTTGAATGGCAACTGAATTATCGTTGATTCCTTCCTCAACGCATCAACTCGGCTATCAGTGATTATTTGAGAAGGAAAAAAATTAGCTTGTGGCATTTTCGAAGCGAGCATTTAGCTTTTAGAATTCCATCACTTTTTTCCGTTGGATGAAAAAAGATTTAGCTAGAGAAGAGAAGAGACAATTGGAGTGTCGCGCACACTGCGCCAACTGTTCAACTCTTAGTTTTCTCTATCCTTTGTCGCACGCCGTACGTCTCTTCTCAAAGCTTCAATTGGCTTTCGTTCAAGCACAAGCTATATTTGTGTATTTATGCTAACCACTGGGCACTGGACCGGGTGGTGGTCCCAAAAGCTTCGAACATTACATTTCTATCCCATTAAACGGCAAATACCGTGATATTCCTCATGAGAGCACATGAATATTTGCGTGTCATATATGTCACTAAAAAAGGAGTACATAATAAGCCAGTTTCAATGAAAAGTGTTCATTGCGCGAACAAGTGAAATTCGTTATTATGGAATAATATTGTCAGTCTCTGTTTGAATACCGTTTTTAAATCATTGCTTTCAATATTACCGATGGAATAAGGTAAACGCACTTGATGAGCTAACTGTTTACGTCATTGTGGTGTGCTGATCTGCTTGAGTCGGCGTAAGATTAATTCAACAAGTGCGCCAGAGGTAGGTCGAGCTCGCAAAACTTATCCATGTGTTAGTAATAAAATTTGCTTGCAGCAAGTTTGCCAAGATAATTCTTCACGCTGTTGTACTCTTTTTACGACTATGTTTTGTTGTTTTATGGATAGCATTTTGAAAAGTCGCATATCGCGATGATTAATACTTTTGGCTGAATGATTTGGTAAGTAAATCAATGTCCCATTGTTTCAAGCATTCTTTCCCGTGTTTTTGTCAGATATTGTTTGCGTCAAAGGTAGCGTAAAGGATTGGTTTAAAGCATCCGCTGACCGGTATATTTTCTGTTAGCGAATTGCCTTCTGTGTATTAACAGTAATCTTTTGCACTCTTCAACGTGTGCTTTAAGTTTGCAACATTAATTCACTTCCGTAGCGTAGAAATGTTTTTGAACGAACTTGTTAAAGTTGGCTTATTGAAACTGATTCTTCGGTTCGGAGAAAAAAGATTCTCATTCAAAATTGCTGACATTGTCACGCGGTTTCATCGTTGTATTGCTGTCAGATGCCTGTGCTGACATTACGGGGTTTGCATGTTGATGCCAACACATGGATAGGCAAATCCAATCTAGTCTTTGGCTAATTTTTCATTTTGCAAATTTCTCCGCACCGTTTGGTATACTAATGCGCCAATGGAGCGACAGAAGAGTCTATTTAATGTTTTGCAAAACCGACTTTTATCTCTTCGAATTGTTTCTCAGCTACTGTTTGTGTGTTCCTTTCTTTTTCATTCTGTAGGAACAGTACGTTTTCGAATTTCACTTCCTCCGACGGAAGAACGGCAATTTTGATTGGCTGTTTCCAATGCATGGCTACCATAATTTTTCGGCCAATTCTGCGACATGAAGGCTATTCGTTTTGCATATTCCGACGAAGCATTATTACCATCGTTACCTGAGGCAGCTCGTCTCGTTCAAGAATCGCGCGTACGATCATTTGGGTGAGTTACCTATTTTTATTCGAAAATCTTTTCATTAAATATGCAAGGCTTTGTTATTCCAAAAGTAAGTAACGAACTGCTTGTGATTACTTTCATTTGTATCTGATAAAGTTTAAGCGTTCAAAGAGACGCCTTATTTAAGGAACTCTCATAATTGCAAAGCAGATCAGTTGTCCATCAGTTTGCAGAATTTTCCAATAACTGCAAGTGGCAGTGGGCCACTGCTAATCATTTTAAATATATGTAAATGGAAAATGGTGCACTGTTTTTCGAATTTATTTTGTTGGGCTACAAATGATGAGTTGTGTATTGTTAAAGCATAGAAAAGTTTAGAATAGTTTCTCGTTTTCCGTTTTCTTCGTTGCATTTACGTTCGTAGAGAAGGAGAAATGTAGAATTTCCGTTTTTATCATTGCAATCAGCAAAATGTTTCAAGTGCATCGTCAGGCGTGGTAACCGTTTTTTTATGACAACGACTTTCTATGTTAGGTCGTCTAACTTGCTGATAATCTTAGATGCGGCCGTTTGCATTTGAAAATACGAGCAGAAATCAATTTTTAAAAGAGCAAACATGCTCTCTTGGAAAACTTTTTTACGTTTACTGATGCCACATACTCAGTAATAAAAACATCAGCTTACGTTTTTCTAATCGAAGGAGCACTAGCAGCTGTTAAAGGTATTAGGAAGTGTTCTTCAAACTTTGTCACCGCGCATGTTTGCGAATAATGCTTGCAAAAGCGATGCAAGCCGCCTTTAAACGAAGCCGTAATATCCAGAAGTTTCAGTCAACCATTTCGAGTGTGTAATTTTTTCAACAGCTTCACATTGCTAGTAGTTGTTTTCTCATTTAGCTGTTCTAAAGAGGAGCGCGATGATGCGTACAATCTGAACTTGAAACGTTCCAATGGTAGCTTAAACGGTTTTCCCTTGGTAAGTATATGTTGTTTAAGAACTGAGATAAAGCCGTTGTGCTCTAACTGTGTCTTTCGAAGGTGTTCTTTCGCGACATTTGTGAAGTGATAGCGTAATTTTTAATCTACACAAAAAAGGTTCCCGTCACAGCGAACCCCTTTTAAGGTGGTCAGTAATGACATTCTTGTCTTTCATGTAAATAAGTTGCTCATGCTTGTAAGTTGTCTCATTTCATTAACAGTAGCTTATGGTGATGAATTGCCATTACCATAGTCTTTATTACTAATAGAACGTAATCTTGTGTCCCGCTTCGTTAAGCTGTAAGGATTAAGCTGTTCGTAGTTAAAATTTTTTAAAACCAAGTTAGCCCGGTGCGTTGAATTGCGTAGAATAAGTGGCCATACCCCGAGACGAATAATAAGTGATTGCTCATTCACGTGAATCGATGCTCCGCTTATAAGGTTAAGTTTAGAAGCAGCAGTTTTGCTACTTTCTTCCAATTAGGTATGATGTTATGCGAAAGTGGTGATTATTTCTAAACAGCTGCGCTTTTCGGTTGACGACTGCAAATGCAACGTTAACAGGCCATTCATAAGTCAAACTTGTTTAAGTTGCGTTTATTTTTTCATACATTGTATCACCAAAGCACTACTCCAAATAGGCATAAGCATGCTGAAATTTTTATGTTCTGTTAACTTTACGCGTTCAAGTGTAATGTTGCTGAATGTAACAATAGCACTCAGAATCAGTTCCGTGTCACCGTATCGCTCATTTCCAACAAAATCCGTAGCACATTAAGTGCTACATTTGATGGTACGAATAGTTGTCGACTCTGTAGTTCGACACTGCAAGGTAATATGTTAAATTCCTTTTGAGGAAGTATTATGCATCCAGATAGGCAGCATTATGTTAGTTTCTCTTTTGCATCAAAGCATGAAAAAGCAAAATGCTTTAAGCGAATGCTGCTCTTTGAATTTATCAGTTCAGGTTTAAATGAACAGAAGATGTTTTAAGTGGTCGAGTCTTCCTTAAGCGTGCATTCTCTTAGTATTGTGTCACAGCTAAGTAGATCCCGTCCGCGTTTTGTTCGTTTGCCAGCATTTTGTTTACATCTTCTCAGCATGAGACAATTTTCCGGAAGAATGCTTTATGAAAAACATTGTCACATTTTTTTGAAGCATACGTAATGCGATGGTAAGAAAATTGAAGTTTCTATTCATCTCAATGCAAGTATGCATTAGTTGCATCGGCATTCAACGTTTTTCCTCATTATGGGTTTTTGCGTAGGCGCACATATTTTTTTCTAATAGCGTCTGCAAGTTGTTCACGAATGACTTTGCTTCCTTTGGCCATCAATAAGTTGAATAAATAATTTTCCATTAGACGATAAAGATGAACTTGCCAGTTATGCTAGGAATGTTTCAATGTTGTGTACACGTTTTTTCACGCGCATGACTGCATTGTTGGTTGGGGAGGTGTCGCAGGCGGAGTCATTCTTCGCTTGTCTCCTATTCGTAATTAAACGTTGCAAGAGTTTTGTCAAAATTGACTACGCTCCCCCTAATTGTCTTAGGAGATGGCGTTAAGATTTATTTCAACTACGGCAAAGGATATCATCTTTAATCGATTTTCCTGCAATCACGTAGTGTGGCGGACAATCAGTGGAGGCATCAAAGTAGTAAACTTACTTATTCTTTTCTCTTTTTGCACATGTAAATTTAGGCTGTTTAGTTTTATTTGAAAAGTCGAAAATGCGTTTAAATGCATCGATTGTGATGCTTTCGCATCAGCCAATCAAACGTTGGGCGGGCGTAAGCGTGATTTATAGCGACCTTAAAAGTTTGTTGAACCTACTTTCAAAGGTCCCAATCACTATAGCAGCTTTTTAACTATGTTGTTTGGCTTTTTGGCGTTGCCAAAGTGCGGCAATTCAATTGTCACGTTTTTGATGCAGCCGTTGTAATGTTCGCAAAGGTGCCTTTGAGAGTGTGTAGCAGTAGCAAGGTTACCGCAATGTTAAAAATTGTTGTTGTGCACCTATCAAGTTACACTGAAAATGTTGCAACGACACTGTAATGTGGATCAAATGACATATCTCCTTCAAAGAAATAATTTAGCCTTCTTCTTCTCGGTTTGTTATGGCAAGTTTACAAGATCATCATTTGACCTGATAGTTCTTCTTAAAAGTGCTCCTAATCGAGCTGCAGCCTGAACTATTTATCATTTCGGTGCAGTTGCAAATTTAGCTTATGCTTTATTGGCCACTGCAAAATCGTCGGGTACTATTCGGCGCTATTTTACGCTAACTCTTTTTACTTCTGCTCGTTTCGCCGTTTTGCAAATTGTATTATGTCAAAATTTGGTGTCCCCATGAGCAAACGCCCACTACAGGAGTGAATAAAGCGGGGAATGTACGAAAGAAATGGAAATTGCGTCGCTAAGAATTTATGAATGGACCTTTCGGCGTTCTTAGTGAAAACAGTCAAATGAGCAGAACGTACGGCTTTTTTAACATTACAGCGTATAGACGTCTGCAAGCGAAATTGAGTTGTCGTACCGTGAAATGTTTCTGATTAGTTGAATCATTAATCCGCCCTGAGCTCATTTTTGCTTACTCACTTTTGCTGGTGCCGGAAGTGACCAATGGTCGAATATACCAATCGTTTCGCTACTCCTTCCAACAGGAAATTGCTTCAAAGTTCTCATTATTATTCGTACCAGTAAAGGCATTTTCTTTAAAAAAGCTTCACTTGATCATAGAGCAAAGAATATGGGAAGAATGACTGCGGGCATTATAGGCAATATAACGTTAATGATTCTAGTCATTCCATAGCTTCCGTCCCCTGTCTTGCACCTGAAATATGTTAATTATATTTCGACCAACTTTTTCGTTTAGGTTGTCATCACTACATGGTCACAACTGAGCGTCGGATGTCAATTTCACTCTTTCTGCGTCAGGGTTTTAAAATTGTCCTTTCTTGCTGCGTGGATCATCTTCGTATGAAAAAGCATTCCATCGGTAAGAGTAATGCTACGCAAAGTTGAACAATTGAAATCATATCGTATAAAAAATAGTAGTGTAAAGGAATGTTCACTTCAATCATTTTAATTTGACAGCTTTTAGCCTGAATATATCATCAAGTGTTGACCATGGACGCACCGATTCCATGCGGAAATGATTTGTGCTTTTCGTGCCCATTCCAGTAGCCGTATATTGTTAATATTTGAAACCTTTTAAAAGTTATTTTGAAATATGTTTGCTAACCCGTTTTTCTAAAATCTCAACAGCACTTAATTGTCCTCTTTAGCCGAAGCTGCTTAAATTTTGGCTTTTAAGCACGACCGGAGCGAGGGAAAAAATCGCAGCCGCCACCTCAGACTGAAGCTTGAAATTTCAACGTTGATTGACCTTGACTTTGGCAACTTGGCAGAACGTTAGTTAAGCTCCAACGGTAAGTGTACAGTTTGTGTGGGCGGCGTTAACTAGTTTTCTGCGTGCTCATTGTCGCCTCTTCCTATTCATTAAGCGGTAATTTTTAAATGCAAATCACAAGAATTCGAGTAGCTAATGTCGCAACCGCGACATTAACACTGGCATACTACGTCACATGGAAGATTTGTGATAATCAATATGGCTTACGAGGCGAGTCCCTTCGGCATGCAGTCGGCTAGACTCGTTTCGATTTTAGCCACTGCAAAGCTTATTCCGTTTAAACAGCGAAGTTTCGCTAGGATCATCCGCATTGAAGCTTTCGCGTGAATACCTAACATTCATGTGTAAAATACTTGAACTGAAATGGTAGAACAGTTTTTCTCCCCCTCAGTTGAAGTTAGAGTATGAGGCAGTAATTGTTTTTCAAAATATCATTAATAGCGTTAACGTGCCACGGCGGTTAAATTGTACTTGTTCCATCAAGCGACGGTGTGAAATAGGTTTTAGCATTAGCGAGTGCTTGGAGATTTTTAAAATTTAATTTTCAAACTTTGGACCAATTAGCCGTGATGCCTTCCTCTTCTACGACTGCGTGCAACCATGATGTTTCAAAGTAGAAATTTTATTCATCGTCGTTTTCAAAATATTCAAATGAGAACGCCCATTCTCATTGAGCAGCGGGTTCACCAGCCGTTCAAACGCTTTGGAATTTGAATAATTTGACGTTCCATCAGTTGCGCGACTTTTTGCACTCAGGATGAAGTTTCTGATTGGCTGACGTTGTGTGCTTCTTTGCTGTTATTACTAATTGCATAGAACCTTAGCGCTCGACTTCATGTTAGTGGCACCTGATAGCTCTATTTTAAAACGTTGCTTTCGATTTTCTCCATGCGATAAAGCATAGTCAAATTTAGTTTAAGGCGAAGGCATTCCAAAATGAGCCAACGGAATGCCTGTCAATTCTGCACACTCGTCAGGTGGCATTTTAAATAAGTAAGCGCCTTTTTCTTTCATCCGTTGCTGTGGGAGGCGAAGGCGTTTATTTCCAAACACGTCGCCAAGCGGTTTATATAGCCTTTTTCCGATACCATTGCTCAATTATCGTAACGCCTTTTACAACTGCCAATCTAGCGTTATTTGGACTTATTGCCTGCGTGAATTTCTTCTTCAAAGTATGCAAATTAGACTAGCAGTTGAAATGGTCCTTCGAGGACCATATTCTTTCCGTAGACGCCGACAGTGTTGGAACTTGCAAGTGTTATATACGTAATCGTTCCTTAGCAGTTGCTTACGCAGAGTTGAGCTAGTGAAACATGACTGATGGCAAAGGTTTTCTTCCAGCGCTTGTTGCAACAATGTCGCTTGTTGTATATCATTCTTTTATTTGCTGCTTTATTTCCTGACAAAGCGAATTTAGCGACGTTTAGTGATGGACGGCAAAGTGAATGCATTCGCTTCTTCTATGTTCTTTTCTGAATCCACTACGCGAAACGTATAATCCGTCAAATCAAAGGTATCGCCAGTTGGCATATGCTTTTATTGAATCCCGAATGACGTTAGAAATGAAGTGTTTCATTTCTAAATGCGTAAAAGACGGAGTGATAAACTTTTTTACGGTTTGATTATTTGTAAAGCGGTAAAATGAGCGAACAAGTGTTGTCAGTGCCTTGTTTTGCATATGGTTAGTGCCTATATTCCAACTGATTTGCTGATGCGGAATAGCGAACGACGAAACGGCAATTCTAACGCGTCTCTCCAGTCAATATTGGGACTTCCGGAATGTCGATCCATTATTTATAAGCTAATAACGTTTGAACATAGCCGCTGCGGGAAGGCGCGTTTTCTGCAGTCCGTAGTTCCCTTCAAAAGCGGCGCTTTAAACAGGTCCATTTTTTGGAGGCAAAAAATCTACACTCCCCGTCAAACCGGCTATTCTGCATTTCGCGATGCTTTTTCAGTGGGAAAAATTAATATGATGGACCAATATTGGTTGCCTTAATTGGCACAACCATGTGTAGCAAGGCAGTGCGATCGTGTTAACAGATGCGTATTTATTTAGCTTGGTAGTTTGAGCCACCGTTTACTGTTTTCATGTTATATTGGTATTGAGCTTCCTGCGGACAGCAACAAGAATAGCATCAGTGTTGAAAGTTGATGTCAGGTTTAGCCAGATGTAGTAGTTACTTTAGCCAGAGTTAACTGGTAAGCATTTGATAGTGCTACCATTTATGGCCAGTTATTTTCTTGGGCTACAATAGGTGACATTTTCCTGTTGCCTCGAAACGCTGAACATCTCCTTGCCTGCGTGAATGTTTATCTTCAATCTTGTTCATGACTATATATTCATCTTTCTCATGATAGAATTAACAATTTGTGCAATGATTGGTTTAATTGCCTTTTCTCGTATTGACGTATCCCATTCAATTTACCAGTGCTTTCTAGCGCCAGGGATGCGCGAAAAGTTAAAAATCCTATGCCAGATATCGTTTACGCTTTCGCTTTTATTTCAGCACTGAGATTTGTTGGGTCAAATTTTCTTTCCAATTTCGCTCAAGAGGGGCACATTTATTCAGTACCCCTTTTTGTCCCGCTCTTGTCCGTACGTTGTTTACTGCCAATATTGTTCGTCGAATGATGGAAAGCAACGATTGCATCAATGTTTCCTGTTTATCGTCAAAGAATGTTGCAATCTTAGGCGACAAAAATTTGAAAAACAAATTCCAGCCGCTTTCTTGGGTTGGCCATAGGTTGTGTACGAAGGGCGTTTTGATATGTGTTGCCTTTGTATGCCTATCGCGAAACAGATGCCTATGCCTGAAACTTGTACAAATGTTCTATTGCGTGGCTCTTGTAAATAGAAAATATTTTTCTTCTTTTGCTTTCGCTATATAGTGAGCCTTTATTAGTCCTCTTCTTTATAGTCGATGTTGACTTCAGTGTTTCTTGGCATTGGATCTCTTATTGTGGTTGCACACAGTCAGTGTGCAGTCCCGTTCCTATAGCAGAGTTACGGCAAGTCATTATTACCTCTATTTTTTAACAGTGCGGAAACAAGAGTAGTGATCAAAATTTTTCAAGCGCTCTCTGAGCCGCCTTCATTTTTTTCATACAACGTATTCGTAGTGTGTATCATATTGCACATTATGCTTTCAGTTTGGCATATTGTTTGATAAGGACTTCTTTTATAAACATCTTCATCAACCACTTTCTCTACTAGAAGCGTTGGTAAATAATCACGAATGTGAACGCATTTTTAGTGACCGCTGATAGTTATTTGAGCTATAGGAAATTTGGCGTAATGCTTTTGCTTGGTCAAGTATGTTCAGACTAACCAGAGCTACTTGTTTTTATTTCCACAGGGCAAAAAATCTGTTCTATTGATAAGAAGAAAAGAGAGTCGAATGGGAGTGCTTACGTGTCCGTGAAAAGTAACCCTATGTTCAATGGGAGTCTAAGTGAGGTGGTATTTCACGTTCACTCTATTAAATCCAGAAGGACCTTTCCACGGCTTCCTCGTGTTCTCTGTGTGTCTACAAAGAACCAGAACAAACTCCGTGCCAACGAATGGATGAGCACGTTATTAGAAAAATAACAGAGAACAGCGTAGGTAGCTTTCGGGACGCTCTAGTCCTGTCGTCAGCGTAAGATAGGGAGAAACCTGTGGATTTCCTAACAACATGCTCATCCATTCGTTGGTTAGGGCGTTCGTTTGTTCTGCTCTTTTACAGACACACAAAGAACGGGAAGAAGCCGTGGAAAGATCAACAATGACGACCCCGTTACGAAACATCCAGTATTTAAAAATCCAAAAAGGTAATATTCCTGAATGAATCAAAATTCCGAACGGTCGAAGCCTGAATGAGACGAAATCCTGAAAAGTCAACCCGTATTCAGGGGATCGACCAATTCGGGTTTCAACCCCTTCGGAATGTCGACTCATTCAGGAACTTGACCTTTCAGGATCTCGGCTATTCAGGCAAATGATCACCGCTGGGTGTGTTGCTTCTTTTGATTCTAAACATAACTGCGGCGAATTACCTGTTTTAAAGGCCAATGAAATCTTCTCTAAACAATGCGATCATACTATTTGTATGTTAATATTATTTTCGTATATTGACAGTTATTAATCCGTAAAGCAAGTAAGCACAGCCTTCAGTTATGTCAACGTTTACTCTCATTCAACGTGCACTGCACAGAGATATGAATGTGATCTATTCTAATCGTTGTAAGAAGCTTCGCCGTATATTTGCAGCAACTTTCCCCCGTTGTGAAGAAGAGTCTCGCGCTCATGTAGCTGTCAGGTTTGAAAGCGACGCGGACATAATAAACCATTTTTCATAAAAGGAAAAGCCCGCCGCAACTATACACTGAAATTATACGAACCCGTGTACACCCACGCGCCTACGTTGTAACAATTATGGTAAATGTGCTTGAAAAAAGAGTATCCCCACTTTTGCTATTAACAAAGAAGTGAAAAAGAAAGTAACTTCTCGTTTTGAGTACTTGAATACCCTCCCAGTGAGAATGATTTTCCACCTGTCTGGTCAGTTGCTAAACTGTTTTGCGTAGACAGAACAGAATTTCGTTCAGAAGGTCACCCGACTGAAAATAAACTGTTTGCAGGCATTTGACCGATAAGTCGTTTGGCCGACAGGTCATTTTCCTTGAGCGAGTGAAAAGATGAATTCGTGAAAATTCTGAATGCGCTGGAATCCCTCAACGTGCCAAAGGCTATATAGGACGAAGTCTCGAACTGGTGAAAAGACGCAGGAAGAATCGCACTGTCGTTCCTTTTCCCTAACGCGCTGCTCGCTATGTGGTCTCTTGCAAATTGCTCTGCTTTAGAAGCAGTTTCCACGCAGGGAACATGCAATACATTTCCCGTTGTGGCAAATAGAGGCCTCTCCCCGTATCCCCCGTTGGCAGCTACTGAAAATACGAGTTAAACGCTGAACAGCCGGCCTCAGTATCTGCGCTTGAGAGCTGCCCTGTAATATAAACGACAAGTTTTAGAGAAGGGGAAGTCGTATGACTTGAACTGTGGCTTATTATGCGCACCATGATGAAATCGTCACCTCTCCTGTCCCGTTCCGCATGAATCATTCCTTTATCCAACTCATTCATGCGGTTCACTCTACGTATCCGTTAGTCACTTAATAATTGCTTTGGTTACTGGGTCGAGTTTTCTTGTACCGCAGAGTTTGTATTCAAGTAACCCCTATATCACTTAATAATGGCGTCAACGAGAGAGACTAATCATGATAGTAATTCGGATATGCCAGAAAGAACAATTGAATGCATCCAACTGCTGTCACTTTTGAGCAATATAGTAGCGTAAGACGTTAATTATGGCTTTATGATACCGCAGATGCATCGGCATAAAGTCAATAGAAGCCTAAAGCAGTCACAATGCCCAGTTCATTCACTTCGGTTCGATTAACCGCGTGCACATCGTACCATCAGCGGAGAAGTTCCATACCTATAGTACAAAGTCTCTCATTATAATTGCTCTGTTATATTATTTGAATACAGGGGTTTCTATTATTGCGATCAGTTATTCCGGTTTATTTCAAACTGCACCTTCGTTATCAACTACACTTTCCCGTAGACAACTAAGACATAGGACATAGTACGCGTTGACGTTGCTACTGCCCGCCGATACAGCGGTCGACCTGTATACTGAATGAAGCTTTCAGAGAATACGTTCTCCATTGTCATTGCTGAACACTGGATGTCATTTAACGGTATTTTCATACTGATCTTCACTCATCGCTTTTCCCATTTTGTCACTGATGTCTATAGTTGAAGTAGACTAGTGTCCCACTAGCGAATGAAGGTGCAAATTGTTAGAGAAAATACAGGACAAATTTTTCGTACGTTTCGGAACTGCTCTTGTTCCGTTGTTAGCGATGTTAGAGAGAAAGTGTTTATTCAGAAGGGGGTTTTTATAGGCCAGTGGGAGCAATTGCCGCGATTGGCTCGACAAGGTGGAGCAGTGGTCTTTAGTAACAGCACACCACTGGTAAACCCACCTTCCGTTCGAAATGGCACTCGTATGGGGTGCGCTCATTAATAAATACCAATGCCTTACTTTATCGAGCCAAGCACGCCAATTGCTCCCATTGGCTTGCATAAATCCCATCCTGAATGAACACTTTCTCCCTAACATCGCTCACGACCGAACAAGGGCAGTTCTGAAACGTACGAAAAATTTGTCCTGTATTTTCTCTAATGATTTGCACCCTCATTCGCTAATGGGACATTAGTGTACTTCAACTATAGACACCCACTACAGAATGGGAAAAGCGATGAGTAAAGATCATTTTTTCATCCTTCTGTAACGTTAAACCCTGTTTTCGGCTGTATGGCCACAACAAATAAGAAAACCAAATTTATTGATGAACAACAACTGCGT
>KN538392.1:156586-327003 GCA_000797535.1 Trichuris suis | reverse complement strand
AACAACAACAACAACAATGATAGTTCAGGAGGAGAAATGAGAAAACACCATATCTTATTGTTCGTCTGCTCGTTCAGTGCATAGTTCGCTAGGTGCTTTCAGGATAATGAGGGTTTGGTTTTAAGTGCCTATGAGTGTAAAGATGTGAGTTTTACATAAATTAAGTGGTATCGTGTTGATAGTATAAAAAGTGGTGCACCCTTAACTAGGCAGCGGACAAGCTAGTCAAGAGCAGATTGCTTTGTCAAATTCCCTCTCTCTGATACGCAAATGAACCGAAGACCTCTATTCTTCTTTTATAGATTGTGTCGCGTAGATTTGCAGGTTTTTATCGCGTCTGAGGTGTTTGAGTAGTCCACTCATATTCTTCTAACTTCTAAGCTATTTCTATCTTTCCAATAACCGCCCTTGGCTATTCTAGCTTACTGATGTTTGTTGTTTTTCGTTATTGTTTCTGTTATTTCATTGAATATTTCCACTTTTTTAAAAGGCAGAGCAGTTCCTTTCCCCGCGACGTGTTGGACGCTAATGTAAGCTTATAGTACAATAGCATTCTAAATGGACAACTTGCCATTTCGCCATTAAGGTCAATAAAATTTGTCCGCCACAACTATTTGCAGATAGGTGACACAGTCTTTCACGTAAAACATTTTTGTAGGAGGTCATATAGGCTCTACGCTGAATGCGGTTCTGTGTCACTAATGGCGCTATCCTTTGCTACGTGCTTTGTTAGCATGGGCTAATTAGCTATACTTTGGCTAGGCACTTCCGGTCTTTGGAATTTGATGTTGCAACAGCGTATTATAAATAAAATAAGTGGACCAACATAGTCTTGTCGTAGCGAAGCGTTACTCCTTTTATTAATAAATTTGAGCGTTGAGCTGTTTGCTGACAAAATTAAAAATACTACTCCGACAGCGACGTCTGTAATCTCTGCCAGTGAAGTTGCAGGAATGTCTGGTGATAAGGGAAGCACATAAAAGTTTTTTTGGAAGAATTTCGCTTTCAGCAATCAAAAAATAAAGACGTTGCAGGGTAGAACACGTGGGTAGAAGGCATCAAAATGAGGTTAACGAAAGGCGGCCGGATGCTCGCAGTTTTCAACTCGTGGTGGGCTTTTAACATTGCCGCGTTCAAATCGTTGTTATTCCCCTCTATCTGTCATTTGACGTTGGTGGCAATGTAGCCTGTTAATTGAATGGCGAATTGTAGTCATGTTCGATGTCTTCTGGTGTTAATAAAATTCGTGCACGTTACAGATGACCTAAGGGTCAAATTTACCTTCGAAATATCGGTTCAATTGCAAAAAATTGCTGGCTCGACGGGGGTTAGACATTTGTCAGTGAACGGTAGAAGAGTTCTTCAATTACTTTCACTAAAGTTGTAGTACATAGACGTTCGCTTCCTGCATGGTGGCTATATTTAGCGGTGCGACTGCCATGCAGTAAATCCAATGAAGAGCCACCGAAAGTACTAATATTGATTAGACAAGTCATACAAGTCATCTATTATAATGCAATTGAAATTTGCATATGTTATTCTCAATACCATGATTATGTCGCGCTCATTTGTGAAAAGACGCCAAGATATTGTTTATCAAAGGTTCGCTGGTCGAATTCAAAAAATATGTGGCCCACTTGTGAACTTGTTTTCTTACTATTGCATGAATCATGTCGTATCAGCGCCAAACAGTGACATTGCATTCCAAGAGCCAACTGCACCATGTCGCGAGCTTTGTTGAGATTTAATAGATAAGGAAAGTAAGCGCAGTTTGTGGACCAGTTTACCTGCAAATAAAAAAGGAATTGTTGCTTGTAACTTACTATGTTGACTGGACGTTTCTGATGCTCGCAAAAAAGGTAAACTGAGACGTCCGACCGAACAAAGCTCTTATCTTGAACATGCGGCATGATTTGTATTGCTTTTTTCATTCTCCCGTTCCGCTTATTTGTAAGATATGGACCTGCAAGATTACTTGCCATGACTATTGTTAAAATTGGTTAGTTCAGAATACATTAGGTATTCCTGTGATTATACGAACACTTCGAAAAAGCTGAAGTGCTCTCACAAAACTTATAGCAGTGTTGTATAATTATCCTATTGCTAGCGGCGGAAATCTATGTTAGCCAGTGTAATGCAGTGTTGCACTGATAGTTGTGACTTCAATGTTGGACGGAAGATAGATGTGAGAGCTGCATTTTAACTGTGACACGAATTGTATGGAGAAAGTTCTTTTAGCTATAACGCTATTTTACCAAGAAAATGTGCCATCACTTTCTTTCAGCCGTTTATGCAAAATTCTGTTGCAGCTTTCATGCTGGCAAACTTTACGATAGAACAAAGCTTATTGGTAGCTGTCTGGCCTTTCTTTGCAAATTTTACGCTTACCGTTTTCGCTAGAAAATCCTTACTTGACAGAAGCGGAAATGCGAGTTGAGTTTACGTAAAAATAAATATGCATAGCAAACAGGGACCGAGTAATTCGTTTACCTAAGTCAACTAATAAAGTAGCACTGTACGATAATAGGAGGCTATTAGCAGTGTCAGTATGAGTATGCACTAAGCTGTATGTTGGGGGTGTTATCTGCTGGCAAGAAAAAGTAGCGAGGCATCCCCGAGTCACGTGAATTGAAGTTGATCAGAGCACGTGGGCCGCTGTGTGACGAAACTGTTAAAGTGTTTGCCAAGCAGTTAACCAAAATAGATTATGACAAGCTGTTTCTATTGCTTGCTGAAATAACAAAGTCGCATAGAATTTTATTTCTTACAAAGCGAAAATTATTTGCCCACCAGTGACTGGTTTCTCCGGAACCTGCTTTTTAGCTGCCTTCACTTTGCCGTTCATTGGTCGACAGTCCTATAAGCAATTTAGCAATTTTTATCACAACTGATATTGCATAGCATCCTATAAAAGTAACCTCGAATAAGAAAGGCTATTATCCTATGAAAAACGTTTGCCATACGCGGACGTTCCAGTGATGCCCTCGAAACGGGTTTTTCCTTTTCATCCTTCCCAGGAACCAAATGCGGTACGTTGCCAGTTTACTCCAACAAGAATGGCTGCTTCTTTGCATAGCTGCATTCTTTACGAGACGGGATGGCCCTAGCAAATGTTGCTTTTCAAATCATTGGACATTTGCATATCATTAAAATTCTTAACATTCTTAGATAGACTGCAGTGTAACCTGCATTTGCGATTGCGCTGTAATTGAAAAGGTCTACTCCCGCTTCGAATGGGAAAGCTTTAGCTTTTTTCTTTCAATTTTTTGATCAGCTTATTTGTAACCATTTCATAAGCTACATGATGAAACTAAAAATGCAAAATTAAGACTCTAACGAACATAGAGTTAGTAATCTCTGAAAATAGTGGCGTTCTTGTTCACTTTTTTTTATCGGTAACAGTGAAGCACTTTAAAGAGCAGTTTTATAGCTACCGGTAACAGAGGGAACGACTTCGGAATAGGCTGGTTCCGAAGGCATCAGTCAGCATAAAAGGATAATTTCAAACTGACTACTGAACCACCCTGTTCTGAGAGCTTCGTTCCTTTCGTTACTGATAGCAATAAAATTGCTGCTTAAAAACGTTTGACTGACAAATCTGAACAGGGATCCTACTGTGCAGTCTTACCATCATATTAAAGCTGTCAGAGGAGAAACTTAAAGTAACGATTGCACTCATCGGGCGAATGCGTGTGAAGATGTCTATTATTTTTTTGCCAACTGTTTTGTTCAATGGTTCTTTTCTATGTGGAATTTAAACGGATTCTTATCATGTATGCATGAAGCCAGTTGGCTGAAAGTAAACTTCAGTAGCTTTACTCGCCTATAATCATGGAATGTAACTCTCCCGTACTAATACTGTATTAACACGTTTAAATGCAAAAGCAGTAATGTGCTTCAACTGGCCGAAATTTTCCAGTTAATAAACAAGTGGAAGCCATTTAAAATTTTTGCGAACACCTGCAGGTTGTTGCATTGAAATTGAGCAAATCGGCGTTAATGAGTAATGGAAATTTAAGCTTATGAAATTATAGCTTCTGTCACCAATTGGAATGATTAGCGGTATCTGTAAAGTCTCATTGCATTGCATAAGCAAAAACGAAAGATCCTCCTGTTTTGACAGCAGGAAGAAAAGCTCAAAAGTGATGTGTGTTAGAATGGTTGACAGTCATAATTTCAGAGTCATTTTTTTATAGTCAAATCGATCAGCGGATGTCCTATTAGATGGCTCAATGGTTATTTTCTTAGGGCGCTGTGTCATTTCAAATGGCGAATGCGTCTTCGTGTTGATGCACACTTTCTACAGCTCAACTATATTCGAGTAGCAATAAATCAGTTGACTATCTCTACCAGGAAGCATTTCGTAAAAGGCAACGATAGTTGCCAATTTTGACAGTTGATTAGTTGGCAGAAAGTGGGCAGTGATCTCTGACGATTTCAATTCGGTTAGGAAAGGTGACATCTTAGAAAGTTTTTAAATTTTTTCCAGATGTTTGCTTGCGAATTAGGTGAAGAATAGTTTGCGTTTTACGCCGACCACTGCGTGGGATACAAGTGCGCACAAGACCGACGCAGAGTAATATTGGCAAGCATGAAAATCACGTGCGCGAACTTATTAATGTTGCCGTTTGGTTTGTCAAGCAGGAAACCTGAACTTTTGCATTTCATCCGGTTTGCCAGTTTTGTTGACTATATGGAGCAGCATTTTTTTCCTCGTCGGGTTAACATAGCCTAAATGGAAGAATCCTTTCCTTTTTTATTCAGGACTAGCTTCAATTTTTTCGAATAACAAACGACTTAATCAACACTGAAAACTATCTAACTTGCTGAACAATTACTGATGAAATCCCGAAAATTAAAATGCGGTAGTGCTGATCATTTGTAGCTGTGCAAATGGAAAATTTAGCTAACTTCGAGTGAGGAGTTTGTTTTTGTTGTTGGAACGTTGGTGTATCTGAAAACAAGAACTCTTGTGTCCAACAGGGCGATTTCATCCATTTTATTCATTTTGAAAGGTTGGATTAAGTCTCCATTGACTGAATGTTGAACGAAATGCATATTCACAAATAATGCGAGATCTGTAGCAATTTGAATTTTGCGGAGCAAAGGTGGATGAATGATCGATTCTTCTATGTGAATGCAGCAGGCATTCCTACTCTTCTATTCTTTTTCTCAACCGTAATTGTTTCTCATTGCCGAATAGGGCCGCCGTTTAACTCTTATTAAAACTGTTGGATTATGGAAGTTTCAATCTCTTTGAACATTCCTTGAATAGTCATACTGTTTCACGGAAAGATGAAGCTTTCTCTACTTCTGCCTGTGCTATGAACTGGACTGTTTTACAGAACAAAAGATGGGTTTTGTTCAAAAACACGCAAATTATATTATAGCAGTGGAGCAGTAAAAAATTAAAGGAATTTCACGCTGATGGGCTGGCATAAGTGCATCTCAGTGAATAGTTCAAATGTGAGTGAACTCAGAAACGCTACTCAGCTGGATTCCTGTTTTATCCTTTGAAATTGCGTCAGCACGGAAGTTGCTCATGAATGAACAGTAGTTATAGTAGGGAAGTTTGCCCAGTGGGCGAGTTGATAATTGCTAATAAAATAGACAACACAAGCACTGCTGTTCGTATGTTTGCTGAAAGAATGTGAGCTTTTTCTAAAATTAAAATTAGGCAGAAAAACAACAATTCACTGACAACCCGGTCCCGCAATCCCAACGTTAAGTGCTGAACGTGCTCGTTTTCTTTGGCTGTTAGTTGTTTTGTAAATTTGCCTAACCTGTTCTTTCCGTTGTTTTCAAGTGTTCACTTAACCGTTGGCTGCCAACTTTGGTTAATAAATGACTGCGCTAAAATAGCTCAGAAATGTGAAGCAACGCTGTTCCTTTGCGAAAGGTGTTGTTTTGGTTTAAACACATTAAGAAAGGTCTTTTCTTTGCGCATTCAGCTAAACTTCTGTTAAATAGCTTCTAAACATTTGCAATGCACTTCTAATGGGGAGTACATCTGATTTTTAGCTGAGGGCGCATTTACTGTTGCGAACATTTCCTTTTATTCTATGTGGCAAAGTTAGCAAAAAACTTCATTGACTTTTTCTCGTGAAATAGTTTGACATCTTTTCTTATTAATAGACAGTGAGCACTTTCACGTGAAATAATAGACTTGATTGATGAAAACTGCGGGAAAATGTGCTCTATAAGTTTCACTTCGCCAAGTAGGTTTAACCGTGCGTACTGTTTGCTAATAAACTGTTCATAAAACTTTTGTTGCCCAATCAGCAAATCCTTTTGACAAAAGGAGATACCGCTGGTATGCTCTCATTCCGTCGCAGAGATTTCCGTGTTTAATGCAATTGAGACGGCACGTGGCGATAATAAAATGTTTTGTTTACCGAAGCAGTTCTATGACTATACTTTTGCAAAACGACATTGACAAATTGAGTGCTTTGAAAATTACGATGCTGCTCAACATTTGATTTTTTGCCCGGTTTTAACGTTAATACCTTTCATTCATACAAAGTGGCACTTTCCCATTAACCTTAATGTTATCAATGGAGCTTTCGGAACAGCAGCTGTTCCGTTCACGGCGTAAAGTGAAATAATGCTGCGAATTTAAGCTCCGTTAATCGCGTTAAACTTAATGAGAATTGCTACTTTTTATCAATGGAACTACCCGATTTCACTTTCTTATTAATGAGATGCAATTACGAATGAACTGATGATGATATACCTTTCTCCCGTGCAGTGTACATTCGCACTGAAAGCTAGTCTGTAATGTGTAATGCATAACTTGTTAATGGCGCTGAAGCCCTTTGAACAAACTGACGGTAAATAAACCCATTGTTAAGCTGCAATCGATTTTGTTTCCTTCAACTGAAGTATACAGCATTTGTAGCGTTCCTATGGCTGATTTGTTACCTATATTTATAAACCATTGACAGAGCGTACTCCTTCTTCGGTAACGGAAGGGTTGACTTCATGTTTTAATAGTATTACGTTGTTTCTCCTATTTACCTGAGTGAGTATTGATGTCGATAAAGAGAAACAGATTTTCTTCTAGCAAATCGCGCAGCTTTGGAACCAACCGTGCTCTGTCGAAAGCGAGCCAATAGCGATTATAGCTTAAGTGCGAAAGTTCAAAATTTAGAAAGTCTTTGAGCACAAGTATTCATATCATCTGCCAACGAAAGCTAGTTTCATAATTCTGCACCACAGTCGTGCTACAATGTCGCAATTAAAGGTACGTAGTCGCACTGCGACATGGAAAATAGTTCCACTGTTCACTCGATTTTATATGAATTCAAAAAATAGTTAGAGTTTACCATGTTTGTCTTGGTGAGCTCGTGCGTCATTTACATTTCATTGTATTTTTATGCGAAATTTCCATAGAAGGATAATATCTTAAGTATTGTATTGTAAAAAGCACTTGTGCATCGTTGTTTCAGATTTTATCACAGAATTCAGACCTCATAAACTGTCACTTGTAAGCGATACAAATATGTACTGTTATGATCTAATTCACTTTCTGTATTCCATTAAGCATTCGACAGCTTATTTAGCAGTTTTGGTAAAACTTCCATACTCTTCTTGTAGAGGTTCCATATTTGCGCAACCATTCAATAGTTTAAGGTAGTAGATGTACTCCTCCTGTTTGGAATGAACGTAAATCACAACATAGTATCAAAAGGCTTGGACGACTGAGCGGTATACAGGATGATAAATTTTTAAAACTGTCCTTCTAAGACAGCGGCAAACTCCTGTCCGAGAATGCTTCCCACCGAATGGACATGGCTACTCCTTTTTAGAAATGCCTTTTCACTACGTGGCTGACAGCTAACCATTATGAGCGATTGTGGATAACGACAGATATTAAATTCTGTGTACTATGCATAGAATAGAACAGTCCATTATGTCTCTCTGGGAATGACCTGGTCTTGTAGCGTGTCGGGTATGAGCGAAAAACACGTCATATGAAATCAGAAACTCAGCCTTATTACTAGGTTAGCCATATATCATGGATTCGCTTATTTCCGCACATAACTAAGCTGAAGTTAAGTAAATGACGTCAATTTTCCCCGAGGAGGAGGAGGAGGAGAACAAAGTTGTCACAATTATCTCAATTAAAAGGTGTTCTCATTACTCTACAAAAGGGTAACGTTCATTTCAGCTGTGACTTTGAATGAGGCAAAATACTTTGATATCGTCAAATTGCAGGTCCAACGGCTGGAAGGCTTCGCAATGCCAAAAGAGCTTGAAATATCAGAGAAGCAAAATGGAATGCTCGACGCAGGTAAAAAGCAAATAGAATACGCAAGCTTAAATTCCGTATATATCTTTCCATACGTGCGAACGTTAAAATTGATACTGGCTTGGTTTTCTGAACAAATTAACCGCAAGCTATCCTCCATTATATTTTTAGCCTTCGAAAACAGGGTGGTTATAAGGTCATCAAGGTCTGCTGTTTCATTTAAAAAGTTATTTTTCCTTTTAGAGTATGGATTTGGCTGGCGGCACATTATTGCCTTTCTGGGCACATTTGGATTCATGACCAACTACCTCATCATTTTTAATCTAAGCGTTACGATCGTTTCAATGGTCAACAATACGGCACTTGAAGATCAATCGTGGGAAAGACTTGAGGAAATAAAAAACGAAACACTCCCTTTCTCTTCCTCTTTGTGCGCAGCCCCCAACCAGACGAGCGTTGATAAAGTAACACACCAATTTGAGAATCAGCCAAAAAGAGAGTGACTTTTCAGGATGGCCCGTTTCTTTGGAGTCGCACTCAAATGGGCGTTGTGCTTGGCTCTTTTTATTATGGTTACATTTGGACTCAAATGGCAGGCGGACTATTGTCAGCAAAATTTGGAGGTCCTTAAATAGTTACGCAAAGCATTAAAGGCTGAAAAGTGCCTCTTACAGGAAAATGGATTTTCGGATTTGGCACCTTTCTTGCTGGCGTTTTGACATTTCTTGTTCCGGTAGCGGCAGCTGCTGGAGTTGAGTATCTCATAGCGATTCGAGTGCTTCAAGGACTTTCAGAGGCAATTTGTTTACCTAACAAACGGCAAATATTACTTGCAGCAATTCAGGGTATTACCTTCCCTGCTTGTCAGGCCATTTTAGCCCAATGGGTTCCCCCTCACGAAAGGACTAAGATACCTACGCTCACAATTTCAGGTAATCCGTTATTCCAAAGTCAGCCTCTTTTCATCTGTTCCCTTTTCAAGGTTGCTCCTTTGGAATTGTTATTGCCTTCATCACGTCTGGTCTGCTAGCCGATTCAAATTTTCTTGGCGGTTGGCCATCAGTATTCTATGTTTGCGGTAAGCGAATTTATTAATAGATTTGCCCGCAAAAACTGAATGTTTACAGGTCTCATTTCGTGTATATGGTTTGCACTTTGGGTCATATTTGTTTCTAGCAATCCCGCCGGACATCGTTTCATAAGAGCTGCTGAAAAAGACTACATAGCCAAGTGCCTCGCTAGGGACTTGAAGTCACGTAATCAAGACGGAAAGGTATTTATCTACTCCGCACTTTTTCACATGCATTTCAAGTATAAGAAACCAAGGATTCTTCATAGTTTGTTCAAGTAAAATAAGTTCACAAGTGCGTAGTACTGGAGGAAATTGATAAGAAAATGTCTTTACTTTGTTCCTTAATCTTTTCATTGTTATAAGCAAACTCGTATCTATACGTTTTGAAATTGATTAATGTGTACCTGTGTTTGCTGCTTTAGGCGCCCGGAATGATGGATCTTCCTTGGAAGGCCATTATTACGTCCACTGCCGTTTGGGCAGTGTTCATAAGTCACTTCACTTTCAACTGGTGTAACTACACGCTGTTGACTAGCTTACCCACTTACTTCAATACCGTGCTCGGTTTAAATCTCAGAGCCGTACGGGCAAATACGCTTGTCGCATTTGAATAACTATTTCTTTTGAAACAGAACGGCCTTCTTTCTGCTATACCATATGTTGCTCAAACCGTTGTGCAAATTGTTGTTGGTCCTGTTGCTGATACTTTGCGATCAAAATGTGGCCTCAAAACTGAACTGGTCAGGAAGCTGTTGGACTGCAGCGGTTAGTAGTGATATAGGCTATCATTATAAAAGCTTACGGTGTGCCAGCTTTATTGAAAAGACCAAACAAGTAAAAAATCGAAGCTTTCGGGACGGGTCCCACCTTCAGCGTCCTAATAGGTCGAGTTGCGTGTTAGGACTAACACTTATATCTGATTCATTACGCTGAAGATAGGATCTGGAGGTCCTGAAAGCTCCGATCTTTTATTCGTTCAGTTTTTTCCATGGAACGGGCGCATTGTAACCTTCTATAGTAAAAACGTATACTCCCGTTGCAAGACATCCCATTTTATTTCCATTACATTTTTTAGCGCATTTCTTTCCTGGAATTTGCATAATAGCCGTTGGCCACATTGGTTGTGATACTACTGCAGCAATTGCCTTACTTTCTACCGCTGTTGGTTTCACCGGACTAACTGGTGGAGGCTTTTTTGTCAATTTGTTTGACATTAGTCCTCAGTACGCAGGTGAAGTGATTGCCTACGTTTCGCGCATATTCTTTGGCATTACGCAACTTAAGGCGTGATCTTTGGTATGTCAAACACGCTGGCCACAATTCCGGGCATCGCGGGGCCATATCTAACGCAGACGCTCATTCGAGACGAGGTAACTATTCCTTGTTTTTCTGCATTCAATCAGTAACATTTTTTTCTTCTAGCCAACTGTCGCCTCGTGGCAGATAGTGTTTTACATAGCTGCTAGTCTTTACTTTTTCTCTACAATTTTCTACATGATTTTCGCCAAGGCCACAATTCAATGGTGGGCTGATCCCCAATATGAAAAGAAAAAGAAAAGTACATCTGCGAAAGAACGTTTTTGATTGACATAACGAAAGGATGTAGCGGAGACAATGTTTTTGTACTGAATCGACGGATTAATAAATTGTGAATGCTTAAAATTCCTTGATTGAAATAATGAATGAACAATGAGTGTTTGCGTTAAATTGCTGGAGTAATAAAATGCATAAAGATGTGCGGCGAATTTCGCACTACCTTTCAATGCGATGATCTTTCAACGCTGATATTTTCAAAATTGACATGCAATATTCAAAGCCTTTTACAGGAAAGCAACTCTGGCCAACAGCGGTTCCAGGCAGTTATAATCCTTCGCACGCGAATTCACAGCAGGTGAGATCGCGAGGTATCTGAATTTATTGTGAGTACAAGATGGAATGAGCGTAAAATATTAGTAGCGCGTATTAGAATAGTTTCAGGTGAACGTTTTTATATACACACGTCAAAATGGCTTTCCAAGCGTCTATATTACTGGTCCGTCAAATTACAGTTCAAGTGCTTCATATCATCTAGACTCAACTAACCAGTGAAATAAATTGTGAAAACGTCTACTTGGGAAAAGCCACTTTTTGGCAAGCGATTTTTCAACTTTCTATAGTTTCAACAGCTACGCTGCTCGTCAAGGCGCTTTCAATTTGCTAACTAACGTGAAGAAGGCATAAACAATATAGACTTCTCAACTCGTTGAATTTCCTAAATCAAGTGTCGTCATCTTCAACGGTCGCCAACGTCGCTGATTGAGCTGCCTTAGTTTGAGCCCATGGCTGGAGGGTTCCTTTGCCGAAAATTGCATAGAATATAACGGAGAAGAAATAAAGCGCCCCGGCAATGAAGAAGACAATTCTCCACGATTCAAAGGACGGCTAAAAAAGTGAAATCATTGTATAAGTAGGTTCTTTTAAATAGATGTATTGTTTTCTTACTTCTCCCTTTGTTAACCAGCCTGTTATGTTCGGTCCCAATATTCCAGGAATGGTGGCAAGCGTGTTTGATATGCCAAACACTAATCCTTAAAAACAATTGTGAAGCAAGGGCAAAGTGCTAACTTGATAAATACCTGTGTATTGTGGACATAAATCCAAATAGTTCACAAAGAATCCACCACCGCAAAGGCCAGAAAAACCGACCGATAGAGTTAGAAGAGCTACTGCAGCTGCGCTATTGCATCCAACATATCCAACGAAGATGACGCAAATAGCAGGTATTAAATGACCTATAAAGACGCTATTGTATTATCGCAAATGTATGCAAATTTCCACCTAGACGCGAACAGGCAACGTGATTGATAAGTAGCTGCGTTCTCGGTTACAATTTTTACAGACGCTTTCATTTAACTGATTAAGTCCTGAAGAGCATGAAAGAAGTCGTCTCCTTCCTATTAATACTTTCCATTGTTAATCACCATCCGGTAATGTGTATTATTACTTTTGTATTAATAACTTTTTTTCAAATCTATTTTTGCATGTACACTAAATTTTCGCTCACATTCGCTGTGTCGGTCAATCGATTATCCATTGAAAATATATTTAACATTGCAGGAATTGTTGGCCTCTCAAAAAGAAGAAGTACGACTTAAATTTCCATCACTTTCTACGCGACCAACTGAAGGTGAAGTAAGTGACACGATAAAACGCTTTCTCTCTTCCCGCGTAAATGAGACGCTCTAAAGCTACGTAGTTCCCAAGGCGTGATTAGTTTCAAAATAGCCGTTTTTAGTCAAGTCAGAATGTGCAACAATTCAGCGAGCTTATCTCAATTTTGGACAGCTTTCAAGTATGCAATAATGTCAAATTTGCGCACGCTTGCAGATTCCAGAAAAACAACTGGTTACAGTGCTCAAAAATCTTATTTTGTTAAACGCAGCAAAGCGCTGCGAACGCGATTACCGAACGAAACATTTACCGCGTTCTGCTGATTGCAGCAAATCTTTGTCAAGTAGGCTAAGTGCTTGGACGGCCAATGATAATTTGCAGTTTGCTATAAGCGCAGTTCGTCGCTACGATCAAGTTAGACAAATACGTTTAGCTTTGCCTTTTTCTTGCTGAGCTCCCCAAAATGCATTTTCAAACTGAAGTTGCATTTTCAAAGTCGCACTTCAAAAATATTTTGTTCTTCGCCGCGAGCAAGCGCGTCAACTGAGTTTATCAACTTTTGCCTTTTTCGCGTATTATATAGTTGTCAAGAACGTACCGAAGCAGTCCATAAGTTTTCGTACGCACGTTGTGCTCAACTTGCATTTGGTTCGCAACGTATCAGCAACCTGGCCAGCTGCAGACTGAATCAGCGCCTGAACCAAATAGGGAATAGACGACAGTACTCCATTCTAAAGTTGCACTTATGATGTTGTAAATTTTTGGCGTCAAAGCAGTGCTCACAGATTTCAAGTCAAATCCCAGTACATTTTTAAAGTACAGAGGCAATCCAGTGAGAAGGACGTATAATGCCCAGTTGTATGTGAAGTGACTTATCATTGCAGCCCATATAGGTATTGATGTCAGAATAGACTTTAGCGGAATGTCTTTGAAGCTGGATCCCTGTAGAAATTATAAAGCATCCAACGCTTTATAGACAACTTAAATAGGGTTGCTAAAACTGCAACATACTTTTGAGCTGCCGCCTTCAACCTTTAGGCTGTTGACTATATATGTTTTCTCGGCATTTCCAATGAAGCGATGACCTTCCGGCCCGTTGGAAACGAAAATTGTCCAAATGATAAACCAGAGAATGGCAGCAATTCCTAGAAAAAGAAACCGTTTCATTAGTTTATATTGTTTTTATGCATATTTAGCTCAACGTAAAAAATAGTTACACCATTTTAACAATTACTTTGTAGTGAAGCAGTATGTTTTTATTAACCAAAAATAATTGAAGACAGAGCTCACGACCTGTCGAGCTACTGAGCGAGTATGTACCTACCAAAGCAGTAGAATACCGAAGGCCAACCGCCCATAATGTTGGAATCGGCCAAAAAGCCTGAAGCTATGAATGCTACCACAGTTCCAATAAAACAGCCTAAGATATTTCTGCACATGAAACAGACGTACGCATTACTAGCTTATCTTACCCGATATGGCAAATGATGGTAGCTTGCTTCGTTCAGACGGCGGAGCCCACTTTGCGAACAGCGCTTGACTGGCAGGCCAAGTAACTCCCTTTAAAATAAGTTTGTCATTTCCAATGTTCGCGAATGTGACAGACGGAATAACAACTATTAGGACGAAGCAGAAAGTTCCACGTATAGAACAACTCGGTCTACACTGGGTACGTGAAAACTTTATGAAAACGTTGCAGCGCAATGGTTAGCGTCTGCATATCATTTTAGACTTACCTCAGCTATTCCCATCAAAACTCTAACAAAAATGACCATTCCAGCGCCTGCATTGGCGGCGACCGGAGTCAGCAGAGCGAAAACCGCTGTCAAGAATGTCCCCAATCCAAACACCCATTTTGCTAAAGGAATTCCGTATTAAAGTACGCAACGTAAAGCGTCATGGTTATCCGTATGAAAAAAACAGCGGCGGGTATACCTCCGAACTTTGTAGCCAGTAATCCTCCGGGTACTTGCGTAACTATGTAACCATAGAAGAAGGCACCGAGAATATTGCCCTGTGTCGCTGCATCCCAGTCAAACGGACCGTCCTGAAAAGCCAAGGAAAGCTTGAAAAGCAGTTCGCCAGACTCAGTGTTCGCGTGTGGGTGTATATAAAAACTGAACGCTTAACGGGAAGTCTCTGCGAAATCATCTTAAGAAGAGAAATTTGTCTACGTCACTGAGCTCCTATGAAAATACGATTTATCCTAAAGGGTCGATGTTGCTTTATTTTCCAAAAGTACTCCTGTATCGGTGCTACAGATCAATGCTTCTGATTAAGGAGCAAATAATCAGCCAATAGGTGCATTCAGTTTTGTTTTTTTCATTTTTAAAAACGGTAGCACGTTTTGACCACTCGAGACGGATTTATTTCGAAAATATTACATTATCTTGCTATCGTTATTGCTGGTAAGTTCGCATTTCTCCATCGATTTGCCAACGAACAATGCTAACTAGCCGGCAGGAGGGCGCGCCGTTTTCAAAAACTGACTCCATTCATTTACTGATTGTGACCTCCTCCTGTTTGCACTTCAGCTATCGAAAATCAATCGAGACAGGTGAGGTCGACGACGCAATTTCGCATCATTCATAAAATTAAGAAATAATGAACCTTATCAATTTAATGTGCCAACAATTTGCCAAGCAAATGTGGCCATTTTTGCTTTAAAAAGTGGCATTTGAAGTTGTAACTAATGAGTTTCAGTTTGTCAGTCCTATCTGAGAATGATCATTTAATTTGAATCTTGATGGTCAACTGACCATTTCCTCGTGAATTTCAAGCTGACAAAACTACGAGCGATGCCGCCTGTCTGCTACTTGCTCTTGCAAAGCTGTTAGTAGAATCCATTACTTCATTCCGCTCACAGCAGCACGTTAAAAGCGCATTCACCGGAAATGTTTCAAATTAGCCGACAGCAAAGAAAGATGCCTCCGTTACGCCATTTTCTGCAGAGCAAGAAGAACGGAAGAAAGCAGCGATGAGAGCAATTTTCAATTTACAAGTTCTTCTGAGTCACGCATCCTCACGAGACGGCTACATTCCATAGGTTTATTTTGTGTATAACCGGGTGAATCAGATTACTCACTTATGTGAATATCGCCAGATTCACTAAGATAAGCATCGTCGACTGCATGTGCTACTACAACCTCTTCAAAAAAATTTTCAGCTTAAATCTGAACTGTATAGGAAGGTTGGGCAACATTGTTAAGCTAAGTAATACTGAACTACTCAACGCCTTAATTATAGCTTTAATTCTGCAAGCTTGAAAATTTTACCACGTCTGCTAATTCTGTCCGGTATGCTCGTTAAAAAGGTCTGTCATCAAATAATGCATAGGAAACGTTTTCTTGGTTATTTGTTGTCTCCTTTCCTACATGCAAAACTCAATATTCAATCAAGATGCCTTTTATGCCTCGGTAGACGAATGCGCTTGTCTTGTTTACTGTGAAACCGTAATGAGAAGCCCGACTACTGAACCTTAAAAACCCACGAATCTGAAGTACTATACTTATGCACGGGGTATATGCAGCTACATCATAATTAATCTAATTGCCATATGTCGGGACTATGATAGCTCATTGACCAGTGGTCTTAAGCTTGTTGTGATGGTTTGGTTAATAGGCAGCAAAGAGGCGTCGTTGGCACTTTAATTTCGAATCCAGCAGGACGACTACTTCTTCTACTCAATAATGAGTAATATTAATATAAAAGGGAGTATATGACTCTGATGATCTTACGAGCAGTCTCATGGCGTAGGTAAAGGAGAAAACAGACGTGCGTATCTGCTTGGGAAGAACTAATTGTGCTTGGAGAACGTATCAGTTCACTACTTATGGGCATCTAGACAAAGTACATTTAAGTTATCAGAAATAGCTGAAGAATCTCATGTTTGCTGGATTGACGTGCCTATACAGAGTTGAGAAAAAATGCGTAATGTAACGCACCTGGAAAGCTTGCGTCACCTATTCTACGATGAACGTACTAACGCACTTTTGCTTAGTCAGTATGAGCGTCATTGCCGTCAAAATATTGATGCCGTTGAAAGAGTAAATGAATCATTCGATTTTTTTAAAACTACGCGTCTAGCAACTGATTCTGCCACCTTTGACAAGAAGGCAAAAAGAACTTTGCCGTCTCTCTGTCACTAATCTATTGAAACGTGCGTAGAGGTCAAAGAAATTGCCCTCGCAACGATGAAGAGTGATCCCACGAGAATATCCCGTCAATGAAAGTAACACCGAAGCATGATGCATTGGTATGGAAATTCCTCTGATGGTTTTGCAAAGTTGAGCGACCATGAACAGCTTACTTTTTTAACTTGTCCCTGGGATGTTGGGTCCGAGGCGCACACTTCGATCATTGTTACGTTTTTGCCAGTCACCACTTCACTTTCCGCTTGGATTGCCGTGTGATTCAGCATTGCCACAATAGCCACACTGAGGTTTACCTTTAGCGAATATAGAAAGAAGAAACCAAAGAAGCATAGTATGGTGACGATGTGGCGCCAACCAAAGGCCGGTCCTGTCAAAGCATAGTGAAAGATAAAGTTCAGTCGTTTTCAAACCGCTAAGATATATGAAGTGAGATTAGTATCCCAAAAAAGCAACAATGTAGTGGGCAATTGGTGGGTAATTTGACAGATTAAACGGTAGCGTTGTCCAATTTATTACCGGACAGAAGTATGGCAGTTTAAATAAAATTGAATTTAAAAATTATGCGGAAAATGTACCTGAACTTTGGCTGGCCTTCATGGCTGAAGTTCAGAGATCACCTTGTCACTGAACCAACTGATCTGCCAAGCAGGCGGCGCAAAATGTTTCGACGAAGAGCAGTGGAAGATGGATGCTGCCGCGGATACTAGCTGTGCCGTTAGGAACGTCCGGGTTTCTGCAGAATCAAAAATCCCGTTGATCGATGTACTCTATTCCCGACGATCGATCGCAGATGACGTCTTGACAGAATCTAGCAAATAGGCTGTTTTGAGTTGGGAGAAAAGCAAGCGGGGTAGTCAGACGCGTGCTTGCAGCAAATGCAATCATACGGGTCCCCTCAGTGAAATATGAACAAGCAGCTGGTTCATTCAGATTTCTCACACTGCCATTGACGGAGCAAATAATCTACGGCAGATGCTCCATGTTATAACTCCCGAAGATAAGGCGTATAAATATATGTGTATATAAACATTGCCATTCTTAATTTGTCCTTAGTACATTCGCCAGATATGTGCATGGTAGGCCCGTATGTCCTCACCGACAAAAGCTTTGTTCACTTAAAGCAGCTTAACAGCGACGGTAACGAATGATTGGTACAATCACTAATTCTTCCCTGTACGTAGTCACACTCGTAGCATGTTGGAGTTAGACCCGTTTCAGCTCAATTTCAGCTTATTAATCTCGTATATTCCTTCTGCGTTATCTGTACGTTAACGATGAGCAAATATTAATGCCGAATTAATCCATGTGGTCGTTAACGCTCTATACCTCCTCTTCTTTTTCACCGAAGCTCTTATGTGTGAAACCATTTTACAAAACTGTCAAGCAGTCCTCGCTGCGCATGAGATGAGCAAGTGCGCGTTATGGCTATCACTTTTAGCAACTGCAGTTCCTTGAGCGCAATGGCAAATGTAAGTGAGAAAACTTCACTTCTGACAAAGTTGCTCTCCAATGGTCTTGTCTACTACAGGAGGACGTTGAAGTCAGCGAGAATAGTTCTGAACATTACTACTTGCCTGAATAACGTTGTTCTAATAGCATAAGTTGTGCTTGTTAAGCGGACTAAACATCTCTGCATATTTCGTGACAGTTGTCTATTCGAGCTGCTCCGTTAAGGTGCATAAACTTCTTTCATGCTATTACGTCAAGAGCTATTGAGCAGCTGGCAGTTATTGAATAATTTTTTTGAAGACTAATGGTACTACTCGCAACAAGGTTGTTCCGGCAAACAAAATGGATAATGCCCACATCTAGGGAATAAAAAGATGCGTTTTTTGTCCATGCAGTGTGTTTGTTTGCAACTTTTACGGTTAACTGTCTGGCCATTGTCGACCAACACGTTCTTTTCTGAACTGCTCTACAGTTGAGCTTCGTTAGCTTTTCAACAGTAGGAAGCTTATTAACCGTTAAGAGGGACATGGTGAATAGCATGGAAACAAGTGTGTATAAATCAATGCTTATGGCAAATATTTCTAACGCTAAAAGAGCAGTACGCTCATTTCGCCATTAGAACGAATTCGATTTTCCGGATTCATCAGAATGCGTTCAGAGAAACAGCTTTTCCGCACAGTGGAACTTGAAACATTTGTAGACATTTTATAAATGCATGTGCATAATTTGTAAGCAAAGACAGTCGCATTGTTTACTAGCTTCATTGGAAAAGAGACTCAAACGTGACACTGGTTCTTCTGGGAGAGTATGATTAGTCTCAATTAATATTAACACAATGCATTAGCAAGTCTAAGTTTGAGCTCTGTCCCCTCGTCTTTAAAACTCAAGTAATACATGTCCAAAGAGGCAACATGTATTAATAATTGCCCATGAAAAGGCGCACGCATAAAGGAGACAGGAAACAGAAAGGTTCTTACCAGGAGTTTCGCCAACAAGTCAAATTGCTGGTAGTGTTTGCTACTCGGTTTGGCACAACTGCGTAATTCAATCGGGCTTTACCGATTTTAACGAAGGCCAGTAAATACTGCTCTTCCACTTTGCGTTTCCGCTTTTTAAGCTAAATGGAGACTACCTTACTACTAAGTAATGCACCGTTGGGCAAAACTCATTGTCCACTTTGCTTGCAAGTGATGAATTGATTTATACAACGTTTCATTATTCGCGTACAACCAATCTACTGGTGCGTGCATCACGTCAACGGTCGAGGGGACAACAAGTTGCCAAAAAGGCGCAGGACTAGTTTCAATGCTGTACGCGTATGCGTCATTAATGCTAATCAAAATTACCGTTAATTGCATGCGAGGTAGTTATGAAAGAGTTTGTGAGCAATTGCACTTCAGGCATAGCAGATGAAAAAGATAAATTTACTCTCAAAGCGGCAGGGGCAAATATTTCTGTTAAATTCCGTACGAAAATGCTTCTCAGGCAGTTCAAGAGAAATAAGTTTGTTTAAGCTGATAATATTAGGCGTCACTTAAAATGTGAGGAATGCTGCTCAAATTCATCATCAATTATGATTATAATCGCGACCCCATTCGCAGCCATACAAGACACCGCTCAAATGCCGTAACTTGTCATGAATTGCTAATCATATGCAGTGTTATATTTTATCAATGTCGGTGCAAATAGTATTCGTATAGGAAACAAATTTTTGATTTAGATGAAAGCATTAAAAGAGTTGAAAGCCAAATATTCTTAAGTCAATGTGAAATTATGTTAAGATGGTAAATTTGCATCTTTGCTTTTGCCAGTAGGAGCAAGGAAATTTTCCTAAGAAGATGACGTGCACCGGTTGAGCTGTTTTCATAAATTTTTAGCGGGGTGCGTGCTAATTACACGCTGTTCATAATGAGCTGGAGAAACTATTAGTTTCTGAGTAGTTTCGTCTCTAATTGCTGTTATCACTCAACAAAGTCTGCCCAACAGATGCTAAGCAGTTTATTAACTAAAGCCTATTAATACAATAGGGAATGTACTACACATGATTGAGCGTGAAAACAACGCTACCGTGAAGCGTGGCAGTACGGCTTGTCATGGCGACGTCTGATTCAATTTTCAAGCTAATGCACTAATAATCTGAACCGTCTCATATCCAACTTTGCTTTGCTAACTTGAGAAACCTTAAAGATTACTTTTTCTTGCCTGTGTACTTTCTGCATTTTTCTTGAAAACAGGCAGGTTTATTTCAAACTTTCACGCTGTACCTTTCGGGACCTACAGCGTTCTACCTTCCATGTCTGTATTAATGGAAGTATGAGAACTCTGTCTGGGTAAGCATTTCAAAGGGGAATCAGAGGCAGCAGAGCCGCAAATTCAAGCAACAATGACCACTCCTTGAAGCGAATGGTTCAGAAGTTCACGGAAATACGATGATTTTCATGGTTACTTCACTTCTGGTGCTTGACTTAGCAGGAAAAACCTTTTGACCAAACGATTTCGTTATTTTTTCATTACACTGTTGGCATTTTTGCTCTTTCATTTCCTTTGTCCTTTTTGCCACTTTTGTTAGTCTGCGTCCCTCTACTGGCTGGCAGATTATCCAGGCCGTCCTGCAAACTGATAATACGCCGCCCATTAATGAGGCAGGCAACCCTGATTTTAATATGGGATACAGATTACAGGTAGCAGCAAAGAGGCCGGAAGAAAAGAAAGAGCAGTTGAATTGTTAATAAAGAGAAAGGAAGAATGGAAGCAAATAAATTAAAGGAGAAATGCTTCATTTAGTCACACCAGTTTCTTCCCTGCGAGAAAGGAAATACCATTGAAAACCATAGAATTGTTGGATTTTAAGTTCACTTCCCTACTGGGTCCTTTTGCTCTTTAAACTGTTTATGCATACAACTTCTTGCCATACTCCACCACTCCATGTTACGCCGTGAGAGGTAAAAGTAAGATAGGTTGTTTCCCTTGAAAATTGGACCGACAATCACCATCTTTGAAGGCGGACGAGGTGGTCCCGCAAGCTCCGAAATAAGTTCATCTCTGACATTTCTCGTGCGCTTCCATCCACTGATAAGGCGTTTGTTCGGTTCGATTTCAGAAATCAAAAAAACGGGAAATATAAAGCCGTATCGAAGATTCACTATATGCTGTTTGCGTAAACAGCAATAAAGGCATGTGCATCCGTCAAAAAATTATGTGTTTAAAGTATACGTACTTTAAATCACATAATTTCCCAGATGATTGTGCTATTTTGACTCGATGCAAAACATCTTTTTTAAGGAGATAAATGCAGCAAAGTAACGGTGCAGTCAAAGTGGTTGCAACCATCGCAGGTTTAAAGTCCCATCATTTGCAGTTGACATTTGATTAGCTTTAAATTTTTATGATGAACTGAATGCATTCTCGTTCCATTGTGCAACAACAGTATAGTCATCTCTAAGGCCACTGACAATTTGGATTCCTAGTCATCAACCAAGTATTCATTTCTTCCTCCAACGAATTAGACAATGCCAAAAGCTTTAACGAAACGAGGCAGCTGTTGTAAAAGTAGTGAATAAGCAGGTGCATCCAGCAGCTGTTGATATTTTTTTATTACATATACGGAAGGTTACCCATTAACTTTTTCCTATCCCTTTACTGCAATTTTTATTTACCTACAATGAAAGTTGTTCAAAACTTGTTACAAAATTAAAAAATATTTGGCTTTCAGCAACGCTTTTTTGTAGCATTTTTTCGCTTCAGTGACGACTTGAAATCCGTCGAGGAATTAAACGTTTTAATCTGTAATCTCTGTAGCATTACTCGCCGCTTAAGAGAGGATATGTGAGGTCCCGAAAGCTACGACGGGTACAGTTTAAAACGTTTTTTTAAAATCGTCACTAAAGCGAAAAAACTGGAAATAAGAAACTATGAATATTTTCTAGACTTTTATTTTACGGTATCTCCCGTTTTTGTGGGACAAAAAAATTTTTGTTGTTGACGCCGCAGCCCGTCTTCAGCGGACAACCAATGGGATTATTTAGTCTCTCTTTTTCGTGTTCCATAAAAAAGGGAGATACCGTAAAATGAAAGTCTGTATATACCGAGAAGTTTTAACATCCCGTTATGTGAAGATCTACGTGTTCAAAACAATTAATATTTTGTCCAAATAAACTTTCTATCCAACAAGAAATTGCGGTATTACGTCATCTAAACTATGATTAACTATGGTATCTTTTGCTGTTGCCAACATTGCTTACCAGTTGTCGCTTGAAGCACGCTCAGCTTTAATGAAATTTAACTCTGGTCAGTTAAGGCTTCGATTATCAAAGTTGATTGCCATCTGCAGGTTATGCGACCATTCTAGTTATCGTACTAACCAAGATGCCTATTGGTTTTGAAGCAATAACATGACAGGGAAAAGTAAGACATAGTACATAGAGAACTGGTAGCATATTGACATATGATTATTAAGAATTTCCATTCACATCCACGAATCGTGCCCGCATTATTTATTCAATAAGAGGATGTTTTACAATACGTGTGGCATTTATTATTGCTACTACAGTAGTATGAGAGACAAAAGTGTGCAAACATGTTGATCTATTGAAAGTTCTCCAAAGAAAGGTGTCCGTTGCTCAACTTCAATATGCATGCACAGGATTTTGATTACCGTTCCTCCTCTTCCGTCTGTAAACGTTCAGCTTCTAATGAATGAATATGGCGTGCAGAGAGTAATGGGTGCATAAAATTAAGTCACTTGAACGTCCTATGCTTCATTGACTAGCTTGCTATTGTTGCCGCGAATAAATATCAACAATTGCATTTGCGTCAGCTTGCTACCCTATTGTGAAACAATAAATTAAAGGGAGAAATGCTAAGAATAATTCTTTTCTTGTCTCTCTTGTTTATGACTAGTATGATAATGCCGTCTCACAATACAATAAATTATTGACATACTACGATGGCATTCTAAATTAAGCAAACTAGTTGTCGCAGTCATTGACATGATGTGATATAGCGAAGACAATAATAAGCACGATGAAAACCTGTTCTGCCTTTGTTTCGCTCTTGATGAAATCCGTCCAAAACGACTCTGCCGAAATTACTAAGTCCATTGAAAGTTTATCAGTCAATGTGATCTAAAAGCCATTATTGTTGTCTATAGACGTACACTGTTTATCCAGTTTGTCCAATACAAAGTAGAAGATGACAAAATATTATCTGAAATTTTGAATTACTGCCTTCGAATTTTTTTCACTTATATCGCGTATTACGAAGATTAATGTGCAATAGGAACTGAAATGCAACTGATTTTGATTATTTTTGCTAATTTCAAAGCGTACTGAGGGCATAGGTTTTCTCGAAGGATCTGTACGTGTTCATTACTTGCACCTATATAGCCGTTTTTGTAGAACAGGCTTCTTCTGCATAACTGATGAAAAATACCAAGCTTCTGAGTGTGTTAATAAAATTTCGCTGCAAGAACACTGTGCAAAGTGGTAGTTTTGGAAGCCAGCCAAGGATCGTTAAAGCAAACTTAAACACTTCAAACATTATTAAGTTTATTGCCATTTTGAGCAGATTCTCTCGTAATAGTGAATTTGCACAATTACTAAGGTTCATAGTGGCAGCGGAATGTTGATGAAGATTTTGGTTAAATAAACTAAGCAGTCATGAAGTTAACAACTCTTCACTAGGCGCAAGGTGGGAGAATTAATGCGATTAAAGACGTATCAAAGTGAGAAAAATGACGTGAGTAGCGGTAGAGAAAGCTGAAACACAAAGGGATAAACACGGACGTTTATATGAATAACTGATCAAATCGTCGGGTCTCCAATTGTTGCACAAGGTAGTGTTGCAGCATCTTTTGCATTTCACCTTGCTGATTCCGTAACCCTTCTTTTCACAGCGTCTCTTGCATTGCTTTGAACAGTCTCGCTGAACTTCAACCAGAACACCGTTTGAAAAGTGCGCAGTTCCCTAAAGGTTGTTCAACACGCAAACCGGTTAAAAGTAGGCGAATTTCTTAATCCGCAACCCAAACGCAAATGCTGCCCCAATTGTTCGTCTATTCATGACTTACTTTGCACCAACGCTCAGACGGCATACACATTCGATTGTCAGTTTTGTGTGAACTACCATTTACCGCCATGCAATCCATATCAGTTCCACTGCGAGATTTGGCAAACGAATTGGAACAGTAGTAGCATTGAAGCGCCATATATTTTGAAGTTAACGCTTAAAAAGGTAAATGGGTTATGAACGCCAATAATCGAATTGCTCTTAAGCACACCTTCAACAGGTGCGTGGATGAGGTAGCAGGCAATGACTTTTACGGTTTTCACAACCAAATTAACTCGAAACGCGAAAAAATGAATCTCTTCTAAGGTTTTAATTGCTTGCGTCAGGCTGTGGAGAACCCTGATTCTACAGGCATATTGTTTACGGAAGGTTATTTTCAAACTATCTGAACAGGCAACTAACAGGTCAAATATAATCATCCAGCAATAAGAACACATTGAGAAGCTAATTCTTTCTCTGCGTCTGAGGTTTCCAATTTTAGCAATTTTGAGCCGTTCATGCTTACTCAAAGCGCAATACTTCGTTGTAGCGGTTTGGAAAAGTTTGATTCTTGACAATAGGAAAGTTTGCACTGTTAAAGCTATCTTAACGCTCATGACAATCGCAAGTATTAGCAAGCAGACCGCAAGTGCTCAACATTTCGAAACGTATTCTTGCAAAAGGGTTAAGCGTTCTGAAGCAGACAAGTCAGATTTCACGGTCGTCTTTTAGCTAGAATTTCTCCGTTGCTAGTTTCCTCGTCTAAGGTAGCATACACTAGTAGGATGTTGTAAGTTACTGATGGAAAAGATTGGATTATAATCTTAACCCCTTTAAAAATGTGAATGGCTTCGAATTTGAGTGGCGCGGGCTTTCTTGTCCGTAATTTTGCCGTAGATTCAAGGCTTCACTAAGTAATTTGCAAAATAAGGTATACGACTGGTCCATTGTAGCTTCCTCATGTTCAATAGCTCTCAGGAAAACAAGAAAGTCGCTTACAGGCAAACTGAACTATTCTTGTACTTTACATTATCTCATGAAAGAACCTTATTCCGTCCTGAAGGCTGTATTGACGCTTTAGCATTGTTGAATGGCCTATTCACTCTAAAAGTACGCTGCTGATTTTTCGACATCTTAGCAGTGTTCGAGGCAACTGCACTTGCACGCAGAAAAGCTTAAATAGCTTAATGTATTCTTAATAATATTCTGTGGGCAACAGTTGTAGTGCGGAACGTTTGTTTAACACTCCCCAAGTAACTCTGCCTAAACGAGATGTAAAAAGCCATATTCATACACCTCTGACCATTCTTGCTCAAATTCGATTTGGATTCATTGTAGAGTGCTGGAAAAGTTAATGTCTTCCTGTGAAAACATTTTTTTTATTGCATTTGCTTGCCATTTCCAATTCTGAATTGGCCAGAAAACTCCTTAAGACTGGTTGTGCACCGTCAGTGTACCTTAAGCATTGTGATCATCATGATAATTCGAATTTAATACGCGCTATTACTGTAGACAACACCCAGTTGGCGTCGGTCAGTATGATAGCTGGTGAGATGCATAATGAAAATTGCAACCATTTTGAATGTACATGGCAACTATTGACATAACAAGTTTGATTTGACAAAGAATTTTAACCTGTTCTTTGATAGAACAGTTTTTTGCTTTCAGAAGGCTCAATGGCAAGTGCCCTTGTGCAGGCGTAAGCTCTCTGCTAACTATGCTTAACCAACGAACTGGTATTCACTCGTTCTATCAATGTTTTCAAAAGCTGTACTATCGGTGAATCTATATTATCTTGCACATACATCACCTTGGTAACAAGAATGTTCTTCTTGATAATGATCGCACGATTAGTTCTGTTCATATACCCTTATCAATGCCAGTGGCACCTTAAAAGAAGGCAGTTTAATCGCAAATGAAAACGCAGCTTTCCGGACTCGCCTGGTCCCATCATCAGTGAACGAGTCATCCGACTGTAAGGTGTCGCAGTATGGCTGTAGTATAACTATCCCTGAACCTCAGAAAGTCCGTACATCAAATTAACTGAGATCTTCTGATTTAAATCTTAAAATTTTTTATTGATACTATTGTCACACTGCCTGTCACCTTGCTGTTCCCTGCATGTCAATGACTCATTCATTGATGACGGGATTAGATCAGTGCCAAAACTTCCGCTTTTACTTGCCAATAAATTGCCTTATTTTAAACCGCTACTGAAATTGGAAAGCCTGAACAGAGTTAACGGTGCTTTCAACATCACGCCGCATGTACGTGCGGTAGAAAATCTCATAAGTGCACGTAGGTCACAACACTTATTGGCAAAGTGCTTACTTGACGATATGAACAGCAGTGAAAAGCAGATATGCAGCATGGATAAAGTGGTAAACAATTATTCTAATAGAGGAAGTAGGCGCTATCACTTCTGACTTGGATAAAGGTGTAAATTTGAATAAACGCGAAAGCATAAATAAAATAGGTGCTGCCAAATAATTGCTTAAATTGATCGACTTAAGACAACGAATTTCCGCCACGCAAAACTGAGCTGTCCTATCGAAATGTCCATATGTGCGTGACGTTCCGTCATTGTCGATCGGCGGAAGAGATGTAATCGTCGATGATAGTATCCGAAAGGCAAAATAGGCATGGCGTTATGTGAGCAATTCTGTTGCGCTTTTCGGTAGGTTAATGCGGGGCATTTATTCATTCTCTTTCGAAGAATCATTGAACAACGTATGAGCAGTATCAAATTTGCTCAATAGCCGTCTGATCCTGCGGTGGATTTAACAGCGGTTGTTGAACTCACTTGCCTGCATCGTCTTCTTCCCATCAGATCCACTTGGCACGTTGGCGACTAGTACAACAGCTGTTTGAAGGCAACAGCTGTCAAATGGCTATACTTCATATGAAAGCTGATGCTGAGCAACGCTGTCTCCGAAGCTCAGAGTGCATTAAGACATCCTAAACAGAAAAATGCCTGTAGGGAAAGTGCAAATCCAGTCTTGCATTTCTGAACGTCACGGTAGTTAGCATCTGTTACGAAGGAGAAAGTGTGCTCCACCTCTGAGCGATACGTCGTCTCACACTGTCACTTCGCGCGCTCCCTTCTTTAAGGAATGCTCCGTAGTCGACTCGACTGCTGGACAATTGTTGTCGGAAGTTGAAACTTCAGAATTTGTCCGGTTATTCGATTCTGATTTTGTCAATCCACCAGCGGCGTCAGGTGCACGAAATGTGCTTAACGTGATAGAAGGAACAATGATTCCTCCCTGTAGTAGGCTACTTTCAGGCATGAGCACTTTCGTGAGCATGTCGTTTGAATCAATATCCTTACTCTCGCTTGGCGATGATAAATACCTTCTCCGTAAACTTTCTTGTTCCGACTGGTCAGAATTGTTCAACCTTTTTCCTTCCTGTTTGTCTTGCAAGTTCCAAACTTCAGAAACCCCACTGAAGCTAACTTGAAACTTTGGTCCACGACTAGTGTAATCACGGGGTTGACTCTGGTTCTCCAAATGCTTGTCTATCTCGTTTAGAGACGACCTTTTGTAGGCAATAATATGATCAGGACTGAAACGACCAATGTTCAAAGGTTCTCTTCTGCTATTACATGCCAGCGGTGTGAGTTCAGTTAATTCGGCAGAACCGATTCCGTGGATGTCCTTGTGATTTGTTTGAAAACTACTTTTTTGCTTCCTTGTTGGTGGATGATGCTTAATGAAGTACCAATACATGCTTCCCAAGCTAATCATTGCCAGTATTGCCATAAAAGCGACAAAGACGGCCAGATATGGGCTGCTTGTAAATCTCAGCTTGTAAGCTGACTCTGAAAAATTTAAGAGCAACCATATGAAGCCAAAAGTTTTCTTATTAACAAAGGTTGAATGATGGGCGAACTGTCTTCTGTAACATTTTGTTTTCTATGACTACTAATGACCGTTGGTACGCCAGTCGTCATAAGAAATAAGAAAGGAAGGTGGGATGAAGTTAAGTAAGCGTAAACTGAACTATCTTATTTTCCATTGCGTTATCCAACTTGGACACGTTGAAATACAGAAAAATATAACTTTCTTCAAGTGCAGACATTTATTGTTTTATCATAGAATGCGTATTGACTAAGTTGGACCACCTCAAACATGAACAAGAGTTAAGCGTCAGGAATCTTTGCTTAGCTGTACTGACAGCAGCTTGTTCAAAATAGAGCTTCGACACAGCGAATGGTAACAGCGCCAAAGGGGAAATGTTTGCAAGTCGATTTTTTGGCTTCCCACCTACCTTGTACGCAATTATTTTCGTCAATATCTGAGGCGCAGTCAGATCTTCCGTTGCACAAAAGTGCTTTCGGTATGCACGTACCATCTCCGCATGAAAAATATTCGCCAATGCAGAGGCTGTCTGGAAAGGCAAAGTGAACAAGCAAAAAAGAGAAATGAGGCACAAACTTCGCAGATAGGTGTAATATTCTATTTCGATTTCCGTATCGGCCACTGACACTCTGCTCAGATGCAATCGAATGAATACAACATGCGTGCTTAATTCCATTTCTGACGCTGACGTGCCGCATAGCCGCTTCACCATATGTGAGCTGTCCGTGTAAGTTTCATAAATCTCCAAAAAGTTCAGCTCGCATTCATTCGGATAAGCCAAATTAAAAACGGAGAATGCCAGTCTGAGCTAAAAGATATTGAACAATGTATTAGAGCGAGTGGAAGCCAAGGATCATTTGAATCGAATTTTCAGACGTCTTACAAAGAGTCAAAGATAAATAAAAAGGAGTTGCAATTTTCCACAGCACGATAAGTATCATATTGACTTTTCTTTTCAAGAAAACGTTCACCTTACAATTGCATTGTAAGGATTGAGCGCCTACTGCATGGGCAGCACAAAGCTACAGGAAGTCTCTAGGAACAGGTTCGTTTTCCTAACGCTATATCCTTTGTGCAAGCAAATCGACAGTGTGATACTAAACATGAGGAGAAACTAATTCAGGCTCTTTAGGCTTTCTGAATAGCAGCATACGTTCTTTAGCTGAAAGTTTCAATTGTTAGAAAAACTTTAACGCGAGAAGCAAAGACCATTCATCTGAACTGGTCTAATCCTTAACGCTTCATAATAGTAGAACTGGTGCAATTCCAGAAGAAAACTGTTGTATCGGTGCCTTCAAAATAGGCAGTAATTTCCAGACAAAAAGGCGCGTTTTATAAATATGCAAATTAATGAAAAAGACGAAGAACTTTAAATCAATTCACAATTTTCCAGTAGAGAATCTTTTCAACTGCGACTAACGGCATCCTATGAAATAGCCGGTCAAAATCGTGTGCGCACTGGTTTAAACATAACGGTTCCCACTGTGCATCATAAGTCGTGAATAATTATTAATATTATTACAGGAGTTGTTAGTACTGAACTCATCTAGGAGTTTGCAGTACGCTTAATCGTTAATGTAGGAAACAACGTACGACCTTCTCAGCCTTATTTCACAGAAAGTCGGGTTCCTAACTATGCTGTTGTTTATGATAGTGAAGATAGCAAGCCTGTCCATAGTATTACCAATGCTAGTACAGCTTTCGGAGAAAGCAGCCTTGTTTTCAAAAATAAGCTGAACAAAGAGCTTTCAGGACTCATCTGGTCCCGTTATGAACATACGAGTTATGCAAGTGTAGAACCTTTTTAGTTCAAAAATCAAAAATGGAAACTTCCGCCATTCTAGATAAAAATAGAAACAACGGTCACGGTAAAATTTCAGTAACAATGCAATGCTTTAAAGCAATTTGCGTAATTTAACAGGTATTACTTTTGGAATGCCTTTCAACTCAATCAACGTCTCGCTCGGATAATTCTATTCTAAGAGCAACGTGCAAATTCCTTTCTCATAGTAACCGAGTGTCTATTGAAATCTCGTCCAATAAAATTGCAGCTAACAGAAATGACTGCTTGGTATGAATGAAATGAAAACACCGTAACAATACCGACTTTTATAAAGTTCACACGTACGAGCTAAAACTGATAAATTTACTTGCGCGTTATGTTTGAACCCACACGAATTGCCGGCTATTTTCGAACACGAGAGGTGTAGTACCGCGCAATCGAAGTCTGCGATCACAGCTCAGCCTATAGTGAAGCGCATAGAAGTTCAGGGCTTTGCAAGCGTTAGTACAATGCTCAAATCTTATAAGCTGGTGGACAAAGTTGATGTCCATAGCAGCCGTTCCTAATGTTTCCTGTGCGTCCACTTCGAACAGGAGCGCACTATCTTAATGCACTGCATGCTTGTCAGCTTTTCTGGTGATCGTATTTTCATTGCCCAACAGCAAGCAAACCTCGGTCAAATATATCTGTTTTAAAAGTGGGGTCAGCGGCCGCTGAAATGTGTACCTGAAACGTAGCGTACAAGCGTTACATTGACCATATGTTTTTTTCATCTTCATAAACTGAATCTGACGCACTTCCAGTTCTCAAGTATTACTTTTCGAATGATAAGGAGGAGAAAACATTTTAGTCGTCGAACACTGAATACATTTCACTTCTCTTTGAAAAAAGGGTACTGAGGTGATCCAACTTTAAGAAGTATTGATAAATTCAGAACGAATGACACCCGTTTTCTTTCAAGCACTGTCATCGTCATTACAATGTCCAGTCAGTTAGCTGAAATCGACAAGATTACTACTGCATCATCTTAACGAAATGCCAAGCCGTCTCTACTATCCTAATTACTTAAGCCCTTTGGCAGATGCGAATTTGTGAATCCAAACAAAGCAAGTGCTTAGGATTAGAAAAAGGCATGCCATTGCTAGATTGGGTCTATACCCTTTTTTGGATCTGATTTCGTGCTATTGCTTCCAAGCAAAAATGTTGATGAGCGGAAAGCAAATGCATCCATTAGTGTCTTGCATTCCTTTCACTTCGAACGAACTTTCAACTTGGTTGCTCCGGCCGATCCGGGCAAAAGACTAAGCAACGACATCGTTTCAGCTTGAAGTGTTCTCACATGTCTCCTCTTCAGCAAACTTCCTTCCCAACGGCAAAATTTGTACACCAAAAAAACGCGCGTCAATTGCACCTATCTTTTTTTGTTTTGAAAGTTTAGGATGTCATAAAAGAGCCACAATTATGCAAACTATTCAAGCTGAGAATCTCGACGCGTTGCAATGCTCAAAAAGTCAACTTTTTCCAGTTTCCTGTTGACCGACAAAACTGAGAAAGCATCAATATTATTAATACTTTGCGGAAGTTTTCTGGACAATGGAGAACGGCGAAAAGAAGCAATGCTATTCCTCTCTCTCCCTTCATAAGTGCTACTGCGCAATTGAATGTTGGACACATGCGTTTGTAAGTGTAATGTCATTGCGAATTGACAACTATAGTAAGATGCCACAGCCGAAAAGTGTAAAGTTTCGTTGCTCCTCCTAAACCTAATGATATAAAACGTTTCCTGCGTCTCTCTGTCTCGGTGAGCTGTAATCGATTCCATTCTTGCCGGAATTGCTCAACTGACCTATCCTTTGCTTTAAGAAAGAAACGAAGAGTCTTTCAGTGACTTTACAAGGCATCAAATTCGAAGGATAAGGCCGTTTGAGCTCTCATCGCAAGTAAATATTGAACTGCGGTCATAAACGTCAGCCACAATTAAATTTCCATAATAGGGAATAGCAAAACAATTACATATCCATCTTCAGTGGTTTTGTGTTCAAAGAAGCTAGCATATTTAAGTAGCAAATGAGCAGTTGCTAAGTTTAAGTTCACCTTATGCAGACTTGTCTGCCCCTTTATCTTCCAAACGCACTCAACTTCGTCTCGAGCTGCCTTGGTGACATTTCGTACCATTTCTTGAGTTTGAATAATTCCCAATTGGCTGCCGACGCGGTTGCTGAAGGCACACGCTAAAAAGTAATATGCACATGTAAACTGACACCGCGAAAAAGCTCATCTACTCAGCGGTTGGTCCTTTGTCGTACTCTGAGTGTCATCTAAATGGATGGAATACTGACGTGTAGCCCAGAAAAAGCAAGCACAGCATACCTGACGTGCGAACGAAGTGATGAACAGCCATAAAACCGCGCCCTTGTAACGTTTCATCGGAACGAAACTGAAGCCAGACGCAACCGGAGTCTGCGTTGATTAGTGGCGGAAAGGAGAAACCACAGAAACGACCTAACAGAGGTGAAAATCCGTACGGTCCGTTTCGAACTTCCAAATAATCGAAAGGACATGACTTGGGGCTATAGGCGCTCTCTATTTCGAAGAAACCTCCTCGGAAATCCAAAAAAATTGCGTATCCAGGAGCGGCGCAAATTTTCCTCAGGCATAATAGATTGGGTGGATACGGCAAAGGATAATTTGGACTAGTAAACGTATCTGCATTGGTGGAATTGGTCCCCGTAAAATCGGAACAGGCCAATGCGGACGGTGACAGCTCGGCACTTGATTCCATATATTCCCAGTTGGCCAAAATTAATGGAGAAAAAAACAACAATGAGTAGAGTGAAATTTGCCACGAACAACAAGTCGTGAATATCCAATGAAGAAGATCGGCAGGCATTGCCGCTTCGCGCCGTGACGTAAGTCAAACAGCCGAATTGTGCAAAGAGTTAAATGACGTACTTTCACAACGGCTTTCCTGGCTGCCACTTGGAGCAAAGAGCGAAGCAATTATTAGCAAAGTGGCCGATATGTATGCTCATTGGAACTTCGCGGCGCTGCGCACACATGCGTTGGCGTGATAAGCGACACGTACTTTACCATTCATGCGATGGTTGAATGCGGCAAATAAATGCTCCTGAGCTGCTGTGCCATCTGCGACTGCCAATTTACCATTGGAAACTACATGTAAAATTGCAATTTATGTAAATTCTCAAAATTGTTTTTTTGAGAATTCAGGAAGTTGGCGTCTAGTCCTACAAGATATGCAAATTACTCCAGCGATTCTTCTAGGCATGCCAGGGCAAAATAGTCCTTCTCAATGCTTTTTCTTTATATGGCCAAAAAAGATTTTATCCTACGTAGGGCTTCTTCAGAAAGCGGACACACTTTCTGTCCTATCCGATTACTATTATTATTCCTTCCTTATTGCTAGAAGGGTAACCAAAATTGCCTCCTCAAAAGTTTCACGGTTTATTACGTGCATCAGTGTACTGACCACTAAAAGAGGCATACAATGTCCCACTTCGGCATGCAGCTTTTGAAACTTTCTTCTTGGCTAAATAGATGATAAAAGCTAAAGTAATACTTCAGTAGAATAACGCATTGTTTACAATAATGATGACTAAGTCACTTGTCGTCTTCCTGCGCACAGTAGGATGTGACGACCCAGCCTTGGCGAACCGGCTCAGTAATGAACTGTGACTTAAACCTTCCTAAGCCGAACACAAGCCATCGTATTCTACTACATCCATTGAAAAAATGGATGCCGGAGAAGGATCTTTAAAGCTTTGGGCAAACCACTGCCGAGTGTAAGCAAACTTTAATATACACAAGGACGATAAACGCACTGAACAAGAAACGCCTGTACTGCGAGCACGTGGACGATAAGGGTTTTGAATACAGGCGATCAAATTATTGCGTAAGGATTGACGAATGAACAACAGGTAGGCGTTGTTGCCGTCCCATTTCTAGTAGTTCGTCTGTACAGTGGCGATCAGTAAATCTCTTCCGTATTGGCTGATCATTCCGATAGCTGTTCAGTCTCCAATCCAGCGCCACTAGAAACAAATAAAAGCTTGCTAGCATGAACTGAGGCAAACCATGTTGGACAAAGACTGGCGCGGAGGAATGGTGAGCAAGATAAAATTCAAATTTCACCACGAAGTTCTCCCCTTATCTAAACTAGAAAACAATTCATACGTGCCTGACGGCACACGCGCGAATGGTCATCAATTCTCAAAACTGTACGGCTCCTTCAAAAAGGGGGGAATTAATTTATTGATCCTCTTAGCAATGATGATTTGCTTTCATATAGCCTCAGATAGGACGGCTGAAAGACGGGCTCGTACAGGGGCGATTGCGAAATAGCGTTCCCTCAATTAACACTTCTTACAGAGTTAAAGCGTCGAGTGCTAGGAATACTGTCCATGTAAATGAAAACACCTATAGAGTTGGGTAAGATAAACGCTACGAATTATGTCAGATTCGGCCGATCGGATTTGTCGCGCAAAAAGTCAACAGCATTTGCAATTTGTTGAAATATTTTCGCTAAAGATCAGAGTAGGTTGCAATCGGTTAACGCTATCGTTTTCACCGGTGTATCAGAGCAAGATTACCTAGAACATGGAATCTTATCATCTTCATCAGATGACGACGAAGTGGACGATAAAATTTCCCTGCTTTTGATTGCTAAAAATAACAAGGCATAAAGTGTTATGGAAACAACCAACGAAAAGGCCGCCCCCACTTTTTGTACTACTGGCTTTCGTAGCCGAGCCTCGAGAGGAGGAGACAACTTTTCTTTTCTTTCTCGATGATGTGGATGCACCTCTTTCTAACGTGCCGCTGTCGCTTCCCTCCATAGAGGCTCTAGAATTGTTCACATAGAACAACCGATGACCCTAACATGTAAGAGGGAGAGTACGAAATGTCTTTTTCCCGCATGGAACGTCGTCCTTTTTTCTTTCGCTTATTCTTAGTTTTCTTCGAACCGGGACTGTATCCCAGATCGCTATCGTCGTTCAAGAAAGAATCGTCGTTTTGTTTACGTCTTCGCTGTAAAGTACAAAAGTTGAAAAAGAAACAACAACGCCCGCATGGAATTCACTTTATTAGACGTCCTTCTTGTCTTTTCGGCCTCTAAATCGGGAGCGCTGAGTAGTTGCCTGGTTTTTTCAACGAAAATCATCCGTCGTTCCATTTGTTCTTTTTGAATTCTCTTGGCTGCCTCCTCCTTCTCTATCTGAAATTAAAAATCAACAAATCGACAAAAAAGGTAATGGTCCAATAGAAGAATGGCCGACCTGCATTTGGCGCCGTCTTTCTTGTGCCAAACGTCTAGTTTCTTCTTGCTCGCGCCGAACAGCTTGTATAGCATTTTCCAATTCTTGTGCACGACGGACATGATGGGACGCTTGTGCCAGAGCTTCTCCGCATTTCGCTCTCAGTACAGTAGCACGGCCCACGTCGATCACGTGCTCAAAAGTGTCGTGCGACAAGATAGCGAAATACCTAAAAAGTGATACTTTGCCCAAGCCAAGTTGCCATAAATCAGAAGCAAAAGCAAATAAAGTCGTCCTCAATTAATTGACAAATTACTCGCGTACTTTTCCGCTTGCTTCAGATCCTTAACAGCGCCGAGCACTTCTTTAAGGTAAGAGTTGGTGTTTTGCAGCGTTCGCATGGCGACCACTTTCAAAGTTAGCGCCAAATTGTACAAAATTGGCGGGTCGAAGGGAGCCAAATAGCGAGCCTAAAACAGATTGGACAATAAGAGACATTAGTAAACAAAAGTAAACTTACCTTGAGCAGAACGTTTTTGCTTTCCGTCATCTTGTCTGCCCTGAAGTAAGCTCTAGCCAAGTAGACGAGCACTTCGACGTTATTTTCAAATCCAAATTTCTTTATGGCATTTTCGTACTGCAAAGCAATGCAATGAAAAGTCGAAATGTTGCCATAGCTGAGCACCATTAGAATGGCAGCTGTATTCTGACGCTGCTCGGCGTATAAGTGAGCCATATTTAACCATACGTCAGGATAGGCGACGAGCACCTCACGTACACGCGCAAATATTTCCATGGCTTCGTCGACATAGTACAAATGCGCAAGAATGCACCCTGTGAGAACATTTGAAAACTTAAAAAGGCGAACATAGCTGCACCTCGCTTACCTATTCCGTTGCATGCGTACACATTTTCTGGCGATACGCTCAGCGCTTTTCTGTAAATTGACAAAGCTCGACTCCGAGAGCGGTAAGCCTTTTGTTCGTCGTGCCAATTTTGCTGCATACTAAGAAGCCATATGTTTCCAAGAGCTACGAGGCTGTAGCTGTCCAGGGATGAGGCCGACTGACGCAGGATCCGTTCGAACTTTTTCTGCGCAGGACCCCATTCCTTCTTCGATAAGTGCAAATTGCCTATCAATGTCCATGCGTCAGGATGTCCCTTAAATAAGCACAGATGAACGCGAATTAGCAGCAAGCATACTCGACTTGGACACGGAGATTAAGCGAAAGAAAGCCTACATGCATTACCCGTCCGTAAAGGGTGCCCAGTAAATAGTATTGAAGTTTACTACCCCAACTAGCAAAGCAAAACAGCAAGGAGAAAATGTTAGCATAAACTTCAGTAATTAGCAACTGTCCTCAAAGCAAGAGGAGAGGCATTCCAGGTTCATCTGCTTCATTAACAAAGTCTCATAAACTGACGCCAACCATCACAAGTGCTCACATGTGAAATTTTTCACTTAACGTCATGTAGGCACTTAAACAGTTACTGACTTTGGATCATTCCGCATAAGGGAATATCTGTACGTGTGTACACGCATGAAGACAACACAGTCAGTCATACCTGATTGAACTGTAAAGCTTCCTTAAACCATACGGATGCATCATAGATTTGTCCACGGTCGCGCGCCATGCAGCCAAGGCGTAGGTAACCTTTTAAAGATAAAAACTTTTTATGATACGAAAGACAACTTTTTAATTACAGTCAGTATATTGAGGGTGCTCCATAAGGATGTCCTTGTAAATTTTCTCAGCCTGTTCCATATCGTAGGTCACTTCGCTTAGGCGACCAAGGTTGTAAGATACGGTAACGAGAATAGACTTGAAATAAGGCTCATTGGTTGGCATCTTTTTTACGGCAGTGTCTACTGCCCTTTTGAAGCAATTCTGACGAAAGAATGAACCGCGCGAGCGTTAGCAAACTATACCACCCAAACAACTCACCTCGGCATCAGTGTATCGTTTTGCGCGAAAGTAGAGGGAACCCATGTTGTTCCAAAGCTCGGGCGACTCAATCTCAGTATCATTAGTTTGCTTGTAAATTTTGCACGCACGGCTATACATCTCAATGGCCAACTGCAAAACAAAGATAGTTGGCAAGTGGAGGCACTATAGTTATACAGTACATCCGTTTCTTTCTCTTGGAGAACACTGGCATACTCTATCAGGGCATTTACGTCATCCGGAAACGTTTCGACTACTTTTGCCAAATACTCCTGCAAAAATAGCGTTCGGCGTACTTGTCTATTTAACACGCGCTACCTTGGCTTTGCCCTTGCGTTCCTTTTTACCAGATGCGGCGTAGAGTGATCCAAGAACTTTCATTGCCTCAAAACTGTCCGGCTGCTGATCAATAACCTTTTCAAAACAGGCAATAGCCTGCAAGAGATCACACCAATAATCCAAACGTAAGCACAAACAAAAAGTACCTTTTCCATTTCTCCACGCATTATATATACTTGACCCAACCCGTAGTAAGGCAAAACATAATTTGGTTTGTCGAACAAAGTTGACTGGTAGTAGAATTGATAAGCTTGAATCAGTTCTCCCTTAATGTCGACATAGTAAAGCAAAGCAAACTAGGGAAGTAGTCTCCACCTGGTCATGAAGAGCCCTAGCCAACTGGAAGCAAGCCTGAGCTCGGAGGCCGTCATTTTCTGTAACGTGAAACGCATGCATGGCCAGCACCTTGCAGTTCTCGGGGTCCTGCATTAAGGACAAAGTCAAATATGGGCATCTCTTTAAAATCGCATTACCTTTTTGAAGAAGAAATGGTCTGCTAGGGCAATTAAAGCAATCGGATGATTTCCATCAAGCTGATATGCAATAGTCAACCTTTGCACACCAATTCGGATATCCTCGGAACGAGCTCGGTTTAGCTCAAAAACGGCTAAACCGACAAGGGCATCAACGTTATCCGGCTTCAGCTGCAGAGCACGTTGTAAAGCTAGTCTGCACGGATGAAATCATTATTTTCCATATATACATAAGAGCCGCCACATTAGCGTACCCAGTTTTCTCCAGCTGTCCTAACTTGAAAAAACAGTAAGCCAATCCTAATCGAACTTCCGAAGGACAATTCGGAGCTGCCCGCAAAGCTTTCCTGTACATTGACAATGCAGAAGCGTAGTCGCCTCTTTTGTACATAATCGCGGCGCGCCCAAGTATAGCCGGCACATTAGTGGGATCCTGGAATTGCTCTCAATGCAAAAAGCGAATAGGCAACGTAAAGAGACTAACCTTATCCAGTACAAAGCAAAATTGTGCATCGGCTTGCTCGACTTTTTGCTTTGTCCCTTCTAGCAGGCAAAAGTATGCACGTCCAAGAAGGTGATACTGTTAAGCGGCAACTGTAAGAGTAAAAAGAGAAAAAGTTAACAAACTTTTTCAAACATGTGAATACTGTCCGCCGTTGCATACAGCATTGTGGCTTTTGATAGGAATTCACTTCTGCTCTCCTGTTTCCTTTGTTTCTGAGCCTAGATGAAACTAATTTTAAAAAGTCGCCAAAGGTAGGAGCAAGAAATATACCATCATTAAATAATGGGCAGCTAAGGTATCCAAAGCTCGAAGTTGATCAGCCTGAGATTCCGGATAACTGACGTTCGCTTCCCGCCCGCTACATTCCAACAAGTGGATAAAGTCCTCCGTTCGATTGCACTTATAATATTCGACCTTAAGGCAAATTTCAAAAAAATGCAATCACAGCCGACTCCAGAATCCTTACCGCCACAGTGATCCAGTCCCTCAGTCGCGTCTTTTCTGATAACAATATCATCTTTACATCGTGCATTTGTGGCAGTTGCGAGAAGTTAATCTCTATCACTTCATCTGGATTGTTTTCAATTGGAATTTCGATCGTGGCCATTGTAACGCCGCAAGCGCAACACTATGAAATACCACCACGGACAGTACAGTACCTGTTTGCCCTTTTTGTTCAAGATTTTCAAGACGGTTAATTTTAATGCGTTTCGCATCCATGCTTTTATCCTTATTCTTTCACTTGTTCTGCGCCGTGACATTGGAGCACGTTTTCTGTAGTCCACCATAGAGCTGTTAAATATTTGGAGTGTGAGTTTTCGAAATAAATATAACATGAAATAGTTTTCTAAAGTAATAATTCAGACAAATGTTCCTTTCAGTTAGTAATTGATTGAATACTCAAACTTAGCGAGTGGCTTTTGCACGAAGGTACCGTTGGTTGTTTGGTCAGACAGTGGAACAACAATCTGATAGAATGGGTCATACGTCACGGAAATGATCAAACTGTCAGCTTCCATGGCTACTTAATGCATTTAAAACCGTGTGTATTGCTGAAATTGACTACTGCTTTGAAAGTTATGGGCATTGTATTTATTTAGAATTTCTTTTAAATGAATAAACCATGAAGGAAAAGTGGCCAACTATTTCCCAGGCGCCTGCTGAATGCGATGAAAAATTCGCTTGGTTGGTCAATCTAGTGACGTTTATCTGAATTGAAGAATGAATTGAAAAGCATTTGCCATTCAGCAGCCTTAGAAAGCGTTTTAAGGAAGCCACTATAAGTTACTAGTTTTCTGTCGAGAAGTAGGGTTAAGGTGGCGATTAACCTTTCGCTTCCCACTTTCAAACTTTGTTGACAAGGCGCCAAACGAAGGAGACCTTTAAGTACAAGACGCCTGGTTCTGCGGCAACAATATATCTTTTCTTAGGTTTACCTCGAAATGTGCAGCTGTAGTTTGGTCAGTGAGCTGTTGTTTTAGGTAGTAGTTTGAAGTTGGTGAGGTAGAAGATTCCATGGGACGATTTTGCGAGTTCAGCTGAGCATCACTTTCAAGTTAAGTTTGGCATTAGAATAAAATGGACACCCATTAGTTCGGTACTTTTGATGTTCATAAAAAGTACAGTTAGAAGCGTGAACATGCTCGAAAATGTAACCATAGCAATGCGGTCACAGTTTATCCATTTTCAAACCACGTCGTGGACCATAAAGTCCAGGCTCGAGTCTTTATCTGAGTATGCTTGCGTTTAAGCTACATTCTGCATTATCAGACTGAATGGTCCTTGAACATTGGCACTTGATAAGCCATTAAGTAAGTATGCAATGAACACAAAACCTAATTTAGCAAAATAATTGTCGAATACTGCTAGTACATTAGCAGGAATGCACTTCAAATCAGTTTTTTTGGAGAAACAACGTTATTACTTCAAACGCGTTTATACATGTCTTCTTCTCCAGTTGCTAACGCCATAGCCAGGACAACGATAACAGTTAAGAAAATCGAAAGCGATTGAAAGAAGCGAGCAACTGCCATCACTTTTGCGGCTAAAACAAACGTATGTTGTTAATGACCTTTCGTTTCGTACGGATGATTACCGCTCCCATGTATTGATCAAATTGTTACCGTTGGAAGTAATTGAATTGTCCACCAAACCGGTTTTTTATCATCAATCACGTTTAAACATCATTAAACTGATAGTGACATGTAATTCAACCGCGACCTAACCGCGCTACACTGACAGTGAAATTGAAGTTTCATTTTTGTTGACCATCTTCGCCGACGAAATCAGCGCCCATACATTGTAGCACATTTGCCGACGCGTATTTTTGTTTTATGATTCCTCTTAAAGACAGTTGCCTGTTCATTAGAAAGTTTCTAACATTCCGTTGATTAGATGTTCGACTCATCGTTTGTCCCAAACAGATCTTCTGGTGCCGTTAAGAAAAAGCACTGCAACTCCACGTGATGGTCAATGAACGTCAAGCGATTTGCTTGCCTATTATCAGCGACAGTTAGCTGTTCACTTAACTAGACTACTGGTCGTAAAAATTTCAAGCCAGCGACAATTTGAACAATATCTCAGTGACTTTGGAATTTTCAACGCCGCTAAAGCTTTCGCGAACAAAGCGTCACAATTTCAGTCAAAAACTTTCATCAGCGGTTGGCAACTGAACTTGAAAATCATTTAGTATATAAACGCGTTGGTCAGTTACAGCCGTGATGGGTCAACTTGGGCATGTTTAAGAAAGTATAGCACCTGCGCATAATTCTAATAATAGCGTCCGTCGCTTGTTAAACTGTAGAAGAAATTTGGTGTAGAAAATGTGTTGCTGTTACATAAGTTTCTGCATTTACGATTGTAAGACGTTTACTGTGGTCATGCATATGTTCTGAGCCATATATTAATAAATGCTGCCATGATTAAATGGGAAAGCAGAAGTAGTTTGATGTAAGTTGAGTGCCAAAGCTTGTTGCAGATGTAATATTTGTCAACTCTGTTCCAATCGAGTTCGCGGTCGTGGAAACCTTTTTCCATGATAGGCAATAGTTTCCTTGTTATAAGTTTTATCAAATAGAACCAGACTGTGGGCGACGCCTAGTTAGCAATAGAATCAAATTCGCGACTTAGCTGGTTGTTATTTTGATTAAACGGCCGTTTATCTTTACTGTGATAATTCCAATGGGATGAGCACAAAATATCATTCGTTAAGTAATCCTTCTGCCTTTATTTTACGATCAGATGGCAAATGCAACATGTTTGCTCGTAATGAAGGTCGGATGCGCATTTCAACTTTATTATTTATTGTTCGTTGAAGGGGAGATAACGGTCTTAAGCATTTTGCGTTTTGTAAATTCTTCCATGGTATTTACAGCCTCATTATTCCACTCTTTTCGCCGACGTTTGCGTCGCGTACAATGAACTGGCTTGAAAAGATTATGGGGAAAGTGTACCGTTTTCAACCGAGTTCTCTTAGTGTAACAGTGTCATCGAACTTTCTTGGTCAGCTGTTAATGGTTACCAGTCAGTCATACAGCTTGGCCAAATCATTATACTAAAGTAAAAGAGACAAACTTATTCTGCTTATAAAGGTAACTTATTATTCCATTCAGTAACTTTGGTTCGGCGAAGTTTCAAGTAGAATTAAGATACGTCAATCCTTGTAAGATAAAGAAGGGGACAGCCCAAACTCACACAACTCTGTACACAACAACGTAGTAAATAGAAGTTCAATCATATGCGTACAATGAGTTATTTCATTGCTTAAACAGAAAAGTAGCCGTTCAGTTTCTGATATTTGATTCATTATTCTGAGCCGCCTTCATAACTCGGCTATGCTTACTGCTCCAATGGAACGTTTTCTTTTGACTTGGGCGTAAAAGGCTACGCTTAAACTGCCGTTAGTGGCTTAAACAAAAAGGAAGTTGTGGCGCTTCTATCATGGTAGTGACAAAGTCCAATTTAATTCCAAAAGCTAGCTTTCAGGCAAATATTTTCAAACTTTTTCTTCCCCTTCATTTGCTTCGCAAACAGCGCGTCGCGTATTTAACGATCATGTGAGGTGGAATCGAAAATATCCAGAAACAGAAGCGGCGATTCATTCATTGATCAAGCCAGACTGGTATTTTCCAGATTGAACCGAAGACTCTTTGCACAAGCACCCTTTCAGACAAAGTAAACAAGCAAAACTCCGACTGTTCTAAGAATGCTCTGCTGCGCTGCATCTAACGATTCAAAAATATCGAAGTGCTGCGCCAGACGGACGCAGAGATATTGATGCTTGCCTACATTGTCGCAATACTTTTAATGGGCAAGCAGAATGACCAAACAGAGAATGAGCGTTTATTTGCCATTTCTCCAATAATACGATACACTTTCAGTTGGTATTTGGTTACAGCCGTAAAATTGGCAGAATATTTACATGTGCAACTAAAAGCTTGAATTTTAACCTCCGTAAGCATCAAATCTCTGACATTCGCACTTGCAGCTAGTGCGCTTTTGCGAACAGGCAAATGGTAAAGTGGGCTTTAGGCGAAAAGTACCTCGTTATACGGAAGCAAAAAGTTGGTTCATTTGAATGGAAGTGAAGAGACGACTAGCAAATACGCACGAAGCTCGAAAGAAAGTTTTGCTTTCATTGAGCTAAAACCTCAATAGCATAGCTAAGACATTTGCAGCTGCGTTTTGCCGGTCATTCAACATTTCATTAAGAGGCTTCGAAGCAAGCGATCATCAGAGTACAAAGTAGTGATTGCCATTAACATTGAACAGATTTTGATTACTGAAACTTCTCTCTGGAAGCAGTGACGGAGATTTTCGAGCGGAGCCGCTGACTAGGTGTTCAAACTGTCTCGAACATTTGCATAGGCCACTTTTCACCAACCCACGCCGACTGTTGTTTCTTCCGTTGGCCAGTGGGCAAACTTAATTTTCTCTTTACACTGAATCAGTGAAACTGATGCACACGATTCAGTGGGTGTGAACAAAACATCAAATTTTTCAGTTGCTCAGATGGCACGCGGTGCCATTAGCATTCATTACACCAACCGCATTTGCTTGCCGGCGGCATGCTGTTGACAAATGAGTGTCACGCGCTTAAAAAGCAGGATGACAAGCAACGCGGGCGCTTAGAATTCGCTGGCAAATATCGTCGGTTAACCGGTTACAGCTTTGGTCAACGCCGCTCCAAGATATGTCCATTTTCCGGTGCAGTTTATTTGCGGGCAAAATCATGGATGACCACTTTCTGCGCAAGTGGCCTTGAGCTAAGCCGTCTGCAGACCGCAAACTGTGGGCATAAAGGCGTAGTAAAAACCAAGGCGATGCAATTGTTAGATCATACCTGTTAATCTGTTTACTGTAGCTGAGCCAGATCATCAATCGATGGCGTCTAAGGTTCCTGGCTGGCTTCAGTTGGAAAACAACTGGTAAGTGCGTTGTTCACCGTTTTCATAAATTCGTTGGCAAACCTGTAAGTCGACTTGGCGACCCAGTTTTAAGTTTTGTCGTCTTTCGCTGAGAGCAAACAGTAGGCGTAGCAAGTGGGTTTTAGCTTAGGATCGACCAGCGCACTTCAGTTCGTCGTTGATATTATCGTAGGTCTTCTACAGTGCACGCGAGTACTAAAATGTTCGTTCCTTCTATGTTTCCTTTCCAAGTTGTGCACGTAATTGTCGTAAAATAGTAGTTGCAGTTGGGCGCGGTTGGGTGGTCTCAAAGAGATGCTCGCATTTCTAGATGTGTTGTATAAAGTTGCAACTATAGCAAAGGAGGCTTTACAGAAAGTACAATATTACACGGGTTTGTAATTGGAGCAGGCGGTATAGAAGCAATTGAATGGCATTTGTTTTTATGCTAGTAGCAATGGCTGGATTCTGCAGAAAACCTTTTGCCCCTTGGAATTATTTGCGTATCGGCCTAGTCATTATACCATTGATAAGTAGTGCGCATTCATGAGCGCGCAATGGAAGGACGGCAAAAACGTTGTTGTCAGCTTAGTCATGAATGAGTCACTCTGCTGCTGGAGAAGCAGCGACGCGATAGTGCTACGACGACGACGACGACGACGCTGTGGGAAGAAACATAGGCAGTGCAACGAGCGAGTGCCAATCAGTTGCCTGTTTAATTTTCGCCGTGGAACGTGCGCCAGACTGGTTTCTCTCGGTGCTCTTGCTTCTTCGTTATCGCAGCAGCACCGCAGTGCGCCGCTGCTGTCGCCAGTATCATAGTGTTCTCAAATTGCTTCAACTGACTACATGCCAGTCAGGATACAACTGCTATACGTCACCAGTATAGTCGTCGTATGGACTCTGTGCGCGCGCGTGTGTGTGTGCATGTGTCTGTGGAATGCAGTCCTATTGGCCGGGTACATTCTCAACACTGGACGAACTGGTTACAGCCACTTCCGCACTAGTTAGAGGTAACCTCCATTCAGACGTACAAATTTTCTCCGTTTTTAGGGACTCAACGCATTGCGACCGCTCAGCACGGTGGTCGTACGTTCTCGCGGCGCTCCTCTTGTCGGTTCCATTCTCTCTTTGGTTACCTAGCTGTATGAGCGCTTTCATTCATAAAGCTAGCTGACCGAAGTAAGAAAGAGCCGTTTTCCTTCCGCAGCGCTTCTTCGCTAATCGGCTTTGCGGCGGATCACCGTCCGGAATTAACGCGACAGATCGACCGTGAGGGAGCAGACTAGTCTCCGTGACCGTCGATCCTATGGATGCGGACCTACCAGCATAACCCAACAATCGCTGAGACATTTGTCTGCAGTGAGTCATTTGGAATAAGTAATTAACAAAATTCCTTGTGTACTTGACTATCATATTACTGTACAGTAGAGAAATGCGTTCAAACCGAAGTAAATGATTAGCTTGCGCAGATGTGGAATAAACATTTTCACTTTTGCAACTTGCGCGTCGTAGTACAGCTTCCTCTGTTTGTCAATTGACCTTAGTGGCCAGCGTCGATCGATTGATAGAGCCAGCGTGAAGAAAAAGTAGAGCAGCATGCACGTAGCCTATGTAAACAGGAACGTTTGCTGGAAGCGAACTGTCTGTGAGGAAAGTTTTGCCGCCTACTGACAGTGCGCAATTGACCGTGTCGACGGAATAGCATAATGGGGTTGCAAAATCGTTCCACGCGCGCAGAACTCAGTGGGTTGTCGTCTTTCGACGTTGTTGCCTTTTGGGCACATTACAACAACACCATTGGTTGCCTATCGTTCGTGGCATCCATTTTATTCTTTATTTTTCTTCAATGAATTCAGCTGACAGTTTGAAAAATGATACTTCCAGTTTGTAACGTTTTGCTATTTTTTTCCTTTTTCCATCTCATGTTGTCGAGGCTGGGCTAAATTCAAGATGTGATTCATAGCAACGAGGCGTAACGGTGACGTGACGCAGAGCTTAAGCGCCTTACAATCTATAAACGGCGCCAATTTGCCACATCGATGCATCGGCATTTCACTGGTATTGGTCGCAGCTGAGCAGTTGGTTGCTTAGAACGGGCGCCAGCTTGACCTTGACTTCCATTCCAAAACTATACGCGTTTACTAGTTCGCATGGTTGAAATGTTTTGTCCACCGCGATTCCGCGTCGGCGTAGTTTTTGCAATCTACAATTTTGTGCGTGTTCGCCTCCGGCTCAAACAGGCGGCACGAAGAACGATTGCACAGAGCACGCTTGCTATAATCAGTCTTGTAGCCACGCCACACATGGTTCAAAGTTTATGTAACGTCAACAGTTTTCAATGCGACTTGTCACTCGAAATAGCTCAACATTAAAAAAGTCTAATGAATAGCACAGCTAGAGCTTTGTCGGTCAGCTCCTTTATGGGTACGTCCTTGCCGGATTCGCGCAAGTGATGCTACCAACTTTGACAAAAACCGGTATTTCCGTTGCAACAATTTGTCGCCTGCGGCAAACGGCTGACAAAGAACTTTTGCAAGTTTTCGATTCAAAATACCGTCAAGTTGAACAAATAGGCTCATTCTAAAATTATATCTTTCTGAAAGACGCGATAAACATTCTTGACTTCGTCGTAACGCTTGAGTAATAAAAATTAAATCTTACTGTAATTCTGAATGATAAGCACGCATGGCGATGTCCAGATTAATGACATTATGCAACGGGGACATACTTAGCATTGATGAACGGAAAGTTTCGGGCCTACTGTCGTTTTTACCTGTTTTTCTTTTTATCTGGCAATTATTCTTCATGCGGAATGAAAAAAATGGCAGGCAGTTTTAAAAGATACATGCCGAGGAAAGATAATTCGCAAAAAATTTGGTTGCTTTATGACGACAAATGATTGTAAAATGGAGTTGAATATCGTGCCACTGAACCGAGGCTGCCTTATCTTTCTAGTTGATGTTTTGTGTGCATTTTCGGCAAAGGAAGTGAATTTGAAGATTTACTCTTCGAACAACGGAAATTTTGGTCTATGCTACGCACTTGTGCTAGTTTCTTCCACATGCTAATATAGTTAAGTAATTAAGGTAGGAACTTTGAAGATATGACACTTCATAACGGTGTTCCAGTAAAGTAATGGTTTACTGCCCCGTTTTTAAGAACTATAGATGGTCGTCTCGAAGCTTCCAAAACGCTTTTGGTTCGTAAGGCACTGATAGATTACCAGTGCCTTACGATCTTCCACTGATGACGGAATTAGAAGTGGTAAAGTCGAAAAAGGTAAAAACTGCTCTGCAAGCTTATGGCTAAGATGTGGATGAGTGAAGTTGCCATAGGTAATTACGTTAGTAGCGGCTATGGTGCAGTGCGCTGACATCTCACTTCGGCTTAATATCCGCCTGGCGCCACATTCTTCACTGTTCAGCGGCGATGCAATCGTTTTCTACCGCGGCCAAATAGTCGAAACGTATTTTCTTACAACTCATTATGCTTGCAGAGATGCAGCGTAGTTCAGTATGAAAGCTTTAAGGCAATCATTTATAAACAGAAGCAAGCGATATTCAACCTGTCGCATTGTACCTTTTTCACTGTAAGCAGATGTGTGGAGAAGGACGGCGCACTATAAAAGCCTTTAAAAAATATATAGCTGAAATTCTGCGCGAACTTCTTTTAGTTCAAATGGTTGCGCAAAGTAGTCAAATGGCGTGCAGATGCTTTTATTAATTGTTCATGAATGGGCCAAGCGTTTCTGGAGGCCGTACGCGCGCTCACATAGCTGAATACACCTACTTTGCCAACTTTATTGCGCAAGAAGACAGCTTATCTCACCATTAACCGTGTACAAACTAGTTGATGACACAGCAAAGGCGAGCACGTAAGATTGAAATAGCCTTTTCGTTTAGACACTTAAATACTGCTAACTTCAGCTCGCTTGCTTCGGTCAATTTATCTTTTGAAAATAAATTTCACCGATATGCTTTTATGTTCTCTTAAATGATTTATACTCATCAGTAATCAACAGCCTTTAACTGCGGAACAAACGAGGATCCGTGGACCGTTATCAGTAATGATTTGAGACGCTAGCAACAATTTCGTTACTGAACTTCCATTATCAATAAACAAGCGCGCCAAACTTTCCAGCCGTTTCCAATAGATGTCCATAAACCATATGACCCAGCCATTGTTCAGTGGGCAATAAAAATAGGATTTTATAAAAAATCACTAATAATAACAACAAAATAATAGTTGCAGAAGAAGATAAGTGCACGTATTTTTCCCTGCTTCCTTTTTTAGGTTGAAACTGTTGCTCTTAAGCATATTTTTATGCCTGTTGCTACAGCTTGCCTGTTACTTCATCGATACCGTTGAGAAGGCATTATCTGTTGTTGTATGTGATAATTTAAAAATAAAACTTATTAAGTTTTAAAAAAACCAAGAGATTGAGCAACTATTGCATGTGCAGTAAAGATATGACCGTTTCTATCGTTTGCAGTTACAGTGCTCCCTTTGGATTGTTACTTAAGTACTACAGTACGAGGTAGTGAGTTGGCGGAGCTGTTTGTGCATTGATGTGCGAATCGTTTGTGATCTAGTTTCAGCGCCGTTCTTTACTTTTGATACATAATGTTTTACGTCTCAGGTAGAACTATCGCCGCCATTCACCAGCGTTCCTTGTTGCGTTCAACCGAATGTCTACTTGGTACAATGTTTGCCGCTGCTGCCATTTTCGCCTTAATAGTTTCTTTTTTTGAGCTGCAGTGGTTCCGTGTGGGCACTAACGCCGTGTAGGTCCCGGTATTTGGAAATACGATTGGTCAAACGGTCATGTATGTTCAATGGTCTATCGTCGGAATCCTGCGATTAACCGCCGGTGGATGGGTGTGAGTACAGTCCTGCGTTATTACAGTCATGACTAGACTCACACTCATCCTCCTGCGTGTTTCAGTTCTGCGATGTTTCCATAAATCAAGCGTCAGCTGGACTTTTTAAGTCTTGTTGTTCCTCGCCAATACGTCCGCTTCATATGTGCACGTTCCTTCTGTTCTGTCCTTTGGAATTTTGGAAAACACTACAGCGCCAGTTCCAGCGTTTAAACTTTGCTTCAAGCCGGTTTTGGTATGCTTGAGCAAGGTTTAGGCGTTGGCTTTGTCGCCGGAAGTCAACGACAATAACAATGAAATTAATTCACGCGTTCTCTCGTTCGTTCATCTAAGTTGGCAGTAAAATGCGTTTAAATGTATTGGTGCTCGGCAGTGATGCATATGAAAAGGAAGAATAAAGTTCTTTAACTGCACAAGTGCGCAGTCTCGAAATGGATGCTTTGATGCCAAGGCAAGCGGAATGATTCATTTGCGCAAATTCGATAGACGATGGTAGCACGAACTGGAATTATTGTTCAGTGGATTTAATAACGTTTTTCAAAGTTAAAGTAGAAAATGCGACGTGCTAGCTTGCATATTCTTGCGAAGCTGTTGTTGGGATACAGTAATAGTCGGACACTGCATTTTGCAATGCTTCTTGGTTTAGCTTAATCCTTACGTATAGGAAAGTTTAAATAGTTGTATTAATACGTAATTTTTGCAGATTGGTGAAAAGAGCGAAAAGGTCTAATAGTACCCAAAGTGCTGATCACTTCGTCTTTTAACGGGATTCAGCATTTTCAATATCCGTACCCAAATTATTACAATTATGGGATCGATTATCCGTTTGCACTGTCTATCGAAAACTCGCTAAAGAATTCTTGTCGCTAAGATTTTGTAAATGTTCATAATAATCTGCTAAGCAGTTGAGCAGAGGGAAAGCTGGACTTTCTCGTTCGAAGAGGCTTTACTTTGTATCTTCCGAAATGTGAGCTCTAAAGTGAAGGTTTGAAGCTGAAACTATCACTAAATCACAGAGCGAAAGCACTCTCCTGAAATGAAACGCTCAAAGACGGCGAGCCGAAATTAACCTAAATTCTTGTTACTATGGAAACATCCGGTTCTTTCTTTGCAGGAAAGCATTTATTTGTACTTCATCCTCAAATATTTATGAGCAGCTCCCGGCGAAATTGCTAATAACTTCGGTGTAACAAAGTTCGCCGTTTTTGAACTACTGAAATTTGGCATAAGTAATATCGATTCATGGATATTTTTTTACAAATACAACATGAATTTGTACGCCAATGACGAGATAAAAGCGAAAGTTTCGCTTGTTTTCCTTCAGTGCGTTTCTACGGTGACTTTGTGATTTTCAGGTTGGCATGTGGCCGGCTTAGGCATAGGTTCCCCTTGTCGGCTTTGCTGTTGTTGCTGGTGCGTTGCTGTTGGACTTGTTAACATTTTTGTTAGGTCACACGAAACAGTTAGTAATGCTTTGCATTTCGGTTGTCCGGGAGCGCTGCATGCTGTTCTAGTTTCTCCTTAAGTTCAGGTACGGCAATTTCGGTGCCAGGTAATGAGCACTTACGTGAGTGTTACGCAGAGACGTTACGACACGGGCGTATCGTTTTTCTTTATTCTTGGAGTATTTCTTCTTCGCATTTGAGACAAGAGCCGTCGCTGGCAGGATGTTGCGAGAAAGTTTAGGGTGTCAGTCATTCTTTTCCTTGGTTAAACTAGTTTGTGGTACGATGGTATACCTACGACTTGTTTCAATGCTGTCACCACTCGTTAGTTACGTTTTGTAGTCAAATCTATGTCCACAAGTTGATAAGTGTGGACTCGTTTAGGCAACAGTCGTAGTACTGTAACGTTGCTCGCTTTATTGCGTTGGTAGTTCTGCAGTAGAAGAGGAGTTTATTCATTAGGTGCGAATTCCTTAGGTACTGTTTATTTACAGTTAGAGAAATGTAAATATTGTTTTAACTTGTACGTTACCTTAATTGTAATAATCGAAAAATGTAAGGAGGCCGCGTCTGTAGGCAGGCGGGAATCGTTTTAGTATTAAATGCTTTTACTTGAAGCGTGTAGAAATGCGACTTGGAAGTCATAATCGCCATTTTGCAAACGATCCTCGATTTCGATGCTGCGGATGCTGTCATGTGCAGACAGGCGCCATCTTCTTGGGAATGTACAACATCGTAAGCTATTGTTCCGACTGATATTACGAATGGCTTATAGAAGTTTTTACGTTTAGGTGTTGCACAGTTTTGCTATTTGCTTTTTGACTTTTGGCGCACTGGACCCAGACTTATTCTTTGGCATCAAAAATAGCGACTCACCGGTGGTTGCGGTGATAAATGAGTCCGTTGGGTCGAGCGAATTGAAGGTTCAAAGCCTTCATGAGATGATACCCGAGTTACCGACACCTGTACCCCAGGAATCTTCTTGGAATTCTTTGGATAAGGGGAATTTTGTCATAGCCCGTGATCAATTGATCGCAATGGCACGGAGGCGTCTGCAGACTGGTAAGTACCGTTCCACTTTATTTAGAATGGTTTATCAGACTCACTTCAACTCCACCCCGTAATGAGAAGTTCAATTTTTAATTGTGTTAAAAGTTTTTATGGTGATACTCTTACTGTGTCTGTGGCTAAATGCTTCACGTGCTTTAGTTAAGCGAACGCGTTTACAGATTTTGCTTAAAGTATGTTTGAAATATGTTGCTATGTTCTATTTTATTGCACAAATATCCTAAGTGGTCTGTTTTTTACTTTCGCAACAGAGGTTTATGTTTGTGCCACATCGCGCTGGGTTAATAGTAATAATAATAAGGACAAGAAGAAGAGTAATAATAAAATTTTTCGCACGCAGCGAACTGCCCTCTTGTAATAACTTTAATACGCAGAGCATTTGGAGCATACAAGCTCCGAAAGCTCTGTGTATCAAAAGATCGTTACATGTGAAAAATGGAACCATACAGACCTGTTACCAGCTCACCAATTTTCAAAGCGACAACAACAACAGTAATAATAATAATAATAATAACTAATAAGACGTGACGCTGCCTATTACTGAATAATGGGAACATGGATAAGCAACGAGTTGCGCTAGGCATTGTTGTTTCATTACATTGACTTTTTTATGAAAAGGTGCTACCCCATTACGCGACACCGTGTGTTCTCTCTTTTATCCGTATGGCTGGAGACGTGTTCTATTTTTTGTCCCATTGTAGGAGATGCCAATTTGGCTATTGCTTTGTTGTTCGGACTGCTTTTTATTACTGGAATGATGATCTATGGCGTCGTAAAGGTAAAGAGCTATTTTTTTGTTCGCATTTGTGACAGCGTTTTATTATTTTGCAGATTCGTCCGCTGTATCTTATACCGTTTTTCTGCTTCCAAATTTTTGACTTCATCCTGTCTTGCTTGACCGCTGTAGGCCATTATGTATGGATGCCTAACGTCGACGATATAATACAACAAAACGTGAGCACGATTTGACTTCGGTTACAGCTATGTTTTCTGTCCCTGATTTAGCCCAACTTGCCTTTCCGGGACCATCTTACGGACGTGAACAGTCAGATGATGGCATTCTGCTTCTTGCTACTGTATATCGTCGTTTTGATGGTCAAGGTAAGTTTTCCATTTTTCAATTTCCAAGAAAAGCAATTCTGTTGCAGATTTACTTTATTGGCATCATCTGGTCTTGCTATCAGTACTTGCAAGCAGTCTGCGCGGCCAAGATGTCATACAAGGAGCGTAAAGTTGACGTTGACAGCGTACGGGTATATTTTGTCTTTCCTATTTGATATACTTTTCTCCATATCATTCGTCTCCTAGATTTTCACCCCTTCCGATTGCGAGTTTACCATGAAGGCTCCTCCTGCATATAAGGAACCTCCGCCACCACCTTATGGAGGTGTGTAACAATGGGATTTGCATGCAGAACTTAAGTGAACGCGACATTAGCGTTTGTGCGACAGATGTTATTTCGACAAATAATCCGTAGGCAAACTTTAGACGTTTTGTTTAAAATAAGTGTACGTCAGTGCGTATAAGCTGATTTGCTTATTCGTTTATGTGACCTATCGTTAGCTGCACAGTTTATTGTGGTACTATGCAATTATCAGTGCGTTGTGGGCATTTAAATATTTATTTTACCCGGAAGGAAGCTGTTCGCAGTGAGAACTTGGCCGTCCTCTACAAACCTTTGCAATTACCAGTTAAAAAGTCCGGTGTGGACTCGCTAAATTACTAAAACAGCGTACACTTAAAAAATTGTGATTGCGCTCAAATCGAGCTGTGAAGTACCTTTAAGGGCACATATTTTTCCGCTGCTTTGGTTGGTTGAACACATTGGGTTGCACTGTCCCCCAAATTATCATGCGCAGAAAACATTTGCAAAAAATATTTAAGTTGCAAAACTGAATAAACGGTGAAGTCGTAAGCGAAGTTATGCTTCGTGTAATAGAGCGCATTGAATTGGAGATAAATAATTCAGAAAGCTGTAGGCGAACTCTAATGATTTGTTAATGGTCCTTTTGGTTGGGGGCGATGAAGAAATCATTGATTTTGGTCGAGCGAGTTTATGTTCACTTGTAAGTTAGTTTTATTTTCGGTTTTTCTAACGCTAGTTGAAGATGACGTAATTGTAAATGTACTTTTTTGCACAGATGATCTATCTCTGTAGAAGATCCTTTGAGGTTTCGATGAGCAGTTCCGTATCCATTAACGTCATCAGTAAAGAGGTTCTTTTGAAAGCTACGTTATATTGTCATGTAGTTCTTTCTCCGATGAGTTGTCCCTAATATTCTTAATGAAAGGTTTTGTTTGTCTTGTAGTTTTTTCTATAATGAGTTGTTCTTAATAGTCATAATGAAAGGTTTTATATTTGACATAGTGATTTGCCCATTACGAAAGATAATTTTTGCTTCCTACGTAGAGCGTGGTGAAGATGTCAGGGCGATTTCTAGTCAATGCAATGACAGGATGATTGCTAAACTCAACAGGTGCTTTTTCACGCGAAAATGACAGCTTTGATAGAGCGTTGCAATTTGTAGCTTTTTAACAGTTGCATCTGACAACTTTGTAGGGTGACTGAACAAAAGGTTTCAGAAAAATTCTTTTGGCAAAGCCTTCGTGACATCCTTTCTGCTTAGTCATCCAGTTTGTTCAGCTCAGTGAAGTTACTCGGCAGTTGGTTCGGAATGGCTGAGCCGCCATTGTTGACAGGTGAATGAAGTAGCGTGAAAATTGTTGGTTCTCTTATCGAGATAATGCTGCCATTCTTTGGGACTACCAAATAGGTACTGCATTTGCGCGCATTTTGTTGGGCGTACAGCAGGTTGAGCGCAGCGGAAAATGACTCAATTGCAAGGCAGTGTGCATGCAATCTTTAATCAGCGAAGTCTCCAAGTCTCAGCGTTCAGGAATGAATCTGTTACTGATTGGGCATGAAATATTATTGATTGATTTCTTTTACTCTCTATTTAGGCCGCGTTGTCTTTATTATTTAACAGTTTGTCATATGTGAAAAGGAAAACGTGCACGGCTTATCTAAACAACGAAAAAAAGTTAGCGAATATTTTCTGGCAAAGAAGCAACACACCCACCAGACATTTAGACAATTTATTAACTGTCATGTGAACACTGCACTGCATTGAACACAACTTGGTGAACCAACCCGACCGCCCATTGGTCCTTTGCAGACGTCTGCCGAAACTTCGTGTTTTAGGGCAGTAATGGAACTTCGTGATTTAAAGTTAACGGTGGAAAAAATGATGTGCAGGCAGTTTAAAGCCGAACCAGCGTTGTGATGGAACCTGCTCGTTAGTGGTATTATAGGTATAGTAAAATCATTTCTGGCGGCTAAATAGATCCACTGCATGACAAGTTACAGGGAACGCCCGCTGTGCTCTTCTTACAAGAGACAGACGGGCGTCTATACGTATATTGAGCATATATGCGTATTAAACAGTGGTCTTCTGGAAGATTAAATGGGAATATGTGCTCTAAGGATGGATAGGGCCTTTCAAAATGAATATGTCTATCTTAACTAGCTTATGCTAGAATCTCTCAAACATTTAACGTTGTTGATAGTAATAGCCCTCCTTTATTTTCGCTTTATATGCCGAAGAAAAAGATTGAAAATTAATCGACCAGAACAGCTTTTCAATGCGCACATTAGCAGTGTCGTAAGTACGTACGAAAAATTACGTTGAGATGAATTATCTCGCAGTCACGCGAACAGGTCACCGGCGAAAAAACAACATGCAGGAAAAAGTGAAGAAGATTAGCCAAGTTCCATAGCATGTCTAGTTGGAGAAGGTAAATTGCTTGATCTGATAACGCTGCGTTCAACTGGAATTTTATTTATGCAGTGGGATTATCAGGCACGCACCCATGCGCAATCTACTCGATGCCTTCATTGAGCTCTTCCCGATATTCTCTATTGTTTAGACAGCAAAGGAAAAACTTAAGGAAACTGTCCACATTCGTATGTGCGACTGAGGAGCAATGGCCGCGTGGTCTTGGACAATTATTCTTCACTGTACCTGCATTCATTTTGTTTTTCCCGTGCGTGGTCTAGGATACGAATTCTTCAACTGCTAATTGATTTCGCTGAATAGTCGTTACAGAGAAAAGGCTTATACTTATCAGCATTTGTACTTGATTCAATAATCCAGTTTTCCTTGGGCGACCAAACGTGCATCGCTGAAAATGAGCTACAGTACGTTGGAAACTTTTTCATTTGAAAGGTGCTTATTCAGATACTGACTTTCCTAATGACGTTGAAGATTATCATAAGCACACTGAGTAATGTTTTACATGACGAGAGAATGCGCTCTGTAAAATTACTTGTCTCAATTGTGTACTTTGTTTTTTCTTCCAGATTCGCATGAAATCGGAAATACTATCGTCTCCAAACATTTGTTCACATCCTGTTAGTTGACTCTTGTTTATTGATTCGTTGGTAAATCTTTGGTTTAATGTTTTGTCCCAAAGCTTCTTGACGAGGAGCGTTTTGTTGAAATACGATGGAGGATATAGCCGAATTTATTCGCTCCCAGTACGCGGTGTGCGTCCTTTTGCTTAGTTTTGTCGTGACTTCTTCGTATGCATTGGTTCCAAGTCGTTCGGTTAGCGAAATAGAGACATTTACGGTTTTTCGCCTACCTCAATTCGATCTCCACGGAAATCACTATGGTGAGTTGCTTATTGTTCAATTTTGTTTCGTTTAAACCAAGTTGAACAGGAACACGTGGTAGACGGGTGCATGGCGAGGTTACGTCTACACTTTCCAGTAGCAGTGGTGTTCGACGCTGTTTGTTAATTTGGTGGCAAAATCTGCCGCTCGATTTTATACCTGAGCTCATGAGCAGCAATGCAGTTGCAATAATCGTAGTTATCCCTGCCGATTTGCGCAGCCTTACACGTGAGGAACGTAAAGTAAGTGTCTAGAACAATTGAATAATACACTTTCGCTGACTTGTTAGTTTTCAAGTGTACGCGTTTTATGTAGGCGCACACTCTTTAAGCACTTCTATTTAGAGCTTTTTGGAAATGGAGCAGACGCTGATTAGTTCGTCAACTTCAGTGCCTGTTTACGTTGCTATTGAGTCACCTCTTGTTCGTAAAATTTTGAAGCTAGCTCGCATAAAAGATGCTCAGCCGCGAGCCAGATCCTTCGATGGTATGTCAAACATTTTGTTGCTTGTTCTCGAAAGCTTAAAGTATTGATGGAATGGGTTTAAGCGCATTGGCTTAATTTTCCTTTAACATAAGATTGGCAAGCCTTGTTTCGAGTTTTTTGTCGTTGTTGCAGGAAAGATTTCAAGGGGAATCTGCCAAGGCGTTGATTTAATCCAAATACTTTTATTTTAATTGCAGCTATTTATTCCCTATTTTTTGGAAAGAGCTACAAGTTGGTTTCGAAGGTTCAGCAGCTCGTGGCGCCGGCATACTATTCTATGGAAAGTATAGTGGTTAGAATGAAGGTTGCTTTCATGGCATACTGTTCGAGCAGGATCTTTCAGGGACGGCTTTCCGCCTTCGATCAACGAGAACACGTTGCCACGGTCGCCATTGTTGCCCATTACGATACATTTGGGCTTGCACCAGTATGCTATAATTTTCTGTTCGTTGGAATGATCAGAATTAACAATCATTGCATTGTTGTTAAGTTGAACTTCCTTTCCAGAGCCGAGCATTTGGATTTGATTCGAATGGTACCGGTGTGATATTGTTGCTTGAATTGCTGCGAATCTTTTCAAGGTTATATCACAATTCCAATACGCGTGCCAAGTAGGAGTGTCTTGCTTTTAGTTATGTTTTGCAAGCGTGTTTTTCAGATACAATTTGATCTTTATTCTCTCTGGCGGCGGAAAAGTGAATTTTCTAGGCTCAAAACATTGGATAGAGGAATTCGCCGAAAAGAGAGGTTAACACCTACACTTTGAGCTTAGTTCTTTGTTCACTGCTTTTAATCTGTTCTAGGAAGGTCAGCAGGTGGTTCGTCTTCAATCGAATTTGCCCTTTGCCTCGACAGTATTTTGGGCGGTGGCCCAAACCTTTACATGCATGTTTCCAAAGCGCAGAAAGGGTCTAGCCCTGTAGCTCGATTTCAGCAGGTATATTGCGTAATTTTCAAAATATTATGCTTGAGCTCCTAGCAGATTGAAACTAGGCCATGTAGGGCAAATTGGTAGGCTTCTTAATTAAAAGCTATATGCGCACCATTTATTGTGTAGCGGAAATGAAAATTGTAAACGCATTGTCCAGCTGTTGGCTCTTCTTTTTTCTTTTGGACCACCTAGCCCACTTCGAGTAGGTTTACCTTTCCAAAATTTTATAATAGTCGGTAGAAAGTCAGTGAGTTGGCAAAATTTCTTGAATTTGATTTTCTAAAGAAGATCGCGAGATGTACGGTACTGGTTTGGTCCCAGCAAAATATCTTTATCTTTCCATTAACTTTGTCGAATTCATTTTCAATTTTGCCTAAAACGTTCGTCTACACAATTATTGAAGGTGTCAAAAGGTAGGTGTACGTATACCAAAATGTTTAATGGGTGCATTGGGAATTTTTGCGTATAAGGTAATTGAAAATTCTAAAATGACTTATTTTCTTTGTTTTGTAGAAGCTGAACGAATCGGCCGCGTTGCATGGGGTTCCTTTAGATATTGTCCAGAAAAAGGTGAACCTCGCGGACGATCGTCTTTCCTGGGAACACGAAGCATTTAATATACGTCGCATGCATGCCTTCACGCTGTCCGGACTTCAATCTCCGCATGATCCAATGCGTCATAGTATCCTAGATTTATGGTATGCGTTTTTTCGTTCAACTATTTGTTAGCTGACTCGCTTCTCGAATTGATAACTGTTGATGCCTTTCTTTATGTGAGAGTTTGTCACGATGTTTGTACTCTAATAGTTTTTTTATAAGAGAACATAATTATTTTCAGTCGGAGACAGTTTATTCACTACACTTATGGAAGTCTCATTCAAATCGCTGCGCTGTAAACAACACCTTTGCCCTGTAGTAGGTGGTGACAAAGTAATTAATAAGTCAATTCCTAATTCGCATAATTGGTCAGTGTGTTTGTTAGTTATGGTATAAAACGGGGTGCTACTCTTTCAAAGGACAGAATGTGAAAAAAGCTTAAACGATTATGATGGAATTGACCTGTTAATATTCGATTGGTAACAGGAGCTCTGTTCATCCTGTTGACAGTAACACAGTTGTATGTATCCCTGTTAACTTTGAAACCACTTTTATTTGAAAAAGTTCAAAAACAGACATGAGCTGTTGTTTAGTTGTGCAAGTGTTCAATTCATTTATGTAATTTAATAATAATTACATAATGGACCAGACAAAATGCATTAGCGTTATACGTTTCAGTGAGAAATGAAAGCATATGTTTAAGGGTCATCTTTGTTAGGTGCAAAATTATGACGGCATTTTAATGAACGTCCATTTTACGTTAGCAGCGAAGCAGTGTTTTAAGGACTCTCGTGTCTGTTAACAAGAATGTCTATTCGTACAGGATGTTGTAGCTCTTGTTCTGTTGCTTTCTGTAAGTTTGAGCTTAGCAAAAGATACGTAAAATTAAAGGATCTGAACGAATTTCATTCTCCTACACGTTGATAGTTGGAAAAGTTTGTTGAGAAAAAAGAAGTTCTCAGGAGTCGCATCAGTTAAAAGGAACCGCGCTCTTTAAGATCAGTGAAATGCTTTGAAAATGTGATACATAAACGTTGATAGCATAGGGCAGTGTTTAAACATGTATTCGGTCGCTTGTTTGGTGCCTATATCCCCTTGTCAATGAACGAGTTACTACCTTCAGCAATCTGCTGCGTAGCGTTGATCTGAAGGTTGTAAAAGTTCAAAAAGCCTGTAGATGCTCTTCTATCTTTGACTTTGCCATAAGTTACTCTACGTCTGTGAATTCGTAAACTTGAAAAAGCGTATATTTCCACTAGCTCAAACTGGCGGAATATAGTTTCGTGTGTGGCACATGCTGAGCTTTACTTTTAGCCGTGTTTGCCCCTAATGAGCTTTGGAAACACGACTTTAGCTGAAGATGTTACGGGATGATGTTGATTGCTTCGTCCTTTTGCATCACCTGGTTGATCATGAGTTTGCAGCGCTGCTAATGCGTTATTTCAGCTTTCAGTTGCTGCTCAATAGTGGATTGTAGACAGTATGCTAATGGAATTGTTGCATTTGATTATTCCATGTTTCAGATGTATTTGTGCGGTCTAATTGTTTTGTTGTCTCTGTTGTAGGCAACCGAATAGTACTGATGTACTTGTTCCAAAGTTCCTTACTGTTATTGGTGGACTGTTTCGATATATCTACAATTGTAAAGACGCATGCTCAAATGCGTTTGTAAGCGAAGAGAGCGTAAGATGAATTTTCTACTCATTAGCATATATTATGTGCATTCCTTTTTGTTGGGCAGATACGGGCGCAGATTGGCTTATGGCAGGAATACTTTGAATTGCATCCTCGTAGCCAACAGGTGTTAGTCGATTTGGTGAAAAACCCGGTGGGATCAGCTTTGGTTCGCTTTGTTGAGCTCTATTCAGATGAGACAACAATTAGCAAGGTCCGAACGGACGCGAAGTAATTTTCCCTCTCTCTCTCTCGCTCTCCTATTTCGGCGAATAGAATACTATTCGAAATAATTTTAGAAATCCTGAATTCATCATCTATGGCGGCGTGATGGATACGATTCTTGCACATCAGTATAACTTTCCGCCACCTTAATTGTCTCTAGTTTTAATTTTCAGGACAAGGACCGCCCTCTTTGACCTCATTATGTCTCTAATCATCTTTGCATATTTGTTTGCACTTCATGCTGTTGTAACGGTATTATTTTACTTTACGTTCGTCAAACGAACTTTCTTCGTCGATTAACTTTTTTTAGTACGTTTCAAGGTGTCACTGGCCAGCGGCTTCGTCTCAGAATCGACTGAAAGCTCAATGAAAATAGCGAAACGATCCCCAATGCATCTGTTATTGCACATCTTATAGCTGGTTAGTAAATGAGATGAATTGCTGGGTCTCACACTGCGCTTTGAGCGACGACGGAAGGAAAAGTGCTTACATAGAGTTGGCAATACGATTGTATAATTATTTGGCATTAGGCGTAATGCTTGCTCGATAATATGCAAAAAGCACAATAGTTGGTTGACCCACGCAGGAGCATTTCTTTCCCGCGTTACTTTCCACTTTGTCTTTTGCAAACTTTTGTAGCGTAGAAGTATAAGTTGAATGCTTTTGGTTTCTCTTCGCTGTTTTATTATTGTAGAAAGATGTTCGTTGTCTTTATGCATTCTGAATGGCAAAAAAGTAATTTGGCAGATGCATTTTTGGCGCAATGCCAGCGTAATAACGTTGTTCATCAGGAAGAAGTCCAGTGGGCACCTGGAATGCAGGTGCGTATCTGTTGGCTTAAGCCAAGTCACTTGTATCGTTGATTATTCAATGAACGGTATATTGGGCGATTGTTCAACTGCTAGGTGGCCATGTGGTCAGCAGTGATGGAAGGGGAAGGCTAGTCAGTCACCGCAAGCATCTACCTATTCCCTGTTATGCATGTTTAATGTTGGAGTGCAATCATCCCTGCGACTCTTGGCAAAATAAGATTACTTCATTGGCTCTAACGAGCCGATTGAATTTCTAACGTAATCATTACTGCACACATGAACATGGGTATGGGAGATGTTCTGATTGATTATCGATAGGCAAAGAATTGACAAATTGCTGAAATACCGGAACCACTGGTAACACGGTCATCCTTCAGGCATTGCGGTGGTTGTCGTTGCAGTGCAATGGAATGCAGAATATGGCCCGCGAATTTTAGCATCTTCTAGCGATTTGTCAGTAGATACTTTGGAGCTCTTCCAAAATGGCATGCCGTTGCAACACGTCCTTTCTCTTCTTTTTTATTATTTTCATATACTTTATGATTGCATTGGAGTTTGCCGTTTCTGATAAATATTTACAGTCTCTGCTCAACAGTACAGCTCCGACGCATATGCGAGTTGCTACTATTCCCGGTGACATTCAGATTGGTGTTCTATTTCCAATTCACAGGAAGATAGCTGGCACCGAAAGGTGCGGAAAGATCTGGGAACAGTACGGTATACAACGAACAGAAATAGCTATGCAGACAGTTGATGCAATAAATAATGATCGCACAATTTTACCTAACGTTCAGTTGGGCATCAGTATTCGCGACGACTGCTGGACAGAGCGTATAGCCATGGAGCAGACCATAGAACTGATACGAGATGTTGTTGGTGGACGAAGTCTGCATAAGGTTTCCTACTGCCCTGCTGGTTCACGTCAGAGGGAGAGTGACCAGGAACAGACGAATTTGCCCGAGATGTCCAATATTGTCGCCGTTATAGGACCCGGCAGTAGCGACGTAAGCATAGCTGTGCAAAACTTGTTGCAAGTTTTCCATATTCCGCAAGTCGGATATTCGGCTACGACAAAAACGCTCAGCGATAAAACTGAATTCAAGTATTACATGCGCGTAGTACCTTCGGATTCTTGGCAAGCAAAGGCGATGGTCGATATAGTCCGTTACTTCAACTGGTCCTACGTTGCCGTCATATATACCGATGGTAAGGTATTCTTATTTTCTCGTTAAGTATATTCAATTTTTTGTTTCTTTCCACAGTCTACGGTGTTCCAGATGCCCTATGTTACTTTCTAGGGAATAGCATCATAATTGCTTACCATTTCTCGCTTGCGTACTATATGCGGGCTGTGATGGTTTCCTGCGGAAACCATGTGACGAAAGTGTTATATTGATATGGTTTCAGTAGGCATAGGCGAGTTTTGTTGAGAACTTGAGTATTTCTGCGTAAACCTGATTGATTCAAAGTATCTCAAAACGAGAATCACACTCATTCATTCCTCTGCTATTTAACGCATATGTTGCGAATTTAACAGAATCTCTTGAACAAATTGGCATTAACATTATTAATTGTTTACAGACCTTCCGATTTGTTTTACAAGATTGTTTCTTCATAAGTGACAGACATAATGTCTTTATGTATGCAAATTTGCATTTGGGTTTGGTTGACAGTTTGTCAACTGTGAGTATGTAAGACGTAGCCTAAGGTGTTATGTTTTCTTGCGTTTCTTAGCCGTAAGAATACCAAAGAGATCATTACGATCAGTCTTAGGTAGAAGGTATCAATAGTCGTCAATAATTGTTCAACAAGGTTGCATATGGTGATAATGTCTGAAATTCCGGTTATGACTTCAAATGCCACCCACAGCACGTCGCCGTTCTGTATTGAAGGTGAAATTTTTATACGAGCGCGTGAAGTTTCATGACTATAAGCGGGCGAGTAGCCTATGCACGTTTAAGCATTTATCTTTTGGAAAATGCTCTCAGGACCGACCGCGTCCTGTTGTCAGTGTCAGATGCCGTCATTGTATCTGACGGGTAATGGCTAGTGTCCGTACAGAAGAGTGAAGCTGTATGCACTATTACGTCCGAGTGTTGTTGTTCGCATGCATTGGTTCATCTGGTCAATTATTTTAACATTGAAATAAGTCTTCTGAGTTTCTGTTTCGCATGCCCTTTCAACTTTCTCCTTCCGAAATAGCAGTGGACAAGCTTTGCTTACGATATTGTTAATGATTGCCTCGGATTTCCAAGAAACATCAGATCTAGTTGAGTTGACAACGGAATCATGGATTGCTGAATAGAAGAGTTCGTTGTTCAATGTTTGTTTTGCTATATAGTAAACTGAAATAGCGAAGAATTCTTACAAATTGTTTGAAGCTTATTTCTTGAGTTGCCAAGTTTTTGTAAATTGTTAAAACCGTTCTGTGGACTCAAGAGAAAAGGGAAAAAGGGCTCACGGAATTTGTGACATCTAAATGTATCCTCGCTCAAAGCCGCCGTGGCTAATTTTGGTTTTTGTAATAATGAGATTTCAGTCATCTTGTTTTTCTTTTCTCTACGCTGGAAATATGCGCTGTGGGGACGCTCGCTGTTGCAACTTTTTATTTCAGCGTGCTTATCGTTGTTGCTTTGTTGTCCACCTAAGAGACAGATCCATATTGATTTTAGCTTTCTTAAATAAATTGCATAAAAGGAGTCTATAATGGAGACTTTGCATGTTTGTTGATTGCAATGCATGGAAGGAGCGGTGAGCAGTGTTCCATTTGGTAAGTGGCTGCTTTGTTTTCAGGCAATTATGGAGAAAAAGGGTTCGAGGAATTGCAAAGAAATTTTGAAGAGGAAGAGGCTTTGTGTATTGGAGTATCAGAGAAAATAAAGAGTTTGGCACCGCCTGAGGAATATGACCGACTGATCGACTCGTTGATGAGCTATCGCCCTAAGATAACGGTATACTGAAAAATTAAGTTGTTCGCTGTTTGAACTGTAAACATTTTTTAAGGTAGCGATCTGTTTTTGCGAAGGTGATACAATCAAGAAAATTTTTGAGGCAACTAAGCGAGTTCGTCAGAAACTAAAAGTTCGCAGTCGGCAACCGCAGGACAGTTTGCAATGGATAGGCAGGTAATCCATTCGCTTTGTTATTCTTTTACTTCCTCTCTGTTGAATGTGCTGAAATAGTGAAACATGACTTTGTGCTTGCGTTATAATTGCCATCACTTTTGCTTTTAATCAATGTACGTCAATTTCTGTTGAATTGGAATACTATTTGGACTTATGGTTAATGCTTTGGCCTTTTTGCTATGATGCTTATTATTATTAGCCATTGGCGCCAATCAGCGATGAATTTCTTGAACGTCGCTAATGCTACATGTTTATTTGAAAAGTGCTGTGCACTTATTGTTGGCGGTCGATTGCAGTGATCATAATTTCGGTCAGCGTAATGGCAATGCATTGTTCACTCATCAAATATGGGACCTGTATAAGCGAATAACGCAATTTTCTTCATTCTAAACGTGAAGGCGTTACGATCAGTTTTTCCATGAAGAGGTAGTGATTGGTTGGCATTCAAATTCGAGTCGCATCGCTTCTATTGGTTCTCGTTTACGAGAGACTCATATTTAGCTTGCAAAAAGCTAAATATGTTCTTTCATGATATGCGGTTTGGAAAAGTTGATTTGTCCCATCTGTTTACGTTCAGATTCGTTAGGCATTATGCTTACGTTTATTGTTGGAAACGTTGTCATGTTTTTGGCCGTTGATGCAAGCAAGTCAGCAGACATGAGGGCGTATTTGCACATTTCCGTTTTTCCTGATTTGATAATGCTTGAATGATGAAAATGAACCATTTTAGGGAGCACCATTGCATGCAGCAAAATTTTGACTATAAATTAGCCCTTTGTTGTCACTCTGCAAAATCTCCATTCGTTGACACACTCGTTAAGCGTACGCGGCGAGTGTGTTGTTCCGTTGGTCTCTGGTGCAATTGCACCAATTGTAAGAAATTTTGCTGGTAATTGCTTTAACTTGACCATTTTGCTGCTATTTCGGTCGTATGCAATGCGATTCATTGCTACTGGTCATCGGCAAGTTAACGGACAAAAGTTCATCTACCCAATTGTGCTGCTTATGCGCCACTGTTTCCTTTTATAGCACTGATGGGAATATGTCCCCCTATATGCAGTAGCAATCTTCCATCCATTCGCTTGACATTATGAAATAGATTCTACGGATTCTGCTGTTTGACACAAATTCTTTTACAAAATAATATGTGCTTCTTTGATGAATGCTTAATTGCACATTTTAATGCCACATTTTCAAGATATTCCAAAAACGACATTTTAGGTTATAGAATAACGGGTCTTAAGGTGAAGAGCCGATATCTTTTGCCACCCTGTCGGCGAGGCAATAAAATGTGGTTAGCTGATGTTTCTCGAAATACTTTATGGTCATTCACTTTTCTTTGGTCATCTTTGGTACTACTTTCCCGTCATGTTCGGAATATGAAAAACAGGGCGAGACAAAATTTTAAATTACATTTTTAGCATATCTTTTTGTCACAATTAGCTTATGATTTTCCATGTCGTACAAGCTGCTGTCTCAAGGAAGCGTCGTCAATTCTTCCTATTTGCGTTTTAAATTTCTAACGTACAACGTTTTAGCATTTTTAGCTTTATGTTATGTTTTCATACTTTGTTTTTGTTCATATTTAGTAGCGCGATTGTGCTTTTGTCGCGTTCCTGTTCTCCCGAATTTGCGGAACACCTGTAATGCAATAAACTCTGCCCGCTTACGTAGTTGATAAGTGAAGTCATCTGCGCCTTCTCGTGTAACGGAAGTGCGCACAGATCGTAGTAAACGACTGCGTAACTACTCCACTTTGACATAGCGTTTATTCTGTGCTTGTTGTGTCTTCTTCCGTTGGCAAGAATATTGACGTATGTCATGAAATGAATCGAGTTTATGTTTGGGTCATTATTTTAATGGGTGGTTTTCAAAATAAACCACGACGATGATTTGCATGTAAAGTCAAACATTGGGTTGTAACCGCCAACTAAGAAATAGCATCCAGTTGAATTGCTTTGCAGTTCCTTTATCAAATGAATAACTTGCAAATTCTTTTGAGCAAGGAAATACACAAAGGAGGTGTTGCTTCTTTTGCGATGTCAGAAATAGGGGAAGTTGGCTGTTTTTGTTGCATCAAATTTTTTCGTGCTTCATTCTTATTGTATGAAAGGTCTCCAGTGACTTTGCAAATGTTTTTGTTCCATTAAAGCTACGCCTCAGTGGTATTGCTACGTTTTTCGTCATGTGGAATGCATGACTGCTTTTACATTTACATAGGTTAATTTAAATTTGTTTTTTTATTTTTTGCATTGAAATCCGTTCAGTATATTGAGTGCGACATTTATATTTTCAGTGAGAGCTGGTCAGATCGGAAGGATGTTGTAACTGGTGTAGAAGATGTGGCAACTGGTGCATACTCATTTCGAATATACTCACCGCGTGTGCCCCATTTCGAAAAGTACTACTTCAGCCTTACTCCTGAGAACAACAAACGCAATCCATGGTTCATTGACTTTTGGGAGGAAAAGTTTAATTGCAGCTATCGAAAGTTCACCAGACTTCTTTACCAGCGTCGATGCAAAGGTGAGTATTTTATGAATCATTGATAGAATCTTATTATACATGCGTAAATATCATAGTTTAAAGCACACCTTGAGTAACTGCTTATTTTGGTGGAATTGCGTAACACATTTTTTGCAGGGAGCGAAAATGTTACCTTTGGTTACAAACCGGATCCAAAGCTCAGTCAAGTAGTCACGTCAATATACACAGTGGCCTATGCTCTTGATTCTATGTATAAAGATGTATGCACTGGTTATATTGCAAAAGGAGTATGCCCTGCGATGGTGCCGGTCGATGGTAGCAAGTTGTTTCAGTACATGCTTAAAACTGAATTCAGGGACTTCTCAGGGCAGTCCATTTACTTTGACAAAAACGGTGATCCTCCGGCCAGGTACTTTACTGGTATATTTTAATTTTACTTAAACGCCTTTGCGCTGTAGATACGACATATTAAATTATCAAGGCAAACAAGCGGGTTACGTGACCGTAGGCACCTGGGGACACGTGTGGAGGGAGGTTGAGCCTTTGAACCGTACCAGTCACCCCGTAGTAAAGTACGGGAGCAAATTGCGTATCGACAGAAGAAAAATCCTGTGGCACAATGGAAGATCTGGTTCAAGTTACACACCGGTGGCAAAATGCAGTTACGAATGTGGAATAGGGGAAATTAAGAAAATACAAGCAATGAAGTGTTGTTGGACTTGCGTGCCTTGCTTTGAAAATGAATATTTGTTGAATGAGTACAAATGCAAAGAGTGTCCTGTCGGTTCGTGGCCAGTAGAAAACCGCACTGGTAAGCTCGATACACTTTTAAGAGTCCAAGTCGCTCATGTTGTACGCAAATTGATGTCGTTCTTCAAAACAGTGATCTTATCTTCCATTTGCTAAATGCCGGTTTTCACTCATATTGAAAGTATATATTTGTTTTATAGCATGCTATAAATTGGACGTGGAATACATGCGTTGGGGCGATGCTGAGGCAATAGTTTGCGTTGTGTTCGCTTGTGCAGGGATATTGGCAACTGTTTTTACGACCACCATATTTGTAATGAAGAACACAACTCCGGTAGTTAAAGCAACCACGAGAGAGCTGAGCTATATGATTCTTGGTGGTTTGTTGTTATGCTATGCGACAACATTTATTATTGTCACACCACCATGTACAGTCACGTGTGTTTTATTGCGTATGGTGCCTTGTTTGGCCTTTGCAATGATTTACGGTGCGTTATTTACCAAAACAAATCGCATTGCTCGCATATTGGCAGCAAGCAAGAAGATTATAACAAAAAGACGTCGCTTCTTGAGCACCGGTGCACAAGTGGTTATCACCTGTATTCTGATTGGCGTTGAGCTTGTTATAACGGTAGTATTCCTCATTTTGGAACCACCGGCAGCTGAATTTGATCATTCCATTCCTCGTCGTGTGCTCTTAGTTTGCCGTTTTAGCAAAATGGGCTTTTTTGCCCCATTTGGTTTCGACCTATTCCTGGTCAGCATGTGCACTTTATATGCGATTAAAACGCGCAACTTGCCGGAGAACTTCAACGAAGCAAAATTCATTGGCTTTACCATGTACACGACCTGTATAGTGTGGCTAGCTTTTCTGGCCATTTATTTTGGCAGCAACAAGAAGGATACAACAATGTGCATTTGCTTCAGCCTTAGCGCTAGTGTGGCTTTGGTGCTCTTATTCTTTCCGAAACTTTATGTGATCTTATGGCGTCCAGAGAAAAATGTACGCAGCTATTTCAAGACGACTACCACTATTCGTTGTCATTTTGGCACCAATCAAACTTCCGGCAGCGAAACGCACAGCAGAGTGAGCTCTATAAGCGGATCGCAGAAAAGAAGAAATCGTCCAGGTACCGTACGAGTTCGAAGCAAACCTGGGCAAGTGATCACTGTTGTCTTTTCCAAAAATATTGTCCCTTTTTTAGTCAACTGATTGGAAGCGGCGATTCTTACTCTAGTTACAGTACTCAGTCGTCGCCAAACTTGTCCAGAAGTGATAGCAAGATATCCCATGCTACGGCCGCATTGGCTGACTTATCTAGAAAAGAGAGTGCTGTACCTGAGCAGGAAGCGCGGACGGCCGAGCCAGATGTTGAGCGCAAGTCCAGGTATTTGTGCTACTGGTCTTTAATAGGATTGTTGAAAGTCTGCTATTGCAGTCTTCCAAGCGTAGATCCTATTAATCTAAAAGCTTCTTATGCATATATTAAATCACTTTGCTGCTATTCCATATTCAGCATTAGCAAGTCTATACTATCACCAATAGTGAAAGTTAAGTGTAAACTTTCCTTTTCCTTTTTACAGAGGTCCGTCTTGTAACGTTGAGTTGTAGAAAATAAAATTAGTCTTTAATAGAATAACTTTTATTTTATGGGAAAAGCGACGCGTGATGCCGTTCAGTAAGAATGGTCCATATTCAGTGCATGCACCTTTCGTTATTAATGTAATAGTTTTGGTCAACATAGGAGAAGTTATGGAAAAGTCGCGACATTTTAGCGCATTGTCTGTGCAGTGAAGGTGCCTTAAGTTTCGAAGAGGGGAAGCAATGACTTGTTATTGCCCGATGTTTATTCTTAGGCAGACTGTTCATGTTATATTTATATTCCACCCAGACGATGGCTATTTTGTAAATATGTTATGTTAATTGCTTCTTCTTCAGCATTGCTACCGAACTGGCCACAATGAAGGACAAAGTGACAGGTCTGACGAAGATCCAAGAAATTCCTTCCCCTTCGACGTCTCCCGTTTCGATGAGGCGTTCAAGAAGCCTTTGGCGAAAATTTGATCCTCTTCTGCGCAACCCTGAACTCAGTCAACGTTGGAAGTCATTTCGGTCACGCCCTGAGACAGTTAGAGGGAAAGCGACTCCAACGTTGCTGCTTCGCGTTGCTGCGGAAAGGTTGGACGCAGTTCGTCAATTTCTGGACGAACGGAGCAAACAGTGTGCAGAAGATGGTGCTCATACTCCATCGCCTCCGCCTGCTGACGAGCCAACCTATTGCGAAGCCAGCGCTGATGCAACGTCAGGGCGCGTTCGTAAAGGTTCGTATTGTACACTTTATCTTTTTAAAATATGAACATTTTTCCTCTAAATGTTTTGAATATTTTTGTTTGATCATAGTGGCTTAAAGTAAACTGAGCGACCAACATCAATAATGTGTAGACAATGAAGCAGTATGATTTTGTTTCTATAAGAAGTTTAAGTTTTTCAGGTGGGTAAGTGATTAGCTTAATTTAAGTACGATCTGTTCAACTTGTTATATGCTGTTACACCGCTTAGGTAGAGGACATGTCCGGTTTGAAAATGCTGAAAGTTCATCTGATGAAGAATTATCACTAAAAGATGGGGCTCATTTGATAGCAAGGAAATCTCCTCCGCTAGTAATGAATGGGGGTATCGATTTGGTAGATGCCCAAGTGCAGACCAATATGTTCATGCCTACAGATGCCGCTTCTCCTCAAGAGGGTGGCATAGAATGTGCTCTACTGGAGCAGTGGAGAAAACAATTGCGTAGTCATAGCGACACGTCAGTATCTGTTATGGCGGAAGGCAGGCAGCCCATAGGTGAAACTCTTCTTCCTCAGGTCTACCAGATGGAATACTGCCCAAATAGAAGAAATTTGTCTCTTCTAAGACGTTTCTATGAAGCTCAGTTGAGGCTATTACGCGACGAGGGCGACGCGTTGGAAAAGTGTGTGCTTTTTCTGCCAGCCAAAAACCATCGGAAACATTCGCCTAATGTATGTTTGAAATCCTCCGACCAATTTGACAAAAATTCACAGCAAGAGGTGGAGAACCACGTGTTGGAGCCAGCTATTCGTCAGCGTGTTGGCTCGACGGCAAATGCAGTGGAAGTCGTTCCGTCGTGCAATACTATCACCGCTTACAAGTTTTCATCCACCTCCATTGTTTAGCATGTAAATTGAATGTTAGAATTAAAATGTAACAATTTTTTCATTCTGTAGTGTGCGTTAATGATCGTTTTGATCGCATTCCTACGATCGCCGCATCACTGGTCACAATACTTACTGCTTTGCTTTGCAGTTCGTGGCCAATTTTGTACGTATATTCTAACGATCTAAGTGAAGTAGAAAGCGGCCATTTAATTTTACCTGTGAATTTTGTCGCCTGTTGCTGTGCTCCGGGAAAGCGTCAAGGCGCCAAATCAATCAACCGGTTTCTGCGTAAGTGCTTTCACTCCGGGACGCTTTGTTCTTTCAGTAAGAAGTTTCAGTCACTTCAGTGAAAGATAGCGTCTGCTGCAAACTGAGGAGCCGACGGTTATCAACAAAGTGAGAAATACAGTGCGTTCAAGTTTCCGAAGTAGAGGTAAATTTTTAATAAAAGATTAACGAAGAGGGTCTTCAAAGGAAGAATTACGTGACAGCGTTCCCTATTTTAAAAAAATTGATGGAGGTTAAATAGTTTTCAGTAAATAATGCATGCAAAAATAAATTTAAACGTGGGCTTATACGAAATTAATTATATTTCCTCTACCCATTTCTGTGCGCCACATTTGGTGTCTTTTAACGGAGTTCAGCACTTTCCTACTGATCTCCAGTCATGGCTTCTTATCATTGTCGTGAACTACACAAATGTCCTCATGGATGAACAAATTGTCAGAGAGAAAATTCAAGATAATTTTTCGAAAAATTCTCTTGCACTTTCTCTAGCGCACATCTGGGAAAAGCCGTAATCGAAGACCAGTATGAAAAGTGCAGTCGTTGAAAGAAAGGAATGCGACCTATAGTTTTTTAAAATTTTGAAGCAGGTAGAACAGTGCTTTGGTCAGTATGCAGTTCTAAAAAGTGCTCCTATGTTGCGGCATGGAATTCCCTATGCGCACCAATCAAAATCATATGATACGTTGTGTAAACGTGGTATTTTGCTCATAGCAAGGCAAGATAGAACGTAGCTCACCTATTACTAGTTTGCTTAGGTTATAAATTTGAATAATAGTATTAATCGTCAGTAGCCGTGATTTCCCCTAAGAATGATAGGCAACCTCTGTTATCTGGAGAAGAAAATTTACATTGACAAAACTGGACCAGCAACGTTGTCTGAAAGACAGTGTTTCTTTGAATAGGTAATTTATTCGATAACAGCAGCTTTATTTTTTGTTGTTGTTTTGACTCTTTGTAGGGTTTTGTTCCTTTAAGCGATTAAAATTGGCGCGACGAAACTGTCGCGAAGACAAAATTTTATAGCGCCAACTTTTGACACTCTTATGGCGGGCTGTAGATCGTTTCTGAAAGCTACTTGATTATCTTTCCCACTTTTCTGTTGGTAGCATCAACCATACTCATCCAACAAGGCAATGCAGTGAAAAGTGATATAATACGTAAAAGACAATATCACCTTGTAAAAGAGTGTTTGAATAATAGGTTACGTGTTACCAAGAAGTTTAGTGCACTGAGTGGCTCGATGGAGCGCACTTTTTAAAATTTACCAAATTCATTGGCTATTGGCTCACAACGAAATGGAGCAGCGCGTAAGCCTTCCTGTGTTTCCTATCTGATAGAGATGGGGAGCTCGGATGGGAAGCAAAACGTAGTCACTAGTGCACTTTTCTTTTTTATGAGTTTTGGCCTGTTTAAACGTAAAATCTTTTATGCAAACAAGCCAAAGCCTATAGAAAAGAGAAAAGAAGTGAACGTTTTCAGACCTGCTAAAAGAAGCAGCATATTTGGCTAATATGCCGTAGCAATACACAAAAATGCTCGTTTAAGATATTTGTATGAAAAAGGATCGCCAGGGAACTTTTCTTCCGCGTTTAGCGTTATGCGCAGTACAGCTTGAACGTACACCAATGCTGAAGATGGTGGAAGACAGTTCAAAAAGCTCTGCTGTTTTTTCGTAAAGTGTGACGAGCCTTCTCTTATAGGAAATAATGCTGGACACACTTTTTGTCGTTATAAATATTTTATTGAAACGTTAAATAACGAAGGCGGAAAACTGGAATCATTCGAACGCACATTACTGCAAATGCTCATTATTAAAGCAAAAGTATTATTACCCCGAAGATGATCGAATAAGCTTAAATATCTTCCGCCTTCTTCTCTGTTTTTTTATCAAGCTGAGCTGGCGGCGCTTCCCGCCGCTTAAGCTGAGGGGGCACAAAATGCCCATGCTGACGCAAAGTACGCGTGCACGGGCTCATTATTTCATCGGTCGGACTGGAAAAGAGTGCTTGGTAACGCTTAACGCGAACCACGGCTGGCGTTTTGTTCGAACCATCCGAGTTGGCTGCTTTATCTGGAGGAGTGGTCGTCCCATCCACTTCATTTCCATTTTGTTCTTTTTCAACGCGCTCTGCAACGTCGGCGGTAACCAAGTTCTTCGTCTCTTCGCTCATACTTCCGACGTAAAATCCGGCGGTAAGCTAAAAGTCACACAACGGAAAAATGCAGTGAGACAGAAAGTCTGAAAAATAACTGAATACTGACTACAAAATTCCCTTCAACCGTATGGAAGCGGTTAAAACTACTGTCTATAAATGATTTGCAAGGTCAGATTACTATAGAGACGCGTGAATCGATAGGCACATTGTTCGCCTCTTCTTTTTACTATAGCACTATCTTGTTCGTGCAATTTAAATCAATGCGACACAATTTTTATTGCAAACAGTTGTTTAGTTCCTGTTCGGAAATGATCTTGTTTCATCGTCAGATTTTCTGGAAGGGCTGTACGTGAACATTTGATATTGTTGACGCAACAAAATTTGATGTTGTTGCAGTAAGGGCGATGCAGCGGTTGAGAATAGGGATATATTGGATTGCAGTGTTGCCGACGAAATCCCTGAGATGATTTCAAAACGAAATGGCAAGCGCTGCTGAAATACCTGCATTGAGATATTATTACTTACCAATACTGGCAAGTAGCAAGTTTATTCTTTTCGATTTAATTGAGAGCTCGTTATTTTTTTAACGGTCTATAAAAATTTGTTAATTTCAATGTATTAATCTAAGAGTAAAATCAAGCAATCGATATTCCGACCTTCTGGGAGAAAACAGCGAATGCCGCGTCAATCTTGGGTCATTAATACATTGGTTTTATATTGATTTTTATATTCGTACCTGCTTGCTACATTTTACTGTCATCTCGTCTGTGTAGGAAGCGTGAAGTTCCGGGTGTGACATTTTGAGCTTTTTTTGTCACGCCTATTATATAGTTTGATCCCACTTGTGCGATTACATGGACTATGCGTATTTTGTAGGAGAATTTTAAGTAATTTTTTCGTCTTTTATTCTCAGACGCACATCGTAAGATTTAAGGTCAATGAATTGCATGGTTTATGCATGATTGTTATTTTCCAGTTAGCATTTTGTTTATTATGCAAGCAGTTGAGCTGACATTTTACACTTGGACCATATTGTCTAGTCATGCGCTTTCAGAAAATCAGAGAATATTTTTAAAGATGAGATTCCCTTTCCGAAGTGACAAAGTGCTTTTCAAACGTTGTCTACATCTGCTTTCATGTAGACTGACTTAACAATGATTCTGTTTGAGCCGTTGTAATGTTTGTTGCAGCTTTTCCTTAACTGGCTGTTGGTTACTGCATTTTGTTTACTGTAGACAATAACATTGGTGCTTGTTTCAGAATTATGGATGGTCGAAAGCGTCTTTGGAAACCCAGACAGTGGGGTGGAGGCGGTAAGCCGATTTTGATTGTCTTTTCAGATTGGCATAACAATACAGCGGATAATATTTCGTCAGGAGGCTTTAAGCGTAAACGGGAATTAACACCGGAAAAACCGTCTCTGGAAGAATTGCTGGTTCAATTTGTAGGGAATGTATGCAGAACAGTAATAAGAATTGCCGAACAGTACAAAGAGTTGTTTCTTAGGTGCGCGGTTTCTCCGACTTCGACAACACGGTACAGGAATTTCGCGATAATCTTCTAACGGAATACGAAGCGCAAGGAATTGATGTCAAAGAATTGCTTACTAAATGGCAAGGCTTCAATGAAGCAATATGCATGTAGTAGTTGCCTATTTTTCTTAAGCGTATTGAATATGCCTTACAAAGTAACCGTGTTTTCCGCACTCGTTGGCTTAATGAATTTGAAGAATTACAGTTTCGGAAATGAGGTTTCCCACGGCGAGTTTTGCGAAGAGCCATTTAATTCTTTACTATTGTTTTAGTTTGTCGGTCATTTGCTGTCAACTTTGTGCAACTTTTTGGACAAATCTCATTGGGAGGATGCGCAAATTATTGTACGTTTCTTGAATTGATTCAGCCCTTAGAATGAATGACCCATTGATCATTTAGACCATCTTTTTGTGCAGTCTAGCGAATTGTCACTGCATTACATCGGTATCGTGCATGTCAATTCTGAGAAGTTATCTTTCACTCGTCGAGCAGGATAACAAGGCGGTATGTATTTATTTACGTAGCGATGCAATGGTTAATATTGTCCACTTGTAGATTGTGCGTGATCTTTGCTTCTCATTCATACTGCGAACATTGCCCATTGTGGGTGAACAGCTTTCAAACGACATGCCTGATGAATTGGAATCTTTTTATAAAGCGCTGGAGAAATACGAAAGGTGAAATGCATTGACATTTTTTCCATTCATCTCTTTACCGCTTTGTTTAGTTCGAGAGATCGTCAAAGTTATTTGCGTTTGATTCAAGTGTGGACTTCGGATAAGCCGCATCGACAGGAGGAGGTGCGTTTGCTGATCATTGAAGAATTCACTTATAATTTTTCGTTCATTTAAGTTCCTGGATTGTTTGTGGAAGCAAATCAAGGCGTTACGGATGAACGAATGGAATGATAGCTACTATATGCGTTACGAGAAGTCTCACGGCATACTGCTATCCAATAGTATTGCCCATTCAGTAGACGACTTTGTGGTGCCAATCAATTTCGACGTGGCTGAGTTTCCCTTTCGCATCACTGCCTTTCGAATGTTTGACGCCAGCGATTGTCCGGAAGGTGTAAGTGAATTTTTTTTCTTTTTATCTGCCACTACTGGAACAGATTTTTTTGCTGGCGAAAAGGAGCGAGGGGTTTCAATGAAATTAAGCTGTAGCTCTTGTTTTTTAAATTGTAGTTCAACCTTACTAAGTACCGTATAACAGACCTTTTCGTTTAGAGCACTCTCATAGGTAGAATCAGTTCAATTTGTGCTTGTAAGTGAAAGAAAGCTAACGTTGACAGTTCTTCTTAATTTGGACATAAAACTTTGATGCTAAAACATTGTACTTCTTAAAATTGGTTTTTAAATATTGCTCTTTTGATTAGCGAAGTTTTCAACGGTCACTCACGCAACGATGCGCAAGATAGTCTGACCAATCCCATTTCGGTCTGACCAGTAATTCATTATACATTTTTAACTGAAGGTCCTCTGGGAAAACCACTGCAATCTTTCCAAGAATGTGCCATTTTAGCTTGGAGTGCGTTATATGTTTAGTAGTGAATGCAGCTAATTTTGCTTTATCCAATTATGCGATTGATTATATTTGAAAGTTTAGAAAGGGCTCTTACCGGATATACATTCGATAGAACGATTTTTGCTGGAGCAGGATCTTATGTGGTTGATAGACAAGAATTACACGGACCCGAAGAAATGGTAGTCCCACGTGTTGTATTGTAGTGTTTGAAGTTAGTGTTTATGTTTTTTAGTGCTATCGAATTGTCGAATTATTATTGTCGCGGAAATATGCCACTGTCGTACATCACGCTTGAAATCATTTTTGGTCTGATGTTTCGCTTGCCGAAGCCACCAAAGATCGAACTTTTCTACGGATGTCTTCTGATTGAGCTTTGCAAGGCGCAAGTGTATACGGTACCGCAGGTAGTCGCCCAAGCGACGGAGATCCTTTTCCAACGTTTGGCCTCCATGAACATTGCTTGCATAGACAGGTAGGTTCAATTGATGGTCAATATTTGACAGTTGGTCAATTTATAGGTTTGTGAACTGGTTCGCTTTTCATTTGTCGAATTTTCGTTACTGTTGGACGTGGTCGGATTGGACCAGTTGTTGCGATCAGGAACCTTACTCGCCTCAGCTGAGTTTCGTTACTGAACTGCTGTCGCGATGTCAATCGTTTTCCTACCACGAGAGAATTATCGAAATTTTGCCAGATGAATTGAAACATTTGCTTCCACCCGCTCCGAAAGTTTTTGACAAGTTTTCCATGGAAGGTAATCATCGTCCAACTTTTGTCCTTTGCGATTGCTTCTTATTTTTCAGGCGCCGAACCTTCCGGACTCGCATTGGAGCTGCAAGAAGCTATAAAAGCTCGCAAGGAACCCGAGAAGGTACTGTCCATACTTCTTCAACAAGGGGAAGGCAGTGAAAATGGAGATGGACGTAAGCCAATGACAGTGGTGATTGCCATTTCAATGACTATGAGTTTTAGCCGTCGAAAGCGTCGAGTACAAAACGGAGGTGGTGATTTCTCAATTGCTGGTGATTGGTCAAAGAACAATGAGTCAAACGTTGTCATTGCTAACGAGGTTCGTTTCCTTATTTTAATTATCAACTGGAACATACGAGCTTGTTTAGATTCGCTCCCGTTCTCGATCAGTTGGTCAAAAATAATGAAAATGCCCAGTTATCTCTGCTTAATGCTGTACGAGAAACGTGGCCCACCTTTGAGCAGGTGTGTACGGTATCATCTTTTCAAAGTTATCGTGCACAAGCCTTGCAATGCTCTTATTTGTGCCAGTCAGTGAAAAAGCTTCGTTTCTTTCAGAGAATCGGCGTTGTTGTTGATAAGCTGTTCAGATTGGAAATAGTGCCGGCGCCAGTCATTGTTAAATGGGTTTTTAGCAAAGAAATGAAAAACGAGTTTTTGAAGTAGCGATTCGTAATTTTATTGAACATGTTGAATGTCACAACTTGTTTTGCAGGCAGTATGTGTGGGAAATTGTTTCTTCGACCTTCGACAAATTATGCATCAATTTTTGTGTTCTGTCCGACAAGTTGAAAGCAGTTATGGGAGAAGATATGTCTCCAGAGGAGAGCGGAGATCCCGCTCAAGCATTGGAACTACAGGAAGGACTGGAGGCTTGTCTTGGGGCTCAGAAAGCGTTTATTTTCACTTTATTCCAGGTATATTCTGCCTTAAGTGACTAAAAGCCCATTTGTTTCGTTCTAGCATTTCATAATAACTCTGTCTGAGCATTTGTTGACCGCAGATGAGAGTGGCGACAGAGTCAGCGATTGGTACCGCATTGTCTTTGGTCGTATGTGCCAATTCTTCACGACAGTAAGTGAAAGTTGTTTCGTATGATACTCATGGATAAAAAATTTGAAGCAATGCGTTGAAGTGCAGCGTCACAGCAAAGAGTTGGGAGAGGTATTGTTTACCGGCGATTTAGACCCACGAATAATCGAACCGTACAAGTGGTTCTTGGCTTTTATGAACTGAGTGGACTGACTATTCCAATATGTTGCACCATCAGTTTATTTTTGTTTTCCATATGCTTTAGCGGTAGGTACGTTAATATTGTAAACTTCGCACGAATAGTAAACATGTTGTCGTCTTGATTAATGCGTTTTCTTAACAGGTAACTGGAAGCAGCTTGCTTCGTAACACTTATCGATACATCCATTATTTCAATTGGTTTATTCTCATTGATATTGAGTATAAGGACCTGTAGTGAAAGATCAAATTCCCCAACGAGAGTACGAATTGCAAACAGTGAAAATAAAAACAACGTTGTACTGGGTGTGAGAGTCTTATTGATGGCTCACTATTGTTGTTGATTCGTCTGAATAGTCAGTATGCATAGTATGTTACATTCGTTCATCACGTAACACTTGAGCTCTGTATGATGGTGCATAGCGTATTTGAAAGGTTCGGTGAAACAAAGGTAAGTACTTGGGTTTACTAACAGCCAGTGACACTTGGACAACGGGAGTCCTGGGAGCTCTGATAATCGTTTGGGAACATGCGTTCATTTCTGAAAATAGTACGTCTTTAACGGGTGAAAGGGATCGTTTTTATTTTGCAGATGAAGCAATTTTTTTATTTTTCGAGATCCACGGTGCTTTTGGGATGCTCTGTGAAGGCGGAGTAGCCTGAAAAAGTCGTGAACTTTAGTGAATGAGAAACGGCTTCTGTAAAATAAAATTATAAATATTCAGTTGCGCTAAAAATAGGTTATTTCCGCAATTAAGGCTTGCGTGAAGCATGTATTGATCAGAACTTGCTTCATTGGGAGACTTTGTCCACCAGTAAAGCTCTATGCATCGTTCAGTTAACCGTAAGATTACTTATTCGTGAGTGACATTCACATTATCTTCTTCCATTCACACTAGTAACAATGGTAAGTTTTGTACAAAAAATCAGGTTGACTATAGAGTCTGTCGTCTTCCCCGCCGTTGTTGTAACAACAAGAATCAACGGAGCCCCTAAAGTATATGGTTCGTGTTGTTTATTTGCTATCCTGTCAGAGTTGTGAGTGATTGTTATTCCATTTGAAGTGTTAAAACTTGAGCACTGATTTTTCTTAAAGAGTGGACTGAATTAAGTATTTGCTTATCGGTCAACTTTTTGGCAGTTTGTTTAAGCGTGGATCGCGATTATGTTAGTGAAATGCATTTTGCACGTTTCGGATGCATTTGCTAGTAGATTCCAGCTACTTTTGCCCGCCGCGTCAACTTTTCTTTCAGCTCGAGAGCAGAGTAGCTTTAGCGAGCTGCTGAACTTTTATTAAGTTGATCTTAGTGCCTTAGAAGCCTTGTTCGAAAGTTTTACTAATCATAGGTTTCAAAATTACCGAACTGCTTTTATTTATTTCAAGTATGTTCAATTTTGATGTTTAATATTGCCCTTGTGTTGACGAACAGCATTTTTTACTATTAGAAGCACGGCAACGCACCTTCGTCAACCGTTGTTTTGATTCACTTCTGCAACGGCCAATGCTTTGATAATAATCCATTGAGATTTTTCCAGTTGTTTGCACTCGGCGCGCTTTTGGTGTTTCTGTGGTAGTGCAAGTGAAAAAACAAGTTGGAAGCATTCTTTATTTGTTAAGATCAGGGTCGCGTCTACTTAGTTGTCCAGTACGTCCAGATTGGCTGCATTTTGTTTTGGCGTTTTAATATTCCCATACTTTTGTTTAGATAGAATTTTGATTTTTGACAAATTTCAGTTGAAACAGGTTCAAAGCAACAAGGAGTTCTATAATGCTACTTTATTCTTCCGCATCTGTAGAAGTAAAATTGTAGTCGTCTTTAGGCGGTGGACTTGGTGGTGTGTATTCGTTGATATTAGGGACAATAGGGGGGCTTGAATGGCGTGACCCATTTGACGCCGCTAGAAAGAGACTGTTCTTACCTTTTGGTCAAAAAAAAGTTCAGATGAATTACATTACCTGCAGTGATCACTGAGATAATACATATGACAATAACGACCAGCACAGAGACTATGGCAATTATTCGAGTACGCTTGTTCTTTAGCAGGGCCCTTTCTGACTTTTGAACACCGAAAGCAGATGCACGTACGGTCGATCCCACTTCGACAGCCGGATCTTCCCAGTTACGTGTCATCTTTGGATTCTTCTTTGCCTGTTTTGGCTTGGGTGGTGTGGGTGTCTGAGCTACGGCCGGTTTGTTAGCGCCAGCCGTCTTGCGCTTCTCCATGACTTTTTATCTTCTTATCCCTTAAGTGCTCAGCATACTAACAAAGTTTTATTGTCCACACCAAGATTTTCGTCGTTGAGTTGCGCAGCTGCTATCGTCTTCAGCATCGTAATGTCAGTACTTTCGTTTCGGACATTTTAAATTTTGCGTATGTTTTAAAGTATCCTGACGCACTTTGCTATTTTAAAGTACTACTCAGATCCTTCACTTCTTCCTCTGTACTGTGGGTCAATTTAATTTTTATTGGTCGCTCCATTTGGCAGTATCCCATTGAGTTTTTGCTGATGCTCTTTTACGAGACGTTACCTTCTCCGTGTAGTTTGTTTTATCGTAATGAAGTTTCCTCAAACGAAAAGCGCGTAATGACGTACGTTCATCCTTGCTGTCACGAATTTTGTTTTCTCTTTAAGCGTTAGGCAGAATTGGAAAGGCACTTTATTGTGTGTAAAGCATTTTATGCGTAGGCAAAATGATTTATCGCTTGCTCGATTGCTTCTAGATGGAGTGCATATTTTTGTTGTTATACCACGTAATAATTCCGCTTATTGTTGGCAGTACAAAATGAAGATGTGAAGTGGCGAAACACGGACCTTTCGATGCTTCCATATTCAGCGTTGCGCTACCTAAGTTGAAATGTGGTATCGGTCCGCATGTCATTGTTTTGAATTCCGGTTTTATCGTGTCATAACGGAAAGCTCTTTAACTTGTTTTGTTTAACCGGAAGTTAAGCTTCTGTTTGCGCTTCGTTGTAGTGACATGATAGAATGGCATGGATGTGAACGGTCGACTTTTGGAAATTCGGTACTTTGAAGAGTTGAATGTAACTTTAAAAATAGTCATTTCTATGCAATAGAGTAAATGTACGCCGGCTGGACCTGAATTAGCTGCATGCAAGATGAACACTGGCCTCTAGCAATTAATACTAACAAGTTCCTCTATCAAGGACATTATAACGTTCCTGATCATTCCATATCGCTATCAGCAATTACGGCAACCAATGCAGAATTAGCCTGATAAGATAAACATGCTTTGTTTACTTAGAGGGTTTACCTCGATGCAGTTAGTCGCTCATGTGAGCTCTATTATTAGGAATGATGCGTTCTTAATTCAGACATTTGGATGCCTTCTGTGGTCATCTTCCATACGAAATGGGCAGCCGTTTGTCTATTTCGGTATTGATGCATTCATGCACCATGCTTTGATGTGGTTTCGAAGGAAGTCAAGCATGTTCACCATTTCCATCGCTTATATCTTAGTTTCCGTACGAAATTGCAGTTCTGTCAAAATGCCTGTTCTTGGTGAGTGATATGCGCACTTGGAGTAAACGTAAATTTGTCGCGTGCTGATTGCTTGCACTTGCCTTTTAAAATATACTTGGTTTTGCTGCACCGTTTCAACTCCATCCGATCGCGTACTCATTGTCATGGTGTCTTGATTTGCTTAATGTGAACTTTCTTCCTTGACGTGCGGGTGAGGTTTGCTTGCTTTCAATTGCCTGGAAAAGTTCTGCTTCCATTCTCAGATAGTCTCGAAGCGTAAGTGCGTTTTTCTGCATTTTGTATAGTTTAAGCGATTATTCAAGCACCTTAGTCACGTTTGACTCGCTTATTTGCGACAATGTTGCATAGCTTTCGGGATACCACTGATCCCCCCTCCCACGCTGAAGATGGAATCATTGCTATCTCGAAAGCTCTGAAATGTTTTTGCAAGAAAAACTGGTCAGACTTGACTAAAGTGCTTGAATATGAAAACGCATGTGTCCGTTAAAAAGCATGCTATATCACTTCATATTAGTTTAAGCAATCCTTGAATTTCCGAAGCTACGCTTGACAAAAATCAGCAGTATACTGAAGGTAAGTTCATTGCTACTTTGCGTAAATCGCGTCAGTCATAGTTATGGCGTTTATCAATTTTTGAAAGTTCATTAGCAGCACATCTTCGTTTCATATTCTTTCACTTTTATGGAGATCCCCTGACATACGCGGTTGAGTTCCGTTCTGAACGTGTGAGAAAGAACGCCCGAGGTTGGAGCAAGGTTGACTCGGAAAGCTACATGAACATTGTGCAAGTAAAAAGTTTCCTGTTCCCACTCGTAAGAGGACATCGCCGTAAAAAAGCAAAGAATATCTGTGTTAATTTAATGCTCATTTTTATGTTTGACATGTCACACTGATCTTGCGAGGAATTTTTTGCGTCGCGAAAAGTCAGGTGATTGCGTGGGTAGTAGTCGGTTTTGCAGCACAAATCAGGAATGCCAATTCTGGCCGTTTAAAAAGTAGTCTATTAGATATAACATAGCGGAGATTGACAAGCTCATGTTTTATTTTTCTTAAGGCAATTATTGCTGCGTTGATGTTTGGCGAGCGTCTGACCTTACACTTTCAGCCAAGAAGGTACTCTGGCATTACAGACGGCGGTGGTGCACTGTTTCTTCTTAGCCGCAGATTGTGATGCTATTGTCCATTTTCAGCGTGCGATGAATGAAAACTCACATGACTGTTGCGTTCGATCGTAACAGCGATCTCCGCAACAGGCTGCATTGTCACCAGCTGCACATCTCGGTAGTATTCGACCTTCGCAACAGATGAAACGACGATAGTCGATGCATTGGGTTCCACAGCAGGCAGCATACTTGGCGCATCGTTTCACAATCACTCCATCGCAGCAAAGTTCTGTATCAGCTTTGTAACAACGATATCCGCAACATGACGCATGGAATTGACTGCACTTGTCCACCAGTCGTCCAGAGCAGCATATACTATTTCCTTCGCTGTAGCAATGCTTACCGCAGCAAGCATGTAGTATTCTTGTTCCTCGAAGACATAGTTCATAGTCGGCGCAACACGTGTATCTCCTCGGATCATACCAACTGCCGCGACACTGCTGACCAGCTACAGGTTTCTGGAAATAGACTGCACACCAAACATCTCGTTGGTATTGTCGTAAATGTTCTCTACCGTTCTAACTTGAACTAAATAACCACGTGCAATTAATATTCCCTTAATTATTTAATATTTTACTTCACAATCTTGCAGAATCTATACTTTCTGTAGATAGCTATTGGCAAGTTGTTCTACTTGTGCACATCGGTTGATATGCCATTGGAAAAAATGCAAATTTGGCGTTCTAGCGCTCAACCATTAGCAATGTGATTTCCGAATTTTTCCTTTTGCAGAAGTTGTTCTAGTAGAAACAAGCGTGGGTTATACTATAGGTATAACTGTTCTGTAACTTGTTTGCAACTACTAACAAACACCCTTTTGTCGGCTATTTTTTGGTCCGCTTCATTTGCCCATCTAAATTAGGTGTTTTTTAAACGACATGCTACTACCCCTGTTGAGCAGTCTAACCGTGATTTTGTTTCGCGCTTTCAGCTGCATGGTATCCTAATTTTTTAAAATTCAAGTTCAGTTAAGCATGCTATTTGTTACTTACTATGAGGCTATCATACTTTTTCCATTTGTAGCCATGTTTAACACTTCGGAGAACATGTGGTGCAACAGGTCAACTTGCGACTCTTCAACCGTCCTGTTGCATTACTCGCTCCATTTGACTGTGAGCTTATGACTTTTTGCTGAACGATATTTTGCCTTTCATCTCAGTTGTTTTAGCTAATGGGCGCTCAGTGTTTTTCTATTTCTCAAAATCTGATTTTCAGCAAAAAGCGCTTACTTTTCAGAATCACTGTGTTAACTGTTTCAGGGCTTCTTGTGTATTCGTATGCAGGGATGCACTCAGCGATTGTTGTTGATATTTGAAGTCATAGTTAAAATTATAAGATTTGGAGATCTATTAAAAGAGCGGGTCACTTTCCGTTAAGCTGCTTCATCTGCGTGCTTGTGTTCCATCAATGGGGCTCAGTTTATGTGTCGACCTCCAACGTGTGGCTTGCAAGAGAGTACATCCTCACGGAAATTCAAAAGACAAATAAGGAAGGATGTCCAAGGTGGTACGACGCAGCAGGGCTATAACACTTTTTAGGTGAGTCGATCATGTTCACTGCTTTTCTATCATTAAATGGCATCAGCGTAACTGATACTTCAGGGAAAAGTAAAGAGGATAAGAGGGGGACTTGATTTCCATTCATGCTGCATTGAAGGACTGCTGCCGTCTGTGAACTGTCTGAGTAGCGCCATCTTTTAAACTGGTTCCAACTTCCCTGAGGTTAACTCCGTAAACAGTCTGACGAAACTGGCAATAAATCCAGCGATCGTTCATTCCGGCTGCTGCTGAACTAGTCCAAGCTATTCTTCTAAACGTGATAGTGCCTGTTTACTCTGTGCTTAGGTAGCTTTTCGAAATTCGTTAGCTTTATTCGATAACATGCAGATACAACTTTGTTAGGATTATCTCTTGTGAATAGGCTAAGTAATGAACGTGAGGTTTTGCTTCCTCTAAACGTTATGTGGTTCACGCTTGCTAAAGTGTACAGGTAAATGCCTATTTTACACTTTCTGCTTGGCTAAGCAGAAAGGGCGACGCTGCATTACTGCTCCGTGTTGCTTATAGGTTGGAAACGGCTTCTTCGTGCGCAGTAGGGTTTTAAAAAACTTTTTTTCGCGATGATGTGTGCACAGGTGTCACCTTGTCAAATTTCAGTCCCGTAGCAGTTAACAAAAGATTCGAAATTTGGTTGAGGCAGGTTATCCTTGGCCTAAGTAGACGCTGCTTGCTAATTATTATGAATAGCGGGTTAACTGAAAAACGTGCTATTCACAAAACGGAGAGTCGAAAGCCAAAGTTCATTTACTTGTTATTTAGTTATCTCGTTAGGTGGTCTTTGCAACTTGATTTTTCACCTGAAATCGTTTAAAACGTCTTCAAATATCTACGGTGCACAAATAGTCCTTTCACGTTGTTCTGCCAACGACATTTGCAGTTGCAATATTTGCTGCATTTTTAACTGTTGACACAACTTTGGAAAGACTATTCTTTTATGAGCGAATGTTTGAAACTTTTAGAGTAATTTTATTTTCTCATTTCATTGTTAATTGCGCGCGCTTTCTTTTCTTGTCTATGATTAGTAAAGCATAATTACGAAGTGTGCAAGAAATAGAACAAACATAAAAGGCATGGTCCTCTTACCACCAAGCGAAAGGACAGTAGCAAGAAGAGCAATGCTCCGGTGTTGTAAGGCTGAGCAAGTCAGCATTATGGCACTTCAGGAGAAACCGGCACCACGGATATCACGCTGCGTCGCCATGTCGTTCGCTCAGCGGCATTTCTTTGGTTATGTTTTGGCGCTCGTTTTTAATGGAGTCTAAGTCGAGCGGAAACCAGTCATTTCTCTGTGCCGCCCTGTTTCCTGTGGCTAAAATAAGTAGAGCATCGGCGACCAAGAAGTTGCTGATGTACCTTGTTTATCACCTTTGCCGTCAGCAGTTTGGGCTCATTTGAGGTAAAGGCGCATGCAAAAGCTACGTTTCCATGTGTCAGTCGTTTTTTGCCTACATTTCTTCCATCTCCGGAAACACCGAAATAGAGAAGACAATAATTGACAATTTAATTTATTTCTTCACATTTTTAAAAGCCCATCTTAGCAAGCGCAATAATACTCTATCGAAAATTCAAATTTTTTATAGCAAGCGAACCTGAGCGATTTGAAATTTCTGTTCACTTATCTTGTCTTTCGCAGTGGTGTTAAATATGTTAATTTCTTAGAATTTCGTTAAATAATAGCATTGCGGCAGGTGGCGTCGCTTCGCGTATTTTCGCAGAATGATTTATCGTTGCGGCTTTTTATAAACATTCCTAAGGTGGTAGTACACGAGGTAGAGGCAGTTATCGTGTCTAAACATGTAATTTTGTACGTAAATAAAATTTTTGCGACCATAAAGAGAAATTTATAGCCGCCCGAGTAGTGGCACAACTCGTAGATTGGACGGACGGATGGATCAGTTGTGGACAAAGCAATGTAGGAAACGAATCGACCATAGCTGAACTAGCTTTAACGGTAAAGCAAAGTTCAGGGAGGTCGTTGGCGTCTTCCGATTGGGCCTGCGAAATCTATTCGCCTAAAGGGCAAGCGCATAAGCTTCTCTAAGACCTACTTTATATTTAAAATTTTTCTACATTGAACCAGCTCACATTGATTTAGTTTCTGGGTCTGCTCTTTATGGCGTAGGAAAAAGTTTCAGCGCGTTTGCTTCTTGGCGGAATATGTTTAAAAACACTGAAATGCCGCGACTTGGAAGACCCACTGAACGATTACGCATCATTCTGCCTGAATGAATGTTATGTTTTAATAGGACAACTGAAATTATAACGTTTGAAGCTTCATTACGAGTAGTCTATTCGTGTGATGGTATTTCTAAATAAGTTTACCATATTAGCTTAGGTAGTGAAGCTGCAAGACGCGACGTAACGATGAACAAATTGATACTGATATTTCCTTTCATTGAGCTGTTTCACTTGTTGAGGTTACATCTACTTGCTTGGCAGTTGCACTACTTTTGCTTACAGAATGGTTTATTCTTTCTGATGTTCAATCGCAATTCTGGAAGTGATTTAACCGTTCAGCGTCCAGTTGGTTGCCTATTCACCAGTTGTGAAAGATATAAATGCCATAGTTTTTCCCACGTGTAGCCCTGACGGAGAGCACATTTTTTCAAGTTAAGCTGGAAATGGGTTTTACGCTGCGCAGTAACTTATTGTAGTAGCGAATGGAGTGCCAACTATCGTCAGATGCAATCAATATTCTCGAACGTATATGCGCAGACCACTGTTTCCATAGTGACGTATCTGAGCTTTTCTGTGAGTGAGAATACGCTGACGTTGTTGAGATGGCAAACATGGAAAGTGCCGCTGATGATCTATATTCAGGGTTCAGCGAAATTCCTTCTTTCCTTCAATCTCAGGTTGGCTTAGTATTAACGCTTCGTCTTGTAAGTTTCCGTTTTCCAGGAACTGTTAGGAGAAGAGCAGTTTGGTGGCGTTGCTGGAAGACTCAGTGGCTACAGCAGGCCATCCGTACAATACGTATAAGCTTTGAAACTTACGCTGTTGCAATTTAATTTTAGGCAGTTTCATCATCTCAGAATTCCACCTTCGGTACAACATCAGCGCCTTTCAGAACACCAACCAGTAGAATGCTACCATCGGTCAGTACAAAGCCAAATTAAACTTTTTCACGCATTTCAGGTTTTAAGGCTCAGTTGAAGACAAGCAGGCCGTTGACATTTTCTAAGGTTGCGTATTTATCCTACACTTTTCGTTCGCGTACGTTAACATTTTTTAAGCCGCGACCTGTCAGCAGGGCTATAAGCTCTCTTCTTCCCGCAGGCTATTCCTCTCATGGTCAAAGTAAGCAATTGTTCTTTACGAAGACCTTCTACCATTTACTGCAGGCGCTCCGTATGAATCCGTTAGCATCGGCAGCAGAACTGGCGGTTCACCTGTAGCTGAAACGTAACCGAACGGAAGAACAAGTGCTGAATCAAACTGAACGCAATTTTAGCGCAGAAGCAAAGTTTCAGAAAATGGAAGCTAAAGTTAGCTCCCTTTTGGAAGCCAGTGTATTTGCTTGGGAACGCAACGATGGCAAGCAGGCGTTGGAACATGCTAAAGAAGCTGTGCGTAGAGAAAGAGCCGTTGTCAAACTTAGAGAACAACAAAACCTTATAGAAGACACTAACATCGATTTGACGTTTTCAGTAAGTTCTCCATGATTTTAACGAAGAAAGACAGTGATGTTTTTAATGTTCATCTTTGAACGCTTTATCTTGGCAGCTCTCTCTAACAGATGACAAATCTCTTTTCGTATTTAATTGTTCCATAAGTGACATGGTGAAAATTTTAGCATTTCCATTAAAATGTGTAAGAGTTTGTTTTCATACTCGTATACATAATTAGCAACTTTGAACAACTTATCGTTGCTGAATAATCGATGACTTATTGTAATGTTTAAGAGTTGACCATACTTGACGTTAGTGTTAATAATTTTAGCCTTTCTGTTTTATGCTGAAGGCAGCAGTGATGCTGATAACGAGGAAGACGTGCATCCGCCGCTTAATTTGGAAATAGTGTTATCTGAATTGAAATGTTTCATTGTCAGCACTGTAGAATTAAGAGATTGCCTCTTTTTTGCTGCATTGAATTTAGCAGTCAGTTGCAGGAGGATCATCAGTATATCTGCACTTCTGTCTAACGTGAACTACTTACCTTACATGACAGAATTTGTTAGCGAGTAAAGCGTACTGCAACTCGATCGAAAGAACAATTGCTGCACACTAAGAATTCTAAATTTTAGGTTCTTTTCAACTTGGCTCAGCAGTACGCAAACAGCGGGTTATTTTCAGAGGCGTTGAAAATGTACGAAACATTAACGAAGAATAAAATGTTTACTACGGCAGGTGAAAAAACGCATAACTTTTCGCATGCGAAACTTTTTTTTGAAGGCGACCTGTTGATCAACATTGGTAATATCTACATGCACAAACAACAGTACATATCAGCTATACGGCAGTATCAGCTGGCATTGGAACGAGTGCCAAACGCTCAAAAAATTGTCAAGTAAATTTCAGCGATTTGAATATTATTGAGTTGTTTTGCGTATTTTTTAATATTTGCTTCGAAAGGCGCTTCGTATTGGAAGAACAGCTTTAATTTGAAAGATTGGTGAATTGGTAACAGGTCCATATGTTTTCATTTTTCATGTAACGAACTTCCCTGTTTCGCGGAGCTATCCATTGAAGGCTCTTAATCTAATTGAACTTTATGCTCAATAAGGTCACGATAGTTCTGTTCCGCAGCTTTTGTTTAAGAAAAGTTCTGTAGAGGGTACATGAAGTACTCTTGAATTGAAAAAAAGTTTTAGCGGGAACTCGGGAATCGTTGTCGTTCCATTTTACAAATGCAACTGACTTCACATAGTTAGTTTCCCGTTAACATGATCGATAGCTATAATGAGGAGAAACTTTTTCCTATGGAGCAGCTGGCATTTTGTTCATATTGTTTCAAGGTTTAGGCGAGGCCACCTTTCAATTCCAAAGCGACGAAAATTAAAAGACGTCGTTACCATTATGGACCACATTTTAAGCATTCCGTTGAACAGCAACGGAATGTTTCCTTTTTTGAATGTGAATATTGCTTTTTGTTTTTCATAAGCTGCTCAATAAGCATAATCTGCAGCTGAAGAAGCATTTGTTCTTGCAGACAAAAGATTCTTGTAAATATGGGCATCGCGTACTTCAAACTTAAAAAGTACAAAGATTCCATGGATTGTTTTGAGGAAGCAATGCAAATAAAGAGCAATTTTCGCATTGGCTTTAACTTGTTGCTGTGCGCTGTACTGTTGGAAGATTGGCAACAGCTGAAGATTTGCTTTGTGAACTTGTTGGACGTTCAGCAGGAGTGGTCCAATGAAGCCATGTATTGTGCAGATCCTGTAGGTTTTCAATTCGTCTATGTTTGTTTCACCAATTCAAATTGAGGAAAATCCAACTGAAGCAATGGTTATGGCTGCCTTCCGAAATGACAGTTTGAGTCAGTGGGAAAATTCCAAACGGCAACAGAAGGATCAAATCATACTAAACGCAGCCAGCTTGGTGGCTCCAAGGATATCGTCCAATTACGATGAAGGATATTCATGGTGAGTATACTTTCTTGCTTGTGCTAATGATAAAAGTAAATCGTTGTGCATTTGTTGTGTGCAGGTGTGTCGAAATGACGAAAAAGTCAAAGTATGCAGATATTGCTGACGAATTGGAATTGAATAAAGCTGTACGTTGCCTTCACGCGGGATATGTGGAAGAGGTGTAAATTTGGCATGCATCTTAGTCGTAGTCATCTTGCGCTTTATTAATAGGCGTTAGCAATATTCAGAACGTTTGAGAGAAAAGAAAGCCGAAGCTCCGTCTCCGCCTTAAACAATATTGCAATGCTGTATTTCTTAGTAAGGGTTTCTCATTTGTCGATGCATGTTACATGCTAACATCCTGCCAGCAAGGCGATCTCAAGGAGGCAGAAGATATTGCTGAAAAAGCATTGGCTAGCGACCGTTACAATGCGTGCGCATTGGTAAATCGTGGAAACGTCTGTTTCCGCAGAGGCGAGTATGAACTAGCAAGAGAATATTACCGAGAAGCTTGGAGCAACGAAGCAAATTGCATTGAGGCACTTTATAATCTTGGTATTTTATTTATGCTTCTTTTGAAATGCAACTGCCGCCTGCTTATTCTTTTCTTTCAGCTCTCTGCTGTCGTCAGCTGGGACTTTTCGACGAAGCTTTGGAATGCCTGCAGAAAATACGCGCTGTTGTCGTAGGCAATGCGCACATACTTGTTCAAATTGCAGCTTTGTAAATTACCAATCATTTTTTATTTTTCACTCTATGTGGCAGTAGTTGCAGGTACGAAGCTTACAATGGCAACAGTCAAGCGATCGAATGGTAGAAGTGGAAATAGAAATTATGCTAATAAGCAATTAGCTTAGGTATACTCAAGCTCACGTTGTCGCACCTGATGATCCATCGATTCTGAGCAAGCTTGGCGAACTTCATGAAAAGATTGGCGATAAGCAGCAAGCTTTCCATTTTTTCCTTGACGTAATTTCATTCTATACTCGTTATTGTAGTAGTGGTTAATCGTTTTTCGTAGAGTTATCGATTGGACCCATCGTGCTTGGAGACCACCGAGTGGCTTGCTGCATATTACGTTGAAAAAGAGCTGACTGAAAAGGCTATCGCATATTTTGAACGAGCAGCAATGATTCAGTGAGTTCTCTCAAGTAACTCTTTGTCTTCTCTATGGGCCCAATGGCTTTCCATTGTAAACATTTTCTTCTAAAGCTTTCCAAGTAAACTCAACAAAGATCTAAGCATCGATGCCTATGAACAGTGCCTGAAAATCAGCTGTCTGTTTGTGCAATAATTGCCGTCGTATCAATTTCGAAACGTTAAAACATTTCATAATTTACGTACGGATGCGCTGTTGATTACTATCAAAAAACGACGGCAGCTTCCTGGGCCATCCTGGTCCCAAAAGCTGCCGTAATTTTTTGACAGTAATCAACAGCACATCCATAAGTAAATCATGAAATTTCAACAGACCGTTACAGTGAATCACATTTCTGGAACAATAAAAGCCTTACTTCAAAGAATGGTGACTCTTAGGCCAAACGAAGTCAAGTGGCATCTTATGGTGGCAAACTGCCTTCGGCGCTCCGGAAACTACACGAAAGCTTTGCAACGGTACCGTGAAACTCACTTAAGGTTTCCTGATGATATAAATTGTAAATGCGGATAAGTGAAAAGCCGGAATCGAGGACGTATAAGGTCGTTTTAGGCTTGGAACAGCTGGTGCGCGCGGCTACGGATCTTGGGCTTGCCGAAGCGGATGAGTATGCTGAAGCTTTGAAGAAGGCTGAGAAACTGAAACTTCAGAAAGTAAGAAATGATTATTTGAATATAAAGCTTTTGTAACGGCTAGATAATACTTGATGCCACGGTAAAGTCGTTTAACGCGCCAAAATGAGTAAGAACTTTTCTTCATCTTTTCATTTTACTTTTGTATGTTCTATCAACTTATCTGAGATTATTTACGATTGATTCAAAGATGAATGAATCTTTCGTCATTCATGTGGGTGAGAAAGGGAGGCAACTGGATTTTAAGAATGAAAAGTTCATTATTGCATTAATGAGTCAATTTCCGTTTTCTTTTTTAAACAATAGAAAACAAATGTCTGTGGACGGAACCTTATGGAAATAATTTTGTCGTAGGCATTGTTACTGTCGGCATAATTTTGACATCTGCCACCTACTACGCAAAGAATTAACGATTCCGTCGAACTGTGAGTTCCATTATTCTTACCGTGTTTGTGTTAGCACCCAATAATCGGTTTACTTTGTCTAAGAGTAGTTGGCTGTAAAATTATAATGAAATGTTGTTTTTAACAATGATTTTATTCAGATGCGAAATGCACAGCGGACTACACCGACTAAATCCAGCGGATCTGCCGTTGGTTCAAGTAAGCAAAATGTGTTCACGTCTGTAAAAATAGGTCAACTGGCAGAATAGGGCATTTAATTTTTGATTTTAAAAATCTTTATGTAATAACTGATTTTTGAGATAGGTTTTGCGCAGCGCGTTATAGTGTCATTCTTTTGCAGTGGATCGGTTATCGCAAAGTGGAGCTGGTAGACCAGCATCAAGATCAAAAGGCATTTTTGATCTAGAAAGGCATACACAAAGCCGCCATGCTGGTTAATGCCATCTCTCAAGTGTGACAATTCTTCAATGGGAGTAATTTCTTTTTAGACACAGCAAGCTCGCTTCAAAGCAGCACTCCCGCATCGCGCCCATCCTCTGCAAGTAGACGAAACATTGCTGACAAATTGGATTGGCTGGATAATGACTCATTGCTTGACAGTCTGTTACCTGAATAATAATAATAAGAAGTGACCACTTGGTACCAGCTTGAGCTGATACTATAATTTGCTGTTGATCAATGAAATCTACTTTGCAAATGTTGCAGCAACAAATGCTCTTCTCTTCTGTTTGGCGCAGTGTTCATTTTTTACCATTTTCTTATATGTATAGTCTGTTAGTTCTATTTTAGAAGACTAATTGACGCGTAACTTGATATTGATAGTTTATTCTTTTAGTCACTTAAAAGGAACTATTAAGCTCTGGTATTATTCATTTTGGAAAATTGTTTTCATAGGTAGAGACCAATTGGAATTGCAATTGTTTTCCGGCGTGTGTCACTTACTTACAAGAGAAGAAACAAATAAACGACGTTTGCTCTGTTGAAAGGAAAAAGCCCAATTCATTGGCCATCGTTGTGCACACATGGGCATACAGTGTCTGACCGCTTCAATCTCGTACAGAAAGGGATAATGGAAGGGCATGCACACACATAAGGATAACAGATTTTGACGCAAAACAGAACTACTTAAGTTTTGCTAAAGGACAATACATGGTTGGTAGTGTAAAGATGGAGAGAAATTATTGCGGAAACATGAGTTATATATTCAATTGTAATTACGCATAAGTGCAACTTCGTCTCGAGCGCTCAACGAGAGAATGCGTTTTCAATACTATTGTTTCACTCCACTGCCGCCGCCGCCGCCGCCGCCGACGTGGAATTGCTGGACTTTTCTGTGCACTTGCTGGTGCGCATTGCTCTGCGATGTACCTCTATAGGGACCAAACAGCATACGTCTGCACGAGGGCACACGCGTAAGACCAACGTGTGTAGACATTGTCCGTTCATTGATACGATCTGCCGTTGTTTCCACAACGGAATTTATAGCACGCAGTTCCTAAAAAGTGTGAAGAGCTCGCGATCATCACATAACCTATCACATCAACACTCGTCACCTTGACTGGGCTACGCTCGACGGTATATCGTATTGGACGAATGTTACCACCAGGCGAAGCAGCTGGTTTTAAAGGAGACAAATAAATTCCCTTCGAAATAGCTTTTCGGAAGCTGCCAGAAATCTTCAATGACGGAATTGGCGACGAAGGGGTATTTGAATGCTACAAGAGCAAAAGCACAAGGTAAATTTGCTATCCGCTTGTTGCAAAAATGTCTTAAACATAATACCTTATCAGCGTCCGGCGTAAACATTGCTTTGACGTCTTCTTCAACCAGTGCGTAAAATATAGTGTTGTAGAAACGCGTAATATCGTCGTACACTTTCTCGACGGAGTGTTCGATGGCTTAAAAAGGCAATCGAGTCGGGAAATATTGTACTTTCAAAGTCTATTTTCAGCTCTGCTTATAACGGTATACTTTCTTCATTGATCTCCCTGACTGATTAGAAAATGGGGAAATAGTTAAAGGATACATGTTAACGTGAAGTAGGAGTAAAAATAATGCGAACCAAAGTTCTTACAATCCGAATCCATTTGATCATTTTCACCCTTCTTGGTCACCGGGTCCATAAGCACTTGTCGGTATATCTATTGGAAAAAATGTTAGACAACATAATAGCACTTTTCTTTTACGTATGTGAAAGCTCACCTCGCTGTGCGCTTGCGGCTGGAAACGATAACAGAACAATATGTCTCGGAAGGAAACTTCGCGTCGCATCATCTGAAATGCGGAAAGTGTAAGTTGTTTTGAATTTTCCGCGTACGCTAACTTTGGTCGTAAGAAACAGGCAGCAGATTATGATCTGATCAACGTGTCGTCCTTTGAATACTTCAGTGTGCGTCATTACAATGCGTTCGAACAGTGCCCATGTTTGCAGCTTTACCGGCTCACTGGCGTGGAAACGGTCGCAAAGATGGTTCAAACGAACAGCAGCAAGATGGTAAACCTAAAAGAGAACAGAAAAACAATGGACCATTCTCCGCAATGCTATCTTGGTCTCAGCCATACCTTTTTGATGAATAACGTCATGATGGAACGAGTAACCGTACCCAAAAGCATGAAGGTGCGACCTGTTACTGTTCCTTCTGGCAATTTCTTCGACAATACTAAAGTGCTCGTAGTGGTTGCCATTGATGATGCTTCAAGTTTAACAGGTGGTTTGGGTATCAACTTTCCGCGAGGAAGACTTATGGAGCTGATCTTGATCACACTATCCGCTAATTGACTATACCACTTAGAGATGGACAATTTGCAAGTGAAAAAGCATTACCAGTGCCTTTGCCTTGACAAGTAGTGTTAAGACGAATACATGAGCTGACGTTGTCGAGATTCAACCTTCGGCAAGCACTCTTCGGTGGAGTTCCTTGATTTACAGAAAAACGTTGCGCTTAAAAGAGGAACATCAAGTATACAGAAAAACCAGTATTTGAACAGCAAGCACAATAAAAGTAGGAAAGGAAACTCACAAGGGCCGTCTCTCTGGCTGAAAACTGGTATTTGCCCGCGTTTTGGTCGATAGTAGTGAGTTATACGAGGTGTGGAAAGATTGATCTAAAACAAGGTTGAACAGCGACGAAGCAGTAATTGTTCGTTCAGGCGGCAAAAGAAAAATCAAGCGACAACAACCAAATAATAGGCAACTTTTGGCAAACCTCAAGGGCACTTGGTATCGTGAAGCCTTCTTTGTAAAGCCAAAAGACGGAGCCTTCAACCCAGGCTAATTCTTCAAGCACTCGTTCCTCAATCTGCAACGAGTATGCAGGATGAAAAAAATAAGTATTATGCCTTCCGCGGTGGTGATCATTACTCGATTCAACTGTTTTATCATTTCTCGGCTGAATTCTGGCTCGATTTTTATTATAATTTCAATTATTTTGAAATAGTTGAAAGCGCCCAGTTTGACAACGTGATCCAGAACCCATGGAAACAGCCTGAAACAACAGTATGGCATGAAAAGGAGCAAAGCGCCAACGACAAACTGCAACCGAGTCGGATTGTACGAGAAGTGAACAACTTCGATGCAGTTGCCATAAAGGGAGCGTACAAATTCATCTTGAACAATGCTTTCCTGCAAAAATAACTTTGCTTAGTAAACGCTTAACAATGTGTAAGTATGTGCCGTCAATTCCAGCAGAGGGCAACGAGCCCTTTCAAATCGCACTAGCTTTGTCAAAAGACGGACAAATAGTGAGTCGATGTACTGTCGGTGAAGCTGCGCAGTGCACTTTTCGGTCCGTACAAAACCCTTTTCTTCACCCTCTTTTCCGTCCTAAAAAGGTAACACATGAATGCTTCAATGCCTCTCGCGAAAGAAGAAGGAAGCAACAAAATAGTGCATAGCTTGGTTAGAACGTACCACTTTGGTAACTTCGGACACATACAAATCTCCCAAGCGCTTTGTAGTATCAAAGATATAGGTAAGTGGGTTCGGAGCGACTTGACTACAATAAATTGCAGATAAGACGGAGAAACAAGGGACCATTTACTAACGCAAAGGTGATCTGCAAATAGTAGTTGAGGGAATCGACGTTGGAAATGTTTGTTGACTGCCTGATGATTTCGGGATTTGTTGAGCGGCTCGTCTCAATGATGGAACCGCCAAATGCCTTTGCAGTTGGATTATCCTTTGAATAATCGTATGTCAGTGGCGTCAACGTAACAGGATCCGTGGTCTACAACAGCGGCATTTACAGAATGTATACGCGAATCTACTAACAAACCGGACTACTGCTTTCCTTCAGTCTGTCATTGAATTCTTCGTCCGTACTATTATCATGCTCATCGACGCTAGATTCAACAACTTCGTAATCTGAAATACACCCGTTTTTATAGAAATCAAGAAGCCTATGCTTCAACCATTTCCCAGTTCAGGTAGAATCTGCGTCCGCAGGACAGGGTTCAGAAAGATACGTTCATCCAAATCGCCACGCCGTAAAAGCATTTGAACGTACATGTCATTTATGGAATTGCTGGAAAAGAAAACATGCTACGGTATATCTTCGTTTTACATGCTTAAGTCTTTACAATTTACGTTTCTTACATGTCCTAGGAATATGATTACGCATGAATTTTAAAAGCCTTACAGGTTGTCCGTAAAATTATCTTGATCAAGCAAGCCAAGAAGAGTGACTGGATTGGCGGTCAAGACATTATCTTCGATTAGTAGCTTCATCCTTGGGGTCCACCATTCAGCGCGAATGAATTTCACGTCCAACACCGAGACGTCGCAGTAGGTCGAAAATGCCTGAATGAAATCCACGCCGCGCAACATCTCACAAATGCCTTCATCTAAACCGCGTTGAACAAAATATTTTTGTCGCAACGTAAAATCGCTATTTCACCTAGCATATGCTTTCTGTCTGATTCCGCGAGATTGTGGACGATGGTATCAAACATGCACAGCAAAAAACAGTAACCAAGGATTACATTGTCCGACGTCCCATTGACGTGCTCTTAAAGCATAAAGTTCAGCAAATTTAAAACAAGCGCCCTTAACGTCCTCACTTCTTATTGTAGAATACAAGATCCAACAGAACGATTTTAGCTTGTCCAAGTTAAGGTCCCCATTTCCTGATTCAACTCTACGGAAAGCACACTATAATAAAGCAACAAAGAAGATAGGCGCAAAGCTTCACCGGATTTTCTTTGATCGCCTCCTGCCGCGAGTCCGCTTTGTTTTATCGCTGCCGACAAATACTTTATTGAACATGAACGCAAATTTGTCGTACAGTACGGTAGAAACAGCAAAGCTATTCTCCATTTTCGAAACCTGCAATATGGGCATTTCTGAAAAGCAAGCAATAGAGAAATGCTGCCGAACGTTACCAGATGTTGGCAGCGGCTACTCATGTTTGCCATCTCTACCCACTTTCTCAAGTTTGTGAAGAACCTGAGTAGCGGTATTTTAAAAACCCGAACGATTTCAGTGGGCAATGCTCTATGACAAGGCGTGGGAGACATGTGAGGACACAACCAACAAGCAACGTAAACTGAGCAGGCGAGCCATTTCATCGGATGCGTCTAAAATAACAGCAAACCGTTTACCTTTTATTCAGGAAGTAACAAGTATAAGTTGAAAACATCCTTTCGCTTGCCTCGATCAAGCATTGACGCCGAACTGCCTGGAAACCTCGCCAAGCAATATCCGATTTGGCCGGACTCAATTCAAGCTTCCTGCAAATGTTCATGAACTCTTCCTCCAGCTCAGATACTTCTGGACGTTCTTCTACATCTGCCATCTCGTAAAGCGACCAGGCGACACGGCTTCCACCGAAAGAAATGCCCAATTTTTAAATGTTTACTGTGAACAATGGATCAGATACAGTACAACCTGACCATGATTATTATTAATCAATTTTCTCCCATGCAGCACGTTTCGCACTTAAACGTTTCAGTAAAACTTTTAACGTTTCTTCCGCTAGTCTATGTGCCTGCTATCGTTATTAAGTTTTGCAGGCAATGAGTGTTCTAAAGATTTTTGAATATTTGCGTCAAAAAAATGTATTTTACAGGTTACGCAGCGATGCATTCGAGAAGTTCATCTAAATAAAAAATATCAACTCAATTAATCGGTTGACGTTATCTCAAAAACGCAGCATAATTTTGTGCAACCGCGTGGTTTGGACAACAAGTTCAACTTTCAGATTAGCTCAGACAGCACTAAATAGGATGGTTACACCAAAAAGATTAACTCTTGCTCATATTATTTTTTACTTTTCCGCTTAAGATCGTTTTGTCAAAGATTTTAATAAACTAAATTTTGACAGTGCAACAGGCAACATGTGTACCTGCTTATCGTTCTCGAGCTTTCGTTGGCAGTCAGTACGATTTTTCGTATGGCGTAATTATTTCAGCTGGATAGTCTCCTTATTTGTTCCATTGTATTTGTAATCTGAAGATTTATATCTGTAATAGTTGACTGCTTGACCAAATTTAATTAGGTTCGCAAGGTCAGATTTACTGTCTCATAGGTTTACCCTTATTGGTTGCAGTAAGGACAGAAAAGTGTCCGCTGTTCTAATAATAAAAGGTCGGTGCTTAGAGCACATAACTTTTCTCTACGGGACCGTAGATTGTCATGAAGTACAGATTTATTTACGGAAAGGATGCCATTGAAACGATTTTTAAAAAGCTCCGGAGTTTTTTAAAAAACGTTTTAACGGCATCCTTTCCGTAAATAAATCTTGTGTCGGTGCTGTTTCATATTGCAACACGCCGTTGTGCTTCCTTTGTCAATGATTTTGGAAGAAGCGTCGTTTCGTAACAGCCATTTCTATCGTTAACGTTAGCTCGATCACGTAACGACGCTTACGGCGAAAAGCTGTTCCCTTTCGGAAGCTTCTTTCAAATAGAGCTATTTGCAGCGATAGCGTAACAACGGTGCGTGGCGGCAGCAAGAGCAGAGATGGTGCGAAGTCGCAGTTGCATTAATTATCATTTATTCATGCTGTTGTCATTTCCCCTAAGGCAGAATGCATTTTTGTCGCCGCAGAAGAGTTGAGATCTAATTTGTAATTTTTTTGTTTTCTTTCAGCCAAGGCTTACAATTAGCCTAGCGAAAGTGTGATTGCAAGGCAAGAGAAAGCTTTCTGATGGGCCTCTTAGTAATCGTCCGCTTACAGGTAAGAAGTATGACTGAATATTAGGTTTGCTGTTGATGAGATTGTTACAAGTTACCAGTTGTGTGAAACATGTTAATTAAAGAGAGATAGTCGGTTAAGAGCAGTCGAACTTTCAGTTGTGTTCTTTGGCTTGCGCTGAATGTTCGCGTTGTCTCAGGCAACCCGAATTGACAAGTTTGTCAGCAAACGCGCTGAGCTCATTGCATTCGTCAGAATTACATGCATTCTTATAAAGAGAGTCAGTTTTTTCTGTAACACTTTATTCCATTGACTGCGATAAACATGCGCGGTTGCAAAATTTAGAGAAAACCACTCAGATCTACTTCTTTTGCTCTTACTGCTGGTAAATTCCCTTGCTGGCTTAAACTTTAGAAGAAGTTTGGCATGAACTTGCGAGCAACGAAGCTTCATTATTATTTCAATGAAATGGACGGCATATTGTTTATTAAATATATGTATGTACATGTACATGAGAGCGCAGGCAAACAACGTCCGTGTCTTCACGCAAGCTATCGTAGTTAATGGCTTCACAAAATGATGGGATAGGACATTACTAATCCGTTCATCGAGTCTACGACGACTATGCATCCGTAGCAGAGTACTTTTACCTTGCTTGCATCAACACTGCTTTTTACACTTAGGTAGCCAATGGGGTTGTGGAATTTGTTGAAGTAGATGGTTTTAGTTGTAGGTTCAAGTATGACGGCATTTGCTTGCATGCTCCAACTTCCATAGGATGGTTTCAAGAACTGTCTTTGGGTAGAAAATGGACTGCAAATAGACGCGTTTTGCTAATGAGAAAGTGTAAATCATCTTTTGCTCTTAGCCGTCGTTACTATTATGCAGAAACGATAATATTATTGGGTGCTTGTGAAAAAAAGTACCTACCTGTTCACCGTTTCAACGACGGCTTCTATAAGAGCACGATGGTTTAAAAAATATGTTCTAGTACTTAGTTGGTTGCATTTGTGCATAATTCGTTTTGTCCCGTCTTTGTAGCAACCATGCGCAAGCCATATTTTTTCGCACGTCTTGTAACTCACTTTAATTTGAAGACGTTCTTTAAGCGAATGAAATATTACTTTGCAAATCTTTATCAGTTTTTCCTTCCGTTGCATTGATGCAGCACTGAATGTGTTCACTGAACTGGGAATGCTTTCTTTTCTGTTTTGCGTTTCCTTATAGCATTACTTCAGGCAATTTTTGTACCTCCCTCCTTCGGAGGTGTACAACAGATTGCTTAAAGTCATGGCAGGCCGGAAGAAGTATCTTTAAAATGGTTTTAAAAAAAGTTTGATCTGCTGCTGCACCGACCTATGCATTCGTTGCGAAATCTTTTACAAAATCACCAACGATTTTCTTTGAGCTTTCAAGACGCCTCTTGTTCTATCTACTCGGTTGATGTTTTTTATAAACAGCAGACTGATGTAATCACGGAGACAAAAAAGTGCTACAACTAAGCAGTTCAATTGCGCTCCTTTTGATGAGTTTTCACTTAACTTAGTTGTTTTAAAGCTTCGTTGCTTTCCTATGAAGCTGCTGATATTGAGTGCATATGAAGCACAGTTTATGCAGTATTTGTTTGCGCAGGAAAGGATGACGTCATCATAGACAGTTGATGTGCAAAAAGAGGAATTTATATTGTAGCTTTACGATGGAATCACATGGAAAAAAACAAAGCTGTTTGTAGAACCAAATAATTTATTGTTCTCTGTGTGAACGCTATATGAAATGGTGGTAGTATCTTCTTTCTAGATTCGGCTTGATCGCAAAGCTAATGAGCTTCTCCCTTCTTCCCGGCAACCTTTAAAGAAATATAGAAAGAGAGTGAAGATGCTTAAAAACATTACTCGTTTGAAATCGTCCATGCGCATAATGTCCACGGGAGTGCCATAGATTCCTAACTCCATAATACGAGTAGTCTCTGAGTTTGCCTGATTGTTCACCACGAAAAACTGTAAATGAAAAAAGCTTTTTTAAAAGCCACCTCATCGTATTACCATTGTAATTCCACCGTAACGGCACGCAAAAGAAGATATACGGTTTTATTCACCTGTAGCGAATGGACGCTCTGATACTTAACGCAGTGAACGTTGATTACTTCTCCATCCTCTGCCTGCTGTTCAGTCAATCTAAAGCAAACAATTGCATTTCCATGAAACGAAGCGCGCACCTATTACGTGAAGCTTTCAGTTGGTTCAAGCTTTAGAGCTCGATCGAAGTCCAAACAGTGCGGCAGATTTATGAATACCTTGACAAGTTTTGGCCCCATACCTATGTTAAAATTCAATGTTAACAAAGAACCTGTGATGTAAAGTGCGCAGCATATTTACCGTCTTTCCCCTTCATACGGAAAGAATGCAGTTTCGCCATCTCTTGGAACTTGATAAATATCAGCAGCTGCAAGTGGGAAAGTCAGCGATCAAAATGTAATAGAAACAAGTACGTAGTACTTGTTCGTCGCAGTCCGATTCTAGCCATGCATCAGTCTTGGAAAGACAATGAGAAAATGGATGATCGTCTTTCTCGTTCAAACACTCGCAATCCTTCGGATTCACGTACATCATTAAGTCCTCCTAAATGTTGTGCACTTAAATAATGTTAACTAGAATTTTTCGTAGAATTTTAAACTTAATCGCTGACTTAACTGTCAATAAAGGAAATGTTCTTACAACTAAACGTGGCCTAGCTTCGTTTACATTATACCACGTCTTAAAGGGAGATTTACAATTACAGTGGAAATGTGATCAGTGTGTACTATAAATAAAGGTGAGATACTACCTGGCCGGGAACGATACACGATTCAGCCTCTTCATCAAAATCCTTGACGTAAGCCACTATTTTTCTTTCCAACTCATCTCGATTTGCACCGCGAACATAGTCTACCTTGCGGCTTCTAATGTAGAAAGCAAACGTTGGCAAACCAGAAACATTCTCAGCTTCAGCAATAGCCGGAAGATTGCTGACATTGACTTTCAAGAAAACCGCATGCGTGAACCGACGAGCCATACGCGAAAAGAAAGGAGCCATTAGATTACATGGACCACACCTGCAAATGGAACCTTCAGCGAAACACCTCTACACAGTTAGCGTATACATACCATTCGGCGTAGAAGTCGACTACTACAAGTTTATCGCCAGCCGACTGCAACTCCGATCTGAACTGAGCCATCGAAGTTATCTCCTTTATAGCCATCTTCTGAAAAGAAAAGGTAAGAAACAACACTTCTCTTAAGTACAATTCGCACCGCGTCGTATTCTGCAAGATGTGTTTAAAAGAAAGAATTCATAACGCTATACTGAAATGGGAAATGTACGTAAAAAGATCTTATTGTACGTTTACGCTACGACTGAGCAGCTGACGAATTCGACATAAAGTGCACAGATATTCCCCATCAATTTGGAATAAGCTCACAGCGTTGGGTAGACGAGTTCTGTCTGGCCTTTCTCCGGAACCATTCAGTGTACGCGTTTTCCTGCTCTCAACAACACAGACAGCCCAACTTTAAGTGAAAATACAAGTTCGATTTTCAAGGAGGCGGTAGGGGAAGGACAGCGTGGGGAAGCCGTAGAAAGCTCGCTTCGAACGAAACAGAGGGAGTGGAGAAACATCACAACGGATAAAGCACATAGAGGCACTCACTTCGGACGAAGGAACGAGACTGGAGATCGCTCTAGAGAACATTAAAGCAGCAGTGGAGGGATTAGGGGGGCTTAACGAAATCTATGCTCTCTAAGGGGCGCTGGAAAGCAAAAAGTTGAGCAAATACTATCATGTAAGCTAAACGTGAGGTCATGAAGAACATAGGAAAGCAGGAACAAGGCAACGCTGATTCATCTCAGTTGAAACGTACAGAGGTTGAATTGCTTAGGACAGCTGCAGCAAAACGAGGCTTGCAAACGCGAAAGGGAATAACAAACCGGCAACAAGCATAAGAACGAGCACAACCGATCATGTACTTAAACACGTTGAACTCAGACAACTTCAGGATCACATGCGCCATAACAATACGGTACTACAAAGTGATGTGCAAGTTCATGTAAACTCTTTCCTTCATTTAAAGAGTTTTGGTGGAATAGTTTGAACGAAAAGCTAGCTGTTTATAAATTTTATAAAAGCTCGAAGACTGCGTATACGCGCTTCGTTGTCTCCTGCGCTTGATCGCGCAATTTATAAACTGCGTAGGCGTTAGCATAGAGTATACTGTCAGCCACGATTTCCGTCAAATTCAAGACCCGCTGAACTTCGCAATGCGCATAAGGTTAACGTGTTACTGATTTACTACTTGAGTGGGCGAGTTTGCTCATCTTGTACCAATGAGACAACGAAGTTGAGCACTGCAGTTCTGATAATTTCCAGAATAATACCGTTCAACGTTGGGGCAAGAAGCTGCACATTTTCTGTACAACAAATTATTCGCTAATGTAGCAGAAAAGAATGCGGGAGCAGTGGAATGGTGTTGTGAAAGCAGTGAATATGAATATCTACAACGACTTGACGCAGTCCATTCAGAAAAATGTCTTTTGACATAGCCCCTTTTCTGACATGCTGACGGTGAAAAAGGGCTGTTTCGGAAGCTTTTGTAATGATTGTTTCACAGTCAAAGTCTTGTTGAAGATAGGAAGGTTTAGGAGGATCTAAGAAGGCAGTCTCCTGTCATGCTTATTACAATACGCGGAGCTTCCAGAACCTTACTTGTCCCGTCGTCAGCATAAATTGCAATAAATCGATATGAACAAACATTTTTATAAGCTTTGTATAACATTTATGCTCATATGCAGCTTAAATGGCAGTTTTCGGTACCAGTAAGCTATTAATTCTGTTTGTACCTGCATACTCTAAATGTTAACCGCAAATATATTCAGTATTTTCGGTGGTGCCTTGGAGGCTTGACGAACGAGTTAAACGGGAACAATGGAGTTTAATCCACAGGCGTTGCTTGAATTGTCGCACACCATTGCCAACTTGAAGCTTTACCCATATTTTGACCTGGCCCATTACATTATGATGACGATTGCCGTGCGCGAGGATCTCGCCTCAGGTCGGATAGAGCACTTTGTCTACAAATCCTGTCTGATAAGTACTGTTTCACATAAATGTTTCGTTTTTAAACGATAGGCAATCGATTTAGGTCCACCTAAATTTTATGTGATCTGCCAAACCTAAGTTGATAGATTTGATTGTGTTTGCGTGCGACTTCAAAAAAACAGTTGTTTTGCAGTATTAACTTTTCCGATGCTTCGTGCGAGTATCAGTGTGAGACTGCTACCTCTGATTATTCCATATTTGTACGTGACGTTTGTGAGCCTCGAAAAGAGAATGTTTTAAACTGGCTTTTTCAACCGGGGCTCCCACAACGGCATGCAGTTTTGTATAGTCTTAAAGAAGTATTACATTGCTACCCTATTGCGGTTCCACTGTACTGACGGCAACAGCGTGCCATGTTCTTTTTTCGTCTTTTCAATGAAACTTTATTTCTTAACGTTTTATATCGGTTTATCTTCTCTTGCCGTAAGTTGTTTGGAAATTATACGAGATGTGGTGTTGACAATTTGGATATTAGCAAAGACATGCCGAATTAAAAAGCTTTCCCTGAAATGAGGGCCAACTTTAGATAGGGTGAATATTTTGTCTTAACTTTGCATTCAGTAAAAAAAAGCTTTTGGAAGAGTTTCTCCTGCGGAACCGTTACCTATCGTAGGAATGGAAAGAAGATTGCTCTTATTTACATTTGTCAGTAACTGGAAAGCAGTTAATCTGTTATAACCTACTGTTAGCGGTTTGCTATTTGTCTTACTAACGAAATGGTGTAATAGCGCAATGGAGTTGTTAGATGTAGCCATTCGTTGCATGTTGATCAAAAAAAAACACTTGATGTACAAACGATGCAGTAGTATTTTTTCTATTGTTTCAATTGTTGCTTGTAGGCTCGATCACATTCTCCCGGAAGCATCCGCTATCTTGTTGGCTTTCCTCAATGATGATGTGTTTCGCGGGAAGTTTCCTGGCCAATTTCCTTCTTGGGGAATCTCTTATGCTTCCTTTGCGACACCATGAGCACGTCGTTTTAGCTTCTGTTGTTTGGTCTGCTTAATAGATTTTACGCTTGGAAAGAATGGACAACTTAAATTTTTAGGTATCTGATATTCTACTCTCCATTTGACATATGTTATCGAATGATAAAGTTTTTCCCAGTCAAGCTGCTAGTCACTATGGCTAAGGAAGTGCAACGAACGAACAAAGTTTACTCCGGGGTAGTGCATGTGATGAAGTTGTATCCAAATAGTTATCTTGTCATGGTTCTTATTGGCACTGCAAAGGGTAAGGAGCAATATCAGATGTTATTCTGTTCATTCATCAAATGTTGTCTATTGAAGGTGCCGGAGCAGGCATAATGCGAACGTTCGAACAGTTGGTACGTGGTGTCTGGTCACCTTCATCGAATGAAGTTTTGAGACCCTCTTTGTACATATTTATGTTTACTAGACTCGTTGGAAGTATTGTTGTTTTTTTTCAGTGCCACCAAAGCGTGCATACTGGCCAGCATATTTTTCATTCTGGAGAAAAAGACGGATTTAATCAATGCACCACACGATCTGATCTACTTTCTTGTGGTCGGCTTCTTTGTCTACTTTAAGCTAAGCTCAGTGATTTTCAACATACGTGATCCGTTTCTACCGTTTGAAAATCTGTTCTGCGCCATATTTATGGGTGGCATCTGGGACGCGTTGAAGTATGATTTTCAAGCATTCTTATCGTTTCATTGTTTTTCATTTTCAGCCGTGCGGTGATCACTAGTCGAGAGCGTCGCTCCGGAATTCAGGGTGTAACTGATCAAGCGAATCCTTCGAGCATTAGGGAAGGAAAAAAGGATCAATAATATAGACTTGTTCTTCTCAACGACAGCACCACCAGCACACCTAGGCATCGCGTTATTTTAACTACGTGTAGCAAACAGATATTATTTATCACTGTGTTCGTACTTTTCCGGTAGAAAGTTCCTTGTCATCTATCTTGTCCTTCCTTGAGGTTTTGCCTGCAATACGTGTGTGTCTCATATATCCACTCTTTTAGATTGCACTTGGTCATTTCCAGTTGTTTTACCACCTGATACTATTCATAGTATGCCTGTGTAGTGTTAAAACATTGGTATCACTGAAGATGAGACGTTTAATTGGCAGTTGCCTTAACATGTCAACTTTAAGGTGCTCATCGATATGTGTTAAGCTGTTTTGTCTGCTCTCACTTGAAGGGCTGTTGGCAGTTCAGCAAAATGTTCATCGACTGCACTCTTTAACTGAGTGTTAATTGCAGTGAAGTTTCCTTTAAGCTTTTAGCTTTGTCTCTTCACGACTTAATCTTTTCTTTGCACGTAACGTTGTTTTAGATTAAGTCACTTTCGAAATGAGGGCCGTTTCGCTAGCAGTAGGAGAGCGCAAATGCGGTATATCCTTTAGAGAGTTTGGTCGTCTTCGGATAAACTATTTCTCAATTTATAATACAATTCATTTTAAAAAGGAACTCTTATAAAGCGATTGAATATTTTCTCAGTGCTTCACTTGAACTCGAGTCGAGGAAATAGATCAATGCGTGAGCATCCAATTGCAGAGTTTATTTAAAATTGATTGAACGGGGATTAATAGTAAGGAAACTGTGTGCAATGGATTCGGCATGCCTAAAGCGACTCATGTTGCTTAAAGCATAACTACCATTGCTTGTTGAGACGAATGAAGTGGTGGTGAAGACACAAAATTGACAACGTAGTAGATTTAATCTGTGCTTTCCTGCATTGCTAAATGCTCATTTTCATTGAAGTTCTTAGCCAAGAATTCCATGCTGCGAAGAGGTGACGCGTTTAGTTTCGTAATTATCCAAAATGCTCTAGTTGCACGACAGAGCTTTTGAATAGCTTAGAATTGTTACAAAGTGATGTAGCTTTATTTGTGTTTTCTTTTGTCAAAGAGCACGATTTCCGCTATTGATCTGCAACGAGTTTTTAATTGCGCCGTGAAGGTTCTGTCAACTGGTGGATGAGCAGTTCGTCAGTGAAGACATTGAAGAACAACGGAAGAGGCTACTTTTTCCGGCGATTGCAGGAAACCCGTATAGGCGAACGCTGCAACACTTTGAAGATGTAAATCGCAAAGGAACAGCTGTGATGAATATTTTTAGGAGAAAGATTTGCTTGTTATCAATCGACCTTAGGCCTTCTTTTGGTGTGAAAGCCGTCAAGCCGCTTGTCTTGACCTTTTTCCTGAAGCTGCCTATCGACAAATGACTTTCCATTGCTTCAAAGGATGTCATATTCCCGAGCGAATAACATTTTCATGCTGCGACGTTTCGCTGCTTGCGCATCCCAAACGGCTGAAGTACAAAAAAGTGCTTTTATGTTGAGCCTAGCTTGGAAATGCTTGCAGCGTAAGTTCTTTGACAACAACAACAGCAAGAGTCAAGGGAAATGAGCTCAAGTAGCGAATCCGAGTTGTTATGACCTGCATATCTTTTCGCGTACTGTAACTCCACATCGTTTTCTCGGGATTCTTCTTTTCGGATTAACCGGTTTTTCCCCGACGACCATTGGGACGTATAATTTTTGCCGTCATCCCGGGGTAAGCAATTAACAACGTTTTGTTTTATTTTCGCCCGCTTTTTGAGTCATCCCGACTTGTCAGTCGGGTTTCCATTACCAGTCTTCGGTATTTTCAATAAATTCACAAGAGAATTTGGTGACTCACTTAATTGTGAAGAATTGTTATTCTGCCGTAGAAGATTAGCCCAATTAGGCTAGGTGAACTTTCGGTTTTTGCACTTCGTGCTTTGAGTCATCAGCCTTGCTGAAATGTAAGCAAACAACAGCGAGTCACGTGAGGCAGTGTTTGAAGTGTTTAACTGAAAAAGGCAAAAATTGTTTGTCCTGCGGTACGATTTAGGTTTTCCTAGTTTTAAAATTTTAACCGGAGTCAGCTCTCTATGGAATGTGTCTGCTTTATCCATCTTAGGCAGAGGCTGTTATTACAAATGGGTCTGTTGATTAGCGCTGTTCGATGTCTCTATTATTTGCTGTTCAAGAGTGAGCGTGAGTCATTGTCTTTTCATTGTTGCCGGTTACTGTTTCAGTTTACTCGTAATAGGATGGGTACAGAATTTGTTAATCACTAATGTATTAGTTTTTTCTTTGTTCAGTATATTCCAGTAAGTATAGCCTTTCAGCTAGTCATGACTTACCCGATCGCTTTTATAATTGGTCTTATGCATGTACGCTAGTTTCGTATAAGGAAATGTCTAAGTGCAATTTGTGGGCCTTAAGTGGTCGCCTTAGCACTTGTACGGTTCCGTTACCTGTGCTGCAACGCGGTTGGTTTAATTAGATTAAGAATTCAAAAAGTTCATTTTTCGTGACGAATGCTAATGGGCTAGTTGTAGTCACTTTTAATGTGTACAGGATAGGCGATTCTAAAGTGGCAGCTCTCGTCGTCGGTGCATCGCAATCCTCTGCAAGCGAGTTGCTGCTGCTGTCAGTTCGTTCGGCTGTTTTTTTGTTTTTCTTGATGAATTGTCACTTCTGAACTGCTGCATTGCATTTACTCGCTTTGCGGGCTTGTTTCAAAGCGATTGAAGAATCACTTTCAGCTACTCTTCATGCTCTAGTGCGGAGTCATCATTTCGGGTTCACTCTTCTTAACGTTGTTTGCTCACATAGGAGACTTGGGCTTCATCATCTTCTTCGTCGCCGTTGTCCACTTGTTCTACTTCGTCTACGTTAAGATGTAGGTCATAGGGAGAATTACGTTTCTGAATGGAAAACACATGCGCGAACAGAGAGCTATTTTTGCAGTGAACGTAATTGATGAATGTGAAATTTTTCAGCCGCCGTACAAGAAGCCGTGAATCGCAGCTATGGTTTTTGAGACGGTGGTTGCCACTATATTGAACAAAGCACTTGGAAGCTATGTGGAAAATCTGGATGCTTCTCAAATGAATCTTGGAATATGGGGCGGAAATGTCGTCTTGAACAACTTAAATTTGAAAGACACTGCTTTGGTATGTGTCTTTTACTTGTGTTCATAACAGTTTCCAGCAAAACTACGTCTCATGTCAACTAAGATCACTAAAGTCATTGATACTTAAGAATAAAAGCTGTAATCCCAGAGAAGTTTTTTTGTAAATGTGCGTATAGTCGGTGATTTAGAGTTGCCACAGATATTTATAGTGTTGTGCAGTCTGCGACTGTTTGGCACCTTTAGACTTAGTTGATAATAAGATTATTCGTTACGCCATTGTTTTCGCCGCGGGCAGCATAAGCAGACCTAAAGGAACTTATTCAAGGGTGCTTTTACTTCGTATAGTGACGACCATAGTTACTGAACAAGCATCCTCAGAAGCTGATAGGATTCGGTGAATGAGTTAATGTGAGTACTCGACTTGTAAGCTTATTGACAAAGTGCATTGTTGCATCGCCTGTTGTTGTATCCAAGATAATGTCACGTCGAGTAAGCTACTGTTTTCCTTCCGTGCGCAGATAGTATAGCACAGCGTTAATATTCAGTTTTATCTAAGCATAATCTTTGGACGACGGAAGAAGCAACAAATGATTTCCATAAAATGGCATTAAGGTTTACGAACGAAAAGCTAAAAGGTACAACATTTATGGTAACCTTCTTTCTTCTCATATATGCCTTCATGGGGTAAAGTTGAACTATATTTTTGACAGCTGAAACTTGAAGCGACGACAGAAATATTCGCTGAAGAGGTCCCGCTTTCAAACTGTGCCATAGTTGGTCACGTTTTCTCTGTATCTGGTGTTTAGTGTATGTGCATACGATTAGTGATATGAACTTGAGCAGCTACTGTAACAGTGCTAGCGATTAGCATTGAAATTACGGGTGGACAGAGGAGAAAGTGTATGGAAATATTTGACCTCGTAATCTCATTACGTTCCGGGAAAAGTGCACTGCAGTTTGCCTTTCCGCGAAGTGAAGACTCGTTTGCTTTGTCGATTATCTTTTTGTTGGCCAAAATCTTACGACGGTTGCGGCGCGTGATTATTTGCTCCAATCATCAATTATTATTGTGTAGGAAGTTTTATTCAAATTCTGATTAAGAGGCAGAGCAGACGTAATGGGATTTTTTTGTGATGATTAAGTTGAGGTTTCCTGGCCATTGTGTTGATCAGCGTCAGCGTAGCTTGGGCCGCTTGAAGTGCTTGGAATGTGCAACGCGTTTTCCGCATTCCAATACACGTTTTGTTCCCTTCGTTGTTCCAACCTTTTCATCGGGCGATGGTATCTCTGTTGCAGTGATAACCGATCTGATTGCGATCACAGTTAGTATAATGAAATGTGCCACGCCAGTAATGACGGCTAAGATGATGCCGTAAGCACGATGCATCGTATCCTGATCAGTGATGAAGAAGCGCTGTTGCGAACTGGTGTGTATTGTTGTGATGCTTCTGCCTTCAGTTACGTCATGCAGGGTCGAAGTGCAAAGAACAGCGATTAGTGTAAAGCGAACGATCGCAAACACCATTTGCCAGTTGGTGATAAGAGGTCACAGAAATGTCACCGTCTCTCTACGGTGGTTTTAAAGTTGCTGAATAAATGCAGTTCAAACTGCTTTCGTTTTAATAAATAAAACTTCGATTGCGGCCTTGTCACTACTTGATTTGACATTGTCTGTGATTAGCCTGTTAATTTTTCAACGGGCGTTTTGCAAACTGTTGGAAACTGATGTGTTTATTTGCGTGACATTCAAATATCGAACAGTTACAGTCGTTTAGAGAATGCGACGCTGCTTTATTTTGCTTAATTTGTTGTCACGCCATCTACGTACTTTTTTTTCAAAAAAAGCTTTTTCCCTTTTGCATGATTCTTCGATTTGGTTAACTTAAAAGCTGCGTTATTACTTACTAGTGACGTCAGTTTTAGAGAGCTGTTCTGTCGTCATTATTTATGGACTGTTACTATTATAAAGGAATTTAGAGGTTTATACTTTGAGTATGGAACAGTTCGTATTAACAATAAGTTGGTTTATAGAACTGCTCAACAGCATAGGGTAAATGGGTGCTGCCGTAAATAAAAATCCAACATACTCAGAAACGTGTGATATTAACGCGATTTGTCTCATTTGTAATCTGGTTGAAATTGCGTGCCTATGTAAGAGCACATAGGAGAGGTATTAATGCCCCATTGAGAAATAAAAGTTCACAATTGAGGCTTTGTGGTCAGTTGTAAGAGCGAGAATTTTCCGTTTTGAAGGTTTCAATCTTCTGTCACGGTAAGATTTGCAAGAACCTACTCATTCTCACTGTTGCTGCGTCCTTTCTAAGCTTACCACTGTCACAGTGTTGAATCATTCTTCTGGCTTTTAACGATGGCTGTAATATCGCTAGTCGAAATGGGACGTTAGCCAGCTTTCTTGCTATGTGGACTTCCGTTGAATCTATTAGTCTAATTTTGCGTCACTAAGCAAGAAGGCATTATTCTTTCATTTAATGTTGAGAAGATAACGACGGCCGTAACTTCAAGAAAGCAGCTATCTACGTTCTCTTATTCGAAATGAAGAAATTCCTGTTTTGAAACGCTTGTCTGCTGATGGAATGTCTGCTTGTGTTTCTTTCGTTTCGTACGACCGCCTTTTTTGTTTCCCATAAGATTTCATTCGTTGAGCACTTTAAGGAAACATGGATGACAGGTGAATCATGCAGACAGTTATCTATTATTGTTCGCTTTGTATTTGCAATGCGACTACACGTTCCTTCATCTAATTCTTCCGCGCTTGGGAGCTCAGTTATTTTAGTCGAAAGAGCTGTTAGTGTAGCTTATGTTAATTTTAGAAAAGTACTCCTTGTCTACGTTTGTTATTTGTAGGATGATCTGGATTTGCCCGTGAAGCTAAAGTCGGGGTTTCTTGGTAAAAATGAACTGTTCTTCCAATCCTGGTTACTTATCATCACTGTTTTGATTACAGAAAAGCTCAGTCTTAAGATTCCGTGGAAGAATCTGTACACTGAAGCGGTTGTCGCTGAAGTGCAAGGTTTATACGTTTTGGCTGTCCCGAACGCTGGTGCGCTTGTTTCAATGGTTCCTCAGTGATTTCAGCGGTTTGTGCTTTTCAGGAATAAAGTATAATGCGGAAAAGGAAGAGAATACGATGGTGGAAGCGAAGAAGGCTGAGTTGAGGCGAATTGAAGCTGCAAAGGAAAAACCAGGTAAGCTTAAAGAAATAAAAAGATAATAACATTATTCATTTGAGCTAATAATGCGTGCTGCTGCTGAAGGTGAAGCGGCATCATTGTCGTCTCTTGTTTTCCTATTTTACAATCCTTTTTTTCAAGATTAATGAATTTTCAATAAACAGAGAGACGAATGGCAGCAATTTGGCATCGATTATTGGTTTTATATACACTGCCTTCATAAGTGGACTCACGATTCAAGTGTATTCATTTATAAAAACTTTTTGTGTACTCATTACAAAAGTCCCTATGTTCAAGTACATTCATTGTGTATCTTGAAACTGCTTCTTGTTCCGCTTCGACTTTACAACTTGTTACTCAGTATATTCCATTGAGTGATAGTTTTGTTGTTGTTCTACAGAAGAAAATGAAAGTTCAATTGTTAGTTGCATCCGTATTTTTCAGCGCAGGAACCGACAGCAAAACAGGATACGTTCGTCGAAAAGATGACGGCGCAGGTTATAAAGAACCTTCAAGTCATTATTCGGAACATTCACATTCGCTATGAGGATCAGTTCTCCAATCGCGACCGCCCATTTGCTCTTGGAGTGACATTGCATGAGCTCTGCTTCCAGGTGCGACAGTTCATTGCACTTATAAATTCATAAAAAGATAAAATGGAGAAATAAGCTTTTTCTTAAGGCATTCGTATGATTTCATTCTTCTACACGGACACAAAGGATAAGGAACTATTGTAAACTTTTTTCTGATGTTTTCTCGAGTACATGATGGCTCTAAGGTTTATGGGCAAGAAGTCACACGTTGACCTGAAGAAAAGGACCTCATCATGTCCTTCACTTTTTTACTGTCGAGGATTCGGTGTTTATTTTTGACAAGCAAATTTACTAATATTGCATTAGGGCGACACTTTGTCCATTTAGAGGACGAAGTTGGTTTATGTATATTGGGATGAGGAATTATTGAACGTGCTGGTTGGTGATTAATAACGCTTGACTTCAAAAGCAGATTTGACTTATCTGGAAACAGCTTATTCTGTTAATAGTAAAAAACGCACACTGTTTTTCGTGTAACTCCAGTTGCGGGAAAACGCGTGCTCAGCTGTCACATATAAGTGTGAAAGGCAGTGTTTACATGTTGTAAAAGCGTTGCGTGGTTTTTCTAATCACCGGTTCGCCTTATCTTCATTACGAGTTGAATAATAGGATAATTGTCTTCATAATTTCTTGACGTAAAAGTTCAGTATAGAATGTTTTGTATACGGCATCGGCGCATACGTTTTCCTATCTGATCTTACGATGGATTCGTTTTAACGTTGCACAAAATTATTCATATTCAAACAGGTTAGCTACATGTTACCTTTGACCAGTTTATTCTTGCGAAAAAGTTCGAAGCTTTTGGGATGCGTCTGATCCTGTCTTCAGCGTTTTGGGACACATCCAGAAAGGTTCGAACTTTTTTTAACTAGCTTGTTTGAATATGATAAACTACACGCACGTCGTGAAAGATCTTACATTTCAGCACAACGTTATCATATAATAGAATAACGAAGCTTGAAGGCGGGATGTTTTGTAACGCGCTTGGATGTTTTCATTTCAAGTTCTTTCACGGCTTTTCCCGTTACCGGATCAGCCTTGAAGGATCTTGACATAAACATAGCGGAGTTTTCGTACTCTTCCTGTTCCATTTTCAACGAATTAACTGATGAGGCGTCTTGTCAAGTATTTCGTTGAACATGGGAGAACGAAATTTCCCTTATTTTATTGTAATTCTGTACTACAGTACGTTAAAACAGACTTACCGTAACATGAATATTGGATGTCTTGTAACGGGATGGTTGTTCATGTTTTTTCTTGATCCCACACGGCTTTTTCCCGTTCTATTTTTGTGCAAATTACCTGTAACTGAACTAAACAACCGCTCAACCAGTCAATGGACGAGTGGTTTATTAAGTAAGTAACGGTAAGTTGTACTAACGTGTAAATTCGAAGCTTTCGGAACTGCTCTTGTTCCGTCGTTAGGGGACTCCCCTAACTCGCTGACGACGGAACAAGAGCAGTTCCGAAAGCTTCGAATTTACACGTTAGTACAACTTACCGTTACTTACTTAATAAACCACTCGTCCATTGACTGGTTGAGCGGTTGTTTAGTTCAGTTACAGGTAATTTGCACAAAAATAGAACGGGAAAAAGCCGTGTGAGATCAAGAAAAAACTTACCGTAACATCAGATATAAAAACGTAAAAAGTTGAGAAGTTTCCAGAAGCCGTTAAATAAGCGACATTTTCACTAATTGTCTTCACTACTAACTTTTTTATGTTAGCCATCTCTATGCTATTATGGGTAGAGCTTGAAATTTTGCAGACTACGGATGACAATTGGAAACCGTGTATTGTTAAGGAACTGACTACGATAATATACAAGGTGCGTGATATACTCTACGATCCTACCGTAAGAAGTGTCCTTGCAGATTGCAGAAATGAAATCCTTTTCCGTATATTGGAATTTCAACTGTAAGTTGGTGTCCGACTTAGGCGACCGAGAATTGATAAAGGTTCGTTCACTTTTCTTCTCTCCGTAAATGCATGGAAACGATATTGTTCACCGATCATAGGAATCTTTGATGTCTGGAATCGCCCATGACGACTATCTGCCGCCAGACTTTCGTTACAGTGAGTTCATGTTCAATTTTCTTCCTGCTTTTACTATCAGAGTGTTCATTTTGAATAGTTCTTTTGCCGATCAGTATTGGAGCCTATCTGAAACTCAATCCAAAGCCCGAAACGGATGGGACCAACTTCAAAACACCAAAAATTCGCTTGTCCATCACCGTCGATAAGCTTGGTTTGAACATAGAGAAATTTCAAGTAGTTCTTGTGTTTGCTTGGAAAAATGTAACATTAGTTTTTTCAGTATCAAGGAATCTTAGAGTTTCTCGAAGCTCAAGAGCAGTTTGCGCTTAATGCTAAGTACCGGAAGTATCGTCCATTCATGTTGCCATACCATAACCACATGAAAGAATGGTTCGTAGCTCTTTACGTAACCTTTTATTTGAGCTTTAATGCAAAACCCGCGTATCCGCGATGGTTTTGCTATCAAACGGCTGAGCGAAGCCTGGAAATATAGATGAATGAAGGCGCGGTCATATGACTTGAAGGTTAGCCTATTCTGTGTAAGATGATGATATCATGCAATCTCCGGCTGCGCTCCACTCCCGGAGACGGACATAAATTACTCTTTTGCCCAACTTACCGCGTTCAAGCTACATGTCCGATAATCATTATTAAAGGACACTTTTTCTTGTAGGGCCACTTTTATCTTCAAGTCTCCCGCGCTTTTCTAGACAGTAATTCGATATTGCCAACAACTCAGTGCAATCACTACTGTTGCTAGGAGTATCAAATGTTACTTTGTAGGTGGCATTTTGCCATGAATTGCATATTGGAGACGCAAGTTCGTCGCGTGGCAAAGAATTGGTCTTGGTCGCACATCAAAGAGCACAGGGAGTTGGTTAAGCAGTACGAATTAGCCTGGCTGGAAAAGCGGACGGTGAAGAATATATCGAGTGAAAAATTAGCCATTATTGATGTCAGCATACTTTGCAATTTTTAAACTTTAACTATTTTAATTCTCAGAAAGCTGAAAAGCAACTGGACGTGTTCAATTTGATTATTGCAAGGCAGCAGGCTGAGCTGCAGGTACATATATATATATATAGCTTGGACAAAGTGTTGGAAAGTTTGTAGAATAATTTTTTTAAATAATAGATAAAACGACGTGGCTTGAAACCGGTAGAAGAGCAAGGCGGTTGGATGTCTTGGGTTACCGGCTGGTGGGGTGGTGGAGGCGGCGAACAAAAAGCAGCTGGCGGTACCGCGAATGAGATTGCGTCTCAATTCGAAAAGGCTATGACTGACGAGGAAAAAGAGAAGCTGTATCAGGCAATCGACTATCAAGAAAATCAAGTGCCCACGCAGTATCCTCCAGAGGTTGATTACATTTTTGTGTTAGCATTTTGTCCTACTCATCTTTTTCTTCCAGTTTATTGAGAACGCGGTCGAGTTCAAGCTGATTGGTTTCTCTGTTTGTATACATGACAATACACCAGAAGGGTAAACCTTTTTTTTTCATATCAATTGCAAAGATTCATTTTCTCAACTCGTCGTCTTGCTTTAGCAAGCGGCAGTTAGTTTTAGAAATGGGATTGCGAACGGTGGAAAGTACCCTAGAAATGCGTCCTTCCGCCGGTGCCATTAAGTAATACATAGCTAAACTGAGTATTATGCTTGCAAGGTGTGACTTTGATAGGTTTGAATCAAAGATTGGTATGTTTGAGATAAAAGGGTCCGACGAGAAGACAGCGCATGCTGTTGTGCCGATTTTATCGCCTGTGCTTGGCAAAGAAAAAGCAAGTCGATTCTCGCAGGTCACCTTCAATTTCGAAACGAATCCTTTGGACCATTCTTGCGACCAACGAATAAGTTTGCTTGCTCAACCTTTAGTTATAACATACCATGCCTACTCCATCAATCGCCTCATCTGCGTGCTGCGTCCACCTGAATCCGTTCGATTGAAACAGTACTTTTTTGTCTTTTTGTGCCGCAAGCGTTAACCTTGTTCTCTAACAGACTGACTGATGCTGCTATGCTTAAGTACGAAGATATCAAGAGCAAGTCGTCAGCTGGTTTGCAGCATGCGATGAAGTATCGAAAGAGAATGAAAGTTGATTTGGAAATATTGCCAACCGTATTAAGAATTCCCGACTATGGAGACTATGAGAAGTTTATTTTGAACGTACGAAAAGTTGCCTCAATGTCGTTTTTAATTCAGAGCGGAGTCTTTGCTTGTGTTGGATGTTGGTAACCTTTCCATCAAGTCAGTCGCTTCACCTGGTCTTAGTTTAACCGAAGATTTTACTCATAAAACAGAGGTAGTTTATTTTTTATCATTTAATAGTAGTAAATTTCATAAGTAACCTCAGCACTAGTCTTATTTATACTTGTTTCGTTTTCTGTAGCTTTCTTTTACTGTGCTTTGGCTTTGCGAAATAGATATGCGTATTCAAGCTTTTCTAGTTCAAATCGCGCATTTGCTTGTGAAAATGATTGAAAACTGTTTTACTCTTCCGTAACGCAAAGCAGCATGAAGTTTAACTTTGTCTGCCTGCGTCATTTTATGTATTCGTTAAGTGAGCATACCTACTCAATTAGCTTGAACTGACTCTTTTGCCTTAGCGCTTTCTCTTTTTTCAGTCAACCTGTTAGTGCAATGTTTACGTGAACAATTATTTCCTTTAATGAAATGATATTTAGGAAGAGAAGCTTTCCGAATTGGTGGAAAAAGCGTACGATACGCTTAACGTTGAACTGAAAAGTTTGAAAATAGTGTTTGCCGAGAGAAGTACAGTTCACTTTTCGTTCATTGTGCCCTTATTACGCTTTGTGCTCTCAGCTGGCCAAGGAACATTCGACTTAAGTGTTGCCACTGCCCTGCTTGAGCCAACTGGATTCAAGATAGTTTTGCAAACAGCAATTGTTGATGACATTAAATTACCCAAGTATTGTTCAGTGCATACGTTATGGTGAAATTTATTTGTATTATAACTTTTAGAACGCGCATATGCGGGACACTGCCGGACTTGTGTTTCAACATATCCGATATATACCTTTTGAAGTTGCTCAAATTGTTGCTCAGCATTCCTACTCCTCCCCCACCGCAGACAACAAAGTTTGAACTGAAGGTTTGATTTCACTTTTGTTTGTATCTTTAGGCAATCGTTTGCACTTTGCTTTAGTTGGAAGAAGAAGAAGCAAGGAAAAGGCCAAGAATAGCTTTGCAGAGGGCTTCAGATATAGCACTGATAAGAGAAGAGGATGAAGTGAATGCAGAAGATGGGATGAAAGAAGTGGAGCCACAAGACATAAAGTTCAATAAACAAGTTCAGCTCGAAGTCAAATTTATTCTTAACCAGGTTTGTTAGCACATGTGTTGATTAATAAATTTTGCTAATTCATACTGTGTTCGTTCAGATTTGTTTGAATGTTATGAAAGGAGAGAAGGCAACTGGCCATTATGTCCGCTTTAGGCTTTTGTCGCTTGGTGTAGAACTGCAAATGAGGACATTGGATATGTCTGCAAAGGCATACATGGGAACAATTGAACTTTGCCACTTCAATTATAATGGTGTGTAGGCGTGTCTCGTTTACCAGAGCAGCAGTGGACGCGATCATTTTAAATCCTGTAGGTTTCGATGGCAAATCTCCTTTGTACATCGTTAAAAAAGGAGGCGATGGACGTGCGGAACACCTTTTGTTCGTGGAATACATTCAAGTGAATACCGACGCTGTTGGATAATTTCAAAAAATTGCTTTCGCTCGTAATAGGCTGACAGAAGCAATCCATTTTTCCAATCCGGTTTCGAATCAACCGAACAGAATATTCGAATTTCTGCAGAACCTTTAGTGTTAAGCGTTCACCAAGAGGCGCTGGTCGATGTTCAAAACTTTCTAATGTCACTTCAAGCTGAAGTTGCCTCATCGAATCGTCAGAAAGTTGAAGCTGAAGTTCAACAGAGTACTACAAATCTGGTTCGGTCGCCAAGCAACACTTCATTGTACAGCCTGAAATCTGCAAAAGGTGAGACTATTGGCAAGCACTGATTTGTTTTAGGCTTCATTTCGATTTATTCGAGTGGTGACAATTTTTCTCGTTGCCACTGTGTGTGATAAGTCACGGTTCTTATTTATTTACATGTGATAATGTGTACCCTTTTGACCTCGCCGCAATTGGGTAGAAAAAAGTTAGGCATGTGTTAATTTTGTCTCATAAAAAGTTGGTCGATTTTTTGTCTACCTTAACGCTTGCAATGGATGTTGATCCGATGTCCATAAGTTAATGCTTTATCATTTAGTTGCATTCGCAAAGAAAGGGAAAAAGATGAAAAGCGTACCGGAGCTATACTACATGGTAAAATTGGCAGCTAAGTTAAGCGGTCTGCGCCTCACCATTGGCTCGGCTAAAGGTGCAATAAGCGAGGTCATAGTAGATGGTACGTCTCTTTCTTCCTCTTTATCAGTTCTCGACAGCTTAACAGGCAAATGTATAGTATTTATAGAAACTTACTTCTTGTTGCCTTTTGATTATCAACATTCTCAAACTTGGTAGCATCCTGTCACTGAATGGTCACCCTTGGTTTTCTGGCTGTAGCGTTTAGGCTTCGCTTCTCATTTTTTGGCACTTGAACTTATTTACCTTTTGCATTAATTGCCTGAATTGCTGGACTATCACCTTCTGCGCCTGTACATGGCACTTGCATTTCAGGTTTGAATGCTAAGATGCTGCAGCGTAAAGATCAGACCTCTACGACGGTCATATTGAAAACAGTTGCAATAGACTACTTCGATCCTGACTCTCGCTACAAAAAGGTGAGTGCGGTTTCAACGCAATTGCATTAGTGCTATCGTATAGCTTTCACGCAGATTCTGGACGTTATGGGCGAGGAAATGTTCCGTCTAGAGTGCATCCAATATACTCGGGATAAGGAGCAGATGCTTCTCGATTCAAGTCAGCAAGTAGATATGTGTCTGATCGTACGCTTGGCCAAAATGAGATTTATATTTTTGAACTTATGGGTGAATCGTCTGTTAGTAAGTTGATTTCAAACATCCGGGCTGTTGTTGCTACGCTTTCTGTTGCTTCAAAGAATTGGCTCAGCCCTTTTCAAGCAGCGGCTGAAAGAACAGCATCTCTTGCCGGCACGGCCATTCAAGAGCAGGCACGCAGCGCCGTTGAAGCTCTTCAGAAGGGAGATATATCCCGGATAAAACTGGATGTATTGGTTGAAACACCTGTAATCGTTTTACCAGCCAGTTCGAAATCTACAAAAGCTCTTCTGGCAAACCTTGGCGAGTGGATGAGAACGTTGATGCATGTGTCATTATTTATGAGCTTACTGCTTGCAGGTAAATTGACAATTGGCAACGAATTCTCATATTTGAAGATGTCGGATGGTGTGGTGGTTTTGGACAAAATGTTGCTTAATCTCGACGACATAAAGTTGTCCAGGTTCCTATAAGATTGACTCATTTGCGTTGTTGTTATTTTCATCTTGTTCAACCGTCAGAGTATTTTTGGGCAAAGACAGTTGGACTCTTGGCGACGAGCGCGAATTGTTGCGCCCAATCACGTTCACAATTTCCGTTGTGCGCAATTTGTCCTTTGATTTCTATCATACAGTACCGCGTATTGCCGTTGAAGGGAAACTGCCAGAAATTGAGGTTTGCAAAAAAATAATGCTCTTAACTCTGACGTCTTACCGCCAATTGCCAAGGTTCGTTTAACATCGGAAGATTACTCCGTGTTGATGGCAATTCTGAGCGAGAATTTGGCAGAGGTGGAAGAAGTAGCAGCACCGCCGCCACCAACTGAGTCAATCGCAGCTAGTAATGACGCTGCTAAAGGTACAAATGAGAAACCTGCCGAGGCGACGTCGACAGCGCGGAAAAGCGTACCTTCCACCGATAAGCCTTCTTTGGAAAAGAAGGTGGTTGAAATGAAGGCGCTTTTTGCTTTGGAGCGGATATCCGTCACTCTTTATCGTTCAAGCCAACAAACTGTACCGCAGCCTTTCCAGTGCGTACTGTCTGATTAATCTTATCTTTTTAAGAAGCTTGAAATTTCTCAAAGTGAGGAATTTGCTTTGGCAAAATTGCTGCTGTCATCAATGCAAGCCGATGCCCAAATGTTTGCAAATGGAGAAATGACTGCCAATTTCACATTGAAGGCGTTCACTCTGGATGACCTTCGTAAAGGCTCAATTGGGATCAGACGGTGGCTGTTCTCTCTTTCTGTCTTGTTTATTCGCCTTTATTTTGCCTATTACCCGTCTTAGGCTACTGGATAGGAAGGGTGGCTCTACGGATGGTCATCTTCTGTCCGCTTCTTTTGAAAAAACGCTGAAAGTGCTTGATATGGGTAAGATCTTAAATGCTATGGCTTCTTGTTTAAACCTGCGAAAATGAGCCAAGTCTTTATGCTGCATAATGGTTTTTGTTAGGAGATCAAAAAACAGTGACGTCCAGCTTTGTGAACGCCCGCTTGGACCCTTTGTTTTTGTGCCTAAGTGCCGATTTCCTGTTGAACCTTTCCCAATTTATGGCTGGGCAACCTGACTCAGCCGCGGCGCCAGCAAAGACTCAGCCTGTTAAAGCAAAGCCGGCAGCGCTAGCCAATAACAGCACGGTGCAAAAGACGCCTGAGTTGTCGCCACCGGTTGCCGAAAATCAGTTGAATGAAATGAAAGTTACACTAACAGTTAGCAGCATTGAAGTTGCTTTGGTGGAAGACTCATGTCGTCCTGATGATACCGAAGCGATGTTCCTACTGGTAGGCTGTTGCGTCCTCAGCTATTGGTGTAGACATTTTCTTGTTCGCAGTTCAAAGCTTCAGTTGTGCTGCAAAGCGGCAATACGCAAATGACGTTAAACAGTTCTATTGAAAATTTGGAAATGATGACCGGCTACTTCGCTGAAGCAAAACGCTCACTTGGAGTTGATCACGTCTGTCATTTGTAATATATCTTGCGAGACGAGGCAGCTTCGTTGGTTTTCTTTTAAAGATATTGGCTCCTTGTACCTTGGAGTTCATCTATAGAAAACATGATGACACCGAAGAAGGAACAATAAAAATGTCGGAGGTGAACATACGCGTTTCGCCAGCCACAATTCGACTGCTCAGCGGTGCGCTTTCCGAAGTGATGCGTAACAAGGTCTGTCTCTGCTTTCATGACCGTTGCATTATTTTTATCACTCTTACAGGCTGATGAAATTGTTGCACCATCTGATTCGACCGAAGCAACTGTTGACATACTGACTCCAAAGCGTTTGAAAGAGGAGCAGTTTTGGTTCATGAAAGGTATGTAAATCAAGTGTGATCGAAAGACGTACGTAGCTTTAGCGAACACTTTCAATAGTCGTCGTTTTTGCAGATTCTTTGTTTTCGACAAGGTTTAGGTAGCAGTCATTGTGGAAATGAGACGCTTTTCTTCGTTAGTATAAGTGGACTTCAAATAACGTCCTTCTTCCTCGTTGTACGTAGTTCCAAGAGTGCATTTTTCGTGAACGAATTTGGCATACTTGGTAGAAGTATCGCGTTCGGATGACTTTGTCTTATGAACTGAGTCAGCACGAAGCTGTTCAGGCTACGGGAGAAAGCGCGCTGAACTGTTTGCTTATTTAGAATGCCTCAGGATAGGAATAAATGGAAAGAAATTTGCTGGTCCATATTTAGCGTCTTATTTTTTTTGCATTGAAAAATGGGAGGTCTGCTGCTCTTTTTCGCAGTCACGAATCAGTTTGCGGCAATAGCGGGAAGCGTGCCTAGCTTCCGCTGTTTTTCCATCACAAGGTCTTCAGGGGTTTTCCCCTGAGGACCTTGTGATGGAAAATTAAGCCCTACATTGACACTTACGTCTGCATATTGCTATTTGGCAATATTTGCGTTTATTGGTGAGGAGCAGTTTGTTGATAGATGCTAAATTCTGTTTACGAAACGGGCGGATGACAGCAGACCGAGGCTAATTGTTTGGTATCAATGTTAACGGGCAGCGCATACATCAAGTGTTCCCTTTTTTTGTAAATATTGTTCGCTGAAATTAGACAGGTGACATTTTGGGTGTGCAGATTAGAGTAGCCGTATGGTACTACTTTTTGAAGGATTCACCTTTAACTTCAGTGGAATTTCTCTTTAGCGGATACCGGTGTCGAATGCGTGGAGGATAACAAAGACAAAAAGCCTCCAACAGTCACCGATAATCAGCAGGTACTGCCTACACTTGACGCGGTTGACAATATTAATAAGACGTTGTTGCTTGTTCAGATGTCATTCGAAGTGGAGCAAATTTCTTTCTGCCTGGAAGCCGACTGTGGCCGGAAAAAATTGCCAATGATTTTCATGCGCAGCAGTTTGTCCGGTGATATATCCAACTGGACGTGCGGACTGATGATCATGTCCACTGTTCGTTGCGAGATCTGGTATTTCAATGACAATAACAACGCTTGGGAACCTATACTTGAGCCAGTGCTGCAAGACGAGGTCTATCGTCCTTGGGAATTTCAAGTTATGGTATTCGTGACTCTGTAAAACAATTTTTCCCAACCATTTATGGACGTGGTGAATTTACCCAGGTTCGCCAAAACGTTGAGGACGCGAGCGAAGTTGCTGAAGACAGGGAAGTACTAAAACCTGCATCTACCACTATAAGTGTCATGTCGGAAAATACGTTGGAACTGACTGTCACAAAATTGCTGTTGGAGTTATCGGAGAAGTTGGGAAAGGTTAGAAGAATTTCTGTTTCTGATGGCACCTCTTCGCGTCGTGAAGGCGTCAAGAGAGCTAGCTATTCGCTGTCTTGTTTGTTGACGTTAACGGTAGACGTAATTTGTTTCTCAACTTTGGACGAATCGTTTAAATGGATGATAACATTGAGTTTTTAGTGATTGTTTAGCGCGGCAATCAACTCTTACAATTCTTATAGGCATTCAACGCGGCCGCAAAATCCGGCGAGCCGGATGCCTTTCAGAAGGTGGAAAAGTTTACTGCTCCATACATGTTAAAGAACATTACAGGTGTAGACGTGGTTGTACGTTCGTCAAGCGACTTTGAGGTAATCTTTATTGTGTAATGAATGAATGAGTGATCATTTCTTTACACATTGTAGTTACCGGAAAAATATAGCGACCGTCCAGTGCCTCACGGTCTAACTGTTCCACTCACATGCAAATCCCAATATTCCAAGTTATCCGCCATTGGAATGCAGAAATCACCATCGTTAATTCTCGAAATCGAGGTAACCTTTCGGACGTATCGACTACGGCGCTGCTATGCTTTTAAGTTTAGATTCCTGCTTGGGAGTTAATTCGTCATATCGACGTTAGCCGTGCAGGTCAGCGCGCCTTCCCTCTTCCCTTCAGGGACGAAAATGGCGATCAATATTCTCTGGTTGCTGATATCAACACCTATCTTGGAAGCAAGATAATCATGCTTAGATCCCCTCTCATGGTGCCTATCCCTTCTTGTTGTTGTTGTATTAATGTTGCCTTTAACAAATGGGCCTGTTTAGTTCTACAACACACTGCCGTACGATGTTGAATTGTACTTTAAAAAGCAGGAAAACCTTCAGTACGGCATGAAGCTTACTGCCAATGGTAGCGAAGTTGCACCGCCGTTGACCTACGTTTGTCGTCCTTATGCTGAATTCTTTGTTAGAATTGCTGACGAAAAGTAATAGTGCTTCGTAGAACTGTTTGCTATCAGTGTACGTTTCTGTTTTTGTTTCACCAGGTGCGATGTTGCCGTTAGAGGCTTAAGTTGGGATTCTATTCGCAATGCTTCCGCTCCAATATTGTTGGAATGTAACTTTGAGTGCGGTCGCATCTTTTATGTCCAGGTAAGTGCTTTGTCCGTTAAAACCCCTTTCATCCAGTCTCGTAATAATGCCGCCATCAAAACACTTTTGACGAGTGATCGTTGAGTAGTTCAATAGTATAGGTGCTGACACTCAACTAGGCATGCATTGTGTTGCGTCCAAGAAAATGGCACAGTGTTATTCGTCTGAATTATTTCTACTTTTCCTGTTGACACTTGTTTGTAAATATTCGTCTATCATTTCGGTGTGTTTCTCACCACTTGTTGAATTTATTGTCGTAACTCTATGCTCACCTTTGTGGCCGCGTCTGTTCAATTTTCTTTTCTCTTTGCAGAGCTAACAAATCGACTTTGTTATAACTCACAGATGTGTGATCTACTTTTAGGCGTCAGTAAAGCAAGTAAATGCCATGGTGGAAAATTCGAATCAGGTGAATCGTTTTATAACCATATACAGTATATGGTTGGAACCACCGTTTTCCATCTTGAACGTCCTAGCTTGCCCATTGAAAATTTCTGCCAATGTATGAATATTAGCTTTGTTTATTGTTGATCGACCATCCTTCTGTTCAGAACATGGAGTCAGAGACACTGGATAGCGGCAGTTCAAAATCTATGTTCTTTCTTCATCCTTCAGTGGCAAAGGTTAATCTTCAAGTAAAAACCGCTGGACTGTTCCTTTGTTGCGTAGCATTAGTTCGAAGTTTCGTAGGTCGACATTGATGATACCAAGTACACGTGCAGCATTGACTTATCAACGCAGTTGGAGGAGTTTAATGTGCTAACGTTTGTTGCAACGGATAGTAGTGTAACATATCCTGAGCTGGTATTGACCTGTATTGCAATTGTTTAACCGTCGCTATGGGAAGCATTCTTTTTAGAACTTTGGATTGCACAAAAATTCCACGCGTGGAACAATACAGCTGGCAATTTATGCTCGCCTATGGATGGTGAACAAAACAAGTCTCGATATTTACTACAAGGTGAACAGTGATTTTATTTTCTCATTACTTATTACGTTGACAGCAAAATATGACGTCACAGGAAGAAGGTCACAATGGCTGCGTGTTCTCGCACACTGCTGATAAAGGCTGTATGCTTATGATGAGTTTGTCGAAGAAGACCTTTTTTGCGAAAAAGAAAGTAAGCAGTCGTTTTGGCCTTGCAGGTATTAGGCTTTGTGTTTCAGCTGAAAATGAAAGTTGGCGATTCCGGCTGGTCTTCTGGCTTTCCCGTTGATTCCGTTGGCAGCGCTGGTCGCATTACCTGTACAGATTCGCAAAAGAAAAGCTATGAGGTCACTTGCTGCTGCGTAGTGTGGTCGCTTTCTGAGCCCGTCATTCTTTCAGTTCAGCGTAAAGCCTTCAATAAGCGAGTTTGGTTTTACAAAAATCTGCACAATCACTCCTTTTTACCAACTAAAGAATATGGGCAAGGTGAGATACACTCTCTTCCGCTTGCTTCCTTATTCGACCTTTCTTAGCACGACATCCAAGTTCGGCAAGCTGATCTATCGGAGTGGGTTCTAGTGAAGGAAAAGCAGGTAAATACGTTTCTTTCCTTTGTATCAACCGTTAATCGGTTTATACTCCCCTACTTTGTTGATTCATTTATCGTCCCCGACGTGGAAATATTGCAACCACTTCGTTCTTCGTTTATTGCTCCCCGATCCTCCGATGGGGAAAATAAGTGACTCTCATTAAGTGTGTTGGATTTTGGCCTGACCAAAAAAAGAACCTTTTCTGCACTGTGCGAATAGAAGGCACCGAAGAGGAATCGCAACTTTTTCCTTTTACGGATACTTTTGAGACTCTATGTCGTTTGAGCAACAAGGTGAAAGCGATCATATACATTCATTCTTAAGTGTGATTGGAATTGTTTTTTCCAGTACGTCGGTGTGTACATCTGCTGCAGCGTTTCTGATAGTGGTGTGACGATCGCATTCTACGATTATGAGGATGGAATGATCCCTGCCATGGTTATTAATCATCTCACTTCCGTGGATGCACAGTTTAGGCAGACGTAAGTTATCAGTAACAGTGTACGTTTCTTGGGCGTATAAGTATGTTGCTAGTGTTATTAACTTTGAGCAACAGTCATTACGTCAACCAAACGCGATGCATTCATTGGTCATGCTCTTCGTTACACCTTTATATGCAGAAGTTATGTTGAGATGAACGCGAAACAGTGGCAAAGATACAAGCTTGATTTAACACTACTCATAACTGTTGTAGTCACCTCACTTTCATATTGGAAAGGTTCCTTATAATCTGTGTGAAAAGATGGGAGTGTCTTTTTCATTTTCCGTTCAGATTCTGTAAATTTAGCATTGTAGTACGTGGTTAATGGCGAAAGGGGTAAGGATTCGAAAGTTCCATGCCCAGTAATGATTTCTATCTTAGTACACGAGTTGTCTCGTCTTCAACAATAGACGCCTGAACTTGTGAATTTAACTTTTACTTTGCTTTCTGTCACTGTATCCATGGGAATATGATTTGTCCGTAAAAATGTAAAAAATTGCCTTTAATATATTAATCATTTGCCTTCTGTGAAATGTGCTTATTTTAGAGGTTATTCGGAAGAATGGAAGATAGTAAAGCCGGGTTACTATGTCTACTATTTCTGGGATTCTTTGGTCGGCCAGAAGACTCTAACGTGCACGTGTGAAAAAAGCGATAAAGTTTTCGAAGTGCCATTGACCTACGTAAGCCATCTGCCGTCTGAATTGGTCTTCTCGTTAACGGTCAACATTTGAGGATGGCTACGAAGAATTTTTCTTGGCACGTGATCACCCGGCTTACTGCATTTCATTCCTAAACGGCCGGCAGCGTACAATTTTGTTCACGGATGATTTGGCCATTTGCACTAATGCTCGACAGATTTACGAACTTGAGGCAGCTGATAGCGAAATATTGGTCTCCCTGCATGGAGTTGGTTTATCACTAATGAACGATACCATTGGCAAGGAAGTGGCCTACATTGCACTTCGAAGGTGACATATTCTCACTTGCGCTGTTGGCTCATCGAATTAAAGCTTCTCATGCATTTGTAGTACCGGAGTGATATGGGAGCAGAAGAAGAAACGCTTCCGAGCTTTCCCAGTTGCCGACTGCCGCGCATTGGAGACTGCCTATACGAAATATCTAGCAGATGCGGAATCATCGAAGATGCAGGAAAAGCATAGCCGTTTCATGCTGCATAAAATGCAGGTGAGCGCTCTGGTGTTGCTCACTGTTAAGAGAGTGCGATCATTCTTATTTGATCGACGTGCCATTGTTGCAGATTGACTTTGCCGAAATGAAGATTACCAAACCCGTAGTTCGGGAAATCCGTCGTAGCTTTCAGAGCGGCTTAACGCTGCAATACAGACAGAGCCAACATGACCTGCAAATTCACGTCAAGATCAACAGTATTCAAATTGATAACCAGTTGTCAGGTTGTGTTTTTCGTACAATGTTCGCACCGACGCCTGTTCCAAAATCGGTAGCTGCTGAAAGCGGTACAGCCTGCGCTTTAACGTTCATTTTGTACGATGCACAAAGTTGCTTTTGCAGTGCCGAAACCGTTCATTGAATTTACGCACATCGTTCGAAATCCGGAGCACAGTACAATACCGTATGTTCAATATTGCAAACTGCTGGTGCAAGAAATGGCAGTGAAAGTTGATCAAGGATTTCTTAATGCACTTATGTCCATGTTTGCTTCCACATCGGCGAGTCAAGACGATCCAGAGGTTGACATAGTTTAGTCATTTCCTTTTTTGGCGTCATTGTCATTTGCAGGCGGAGAAATATAAGCGAGATATAGAGTACGTTGAGCAGGGACTCGAAGCGTATACTTTAACGGAAACAGCGAATGAGCAAAAGGCGTTTTACAACCAATTTCATTTGTCTCCACTGAAGGTTTGTTCACTAGGTCGACTGTAGTTTCGCTCAGTGTGCTTTCTTTCAGGTGCACTTTAGTTATTCTCAGGGTGGTAGTACTTCGGAAGATAGCCAAGCGCCCTTTATGCTTCATACGGAACTCCTTAGTCTACTGTTGAAAGGAGTCGGAGTTACTCTGACCGAAATTCAAGATGTTGTTCTAAAGTGCGTTGCGTAAATTTTTCCACATTCATTTTCAACTTATCTTTATAGATTGGCTTACTTTGAACGCCGTTCCGTCTTTATGAGCAAGAACACGCTTATCTCGGAGGCTAGTGGACACTATGTTAAGCAAGTGATCATGCAGCTTTATGTTCTTGTTCTTGGGCTTGACGTGATCGGTAATCCATTTGGACTTATTCGAGACTTGTCTACCGGCGTTGAGCAGTTCTTCTACGAGCCCATTCAAGTAAGCAGCGTCGTTGAGCTAAAGGCTTGCAGTTCAATAGGTGCGTCATTTTAGGGTGCCATTGAAGGTCCTGAAGAATTTGCCGAAGGCTTAGTAGTTGGAGTACGCAGCTTATTTGGTCATGCATTGGGTATGTTAATTACGTTTCAAAGTCCACTGCCTAAGACCACGGTTTTTCAGGAGGAACAGCAGGCGCAGTATCTCGAATTACCGGAACACTTGGCAAGGGTATAGCTGCACTGACTATGGATGCAGACTATCAAAAGAGAAGACAAGAAATGATGAACAAACGTCCAACAGACTTGACCTCTGGCATTGCTCGCGGTGGTACTGGTGCAATAATGGTACTGTTGTGTTTATTTATTAGCTGCGCTTGCTTGATGGGATATTTTCAGGGTGTGGTCGATGGAGTAACTGGAGTTTTTGTTAAACCAATAGAAGGAGCTAGGGAGGAGGGCGCCATCGGTTTCGCCAAAGGGTTGGGAAAGGGCCTTATTGGCATGGTTACTAGGCCTGTTTCTGGCGTAGTTGACTTTGCCAGTAGCTCATTGGAAGCCGTGAAAAAGTACACAAAATGTTTGTCCCTCACGTGACATGTTGATGATTAACTTTCATTTCAGGGCTACAGACGTATCCGAAGAGGTTAAACGAATTCGCCTTGCCCGTTACGTTGGGCAAGATAAAATTGTGCGACCTTATTCGCCAGCGGAAGCTGAAGGTGGGAGCATTCTTCAGGTGAGCCGTTCCGCTTTGTTCCTACTAGCCGATAAATTAACCGTATCATTTTGCACTTAGGATCTGGAGAAGGGTAAATACTTCTCCACCGACAAGTATGTGACACATGTTCCCTTGACCGAATCAGGCAGTGAAATTCTAATCGCTACTGATCTGTAAGATGCTCTTTGCTTTGGCAGTAGGCGAAAATGCGCTTCAATTTGCAGGCGCATCATGCTTATTTCGAAAAACGGCATTACCGGCGGTTACAGTGTTGAATGGAAAATACCGTACAACATTATTGAGAACGATCCTGTCGTATCAAATGCCAGCGTTACTGTGTTCAGCAGGGTACGTTCTTTTCAATTGAATTGGAGTTTTTGACAGCTCAGTTGTTTAGGCAGTGAAACAATCAGGAAGTTTATTCGGGAAGAAACCATCGGCAGGCAAGATTGTTCACTTTATGTCGCAAACCCAAGCTGAGGTTTACTTCTCTTACAAACGGTTACAGTACCTATATCAAAGTGTTTTGATTTTTTAGGCTTTTTACCGAAAATTGATCCAAGCGTATCAGGCTAGCAAATACTCTTAATGGAGTTGTTTTCTTAAAGCGAATCTCCCTTGTTCACCGCGCTTTTTCCGTAGCAGTCAACTTATATATTTTTAAGCCCCTTTCACATAAGTCGCTTTTAAGTCCGGTGAATCTTCCCGAATGCCAACGCACTTTCGTGTAAGCTTTTTTTTACTAGTTTTCGTTTAAATATTCTGCGTGTTACGAGGGTTGTTCTCGTTACGGAGATATATTTCAAAAAATGAAATAATGCTTTTTCAAAGCCGTTTTTATTTTATTGTTAACACTAGTAGTTGGACAATGCTTGGTGATTGTTTAGGAAGACGTTATCGTGCGCACATTGCGGGACATTATAGTGCTGCGGTCAAAGTTACAATTTTTTGGGTTTTGCGTTTTGGTGACTGTATTCAACTGGACGTTAAGTTAACTCTGTCATCCATTAGAATGAACAGATTTTTCCAACGTTCTGCGAGAGAATTTATGCCATTAGAGTGAAAGTCTTCGCTGCGGACAGCAGTACCTTCTTCGATTGACCAGTCGGCGTAAGGAGAACTTTTGGTGGTTCCTGCTTATCTAGCCACCGCTCTACGCTTGCTGTCGCCGTAAAGGCGCCACTTCTGGTCGCGTGCTACAACCCGGTTCAAGAAAGGGTCTTCCACATCTAGCAGCTGTAGGTCGGACTTGCATCAGCCCTCTTATTTCCGAACTTTCTCTTCAACTCATTTGGGACCGATTTTGGCACCTTTTTTGCCTTGCCGATTTGGGCAAGGTGCCTGCAGACGTTAACTAATTTGCGTGCGCTGGTATTCGTCTGGCCTTCTACCGTTTTCCTTTAAAACTTCTTTATGTCATGAGGACCACCGATGTCCACCACATCCTTCCGCAATGGACATATCTCTCACATGAAACCTTTGAAACCAAAAATATACTTGCGTGTCTTATGGGCGCTTTCACCCCAAAACTCAACTTGATCGCGATAAGCCTCAGCTGCATTAAGCTCGCGTTTGAATTTATTAAGTGAAATAGACCGAAAACGGATATTTTCCATATAAGCTAAAGAAAACGCTCTAAACTGACAACAACGAAAGCTATGACCGTGAAACTGCGCAGACACAACAACGGCGGTCACTCCCTTCAACAAAACGTGAACAATAAGAAGAGCCGCCTGCAGGTATGAAGGTAGGATAACGCAAAGCATTCCGTCGAAATAATTGCAACTTTGACTGCAGCAACCTAATAGTAAGGCGCAAGCAGGTTAGTTTATTCTATGATCGGCATAGTTTATTTGAATAAGGTGCGCTAACAGCCTTCAAAGCGGAACATGCTGCTTCTAAGAGGGATGGCTCATCGGTCAGTCAAAATTATAATCATGAAATTCAAGTAGCGTTCTATTTTCCCGTCATTACAAGCAAATATTCGATATATTTCAAACGGTATAATAGAGCAGGCGAAGCTTACCGTCAAATCTACTTGCAGTTGCAGTGTGCAGCAATAAGTGTATTGTTCACCCGGTGAAGCATCAAAGTTATTCCTTCGGTAGAACGGAATGACAGTATGTTTTTTGATATTTTAGTTGTGTTTTTAGGAATATTCATTGTGCATAAAAGTCTTCTTTTGTCTCAGGAATTGTTGAGCATATGGAACGGGCTGACTTGATTATCCACGTTTTCTTCAGCGTGCCAATGTATAGTGCAAGTTGCTTGAGCGCATTGTAACTCGATGCTCGGTGGCACTCTTCCAAATACATCTACTGGCGCTATTGGTTTTTTGAGGCTGTTGTAGATATGCTGTCGAGAAGCGGCAACGTGCCAAACAATTGTTCCATATTCGTTGTGAATTCTACCGTGTGTCGGTTGTGCGCAAGGCGGCGTTCCATTGTTAACGCCCAAGTCAAAATTTTGCTGTTGTTCTGGACAAGCTTCCACTGTTCTTGGCCCTGAGAAGAGCAAGTTAAGTACTTTTGAAGAATTAAATTGATTATGGCTTAACTTCGTTGAGCTCTTGTACAAGTCAAGAATTTACTGGATGCCAGTTCATCTTAAAGTATCGCTGCAGAGTGCATTAAATGGTAAGTTGTTCAGCATGCAGACATGTCATCATGAAAGCAAGCTTTAAGGTCTAGATAAGAAATTAGTGAGCTCTTTGTACGATTTTGCGTCTCTGTCACTTCATGGTACATGTACAGCTAAGGTAATTGAATTTTAAAAACGATGCCCGAATATTTGGACATGATAGCCAAAAATTTTTTAGTTATTAGTTTGTGCCTTTTCAGCGATGACTTGAGTCATGTGCTTACCGATGCCCTGTTTCTACCTTTGCATTGCACAACGTTCAGGGAAGCTCTCTTCTACTGATCTAGTATAAATGAAGGTATACGACGACTGCGCGTGACCCAACTGTGAAAAACAAATTATTATCGATGCAATACTCGGCAAGGTTCTGTCCTACCCCGTAGTATATGTCTTCACACGTGTCAGTAACGTTTAAAGATGGAGTGTTGAAAATACCCTGCCATCTAGAATTTCGGCACTCATTTTCCCTTATATTCTACGAGGGAACCCAATGATGGGAGCTTATCGAAGTTGCTGTCAAGATTACTTATTATGAAGAACTTTCCGATGTTCGCTGCAATTATAAGATTGCGCCAGCGACGAGAATAAATCGTTTCAGGGGGTATGGGACTGTAATGTATCCGTTGCGAAGGAAGAAGAAACGTAGCTTCACACGCAGCCTTTCAGGATTAATCGTTGCTGCGAAGGAACACTCCGGCGCATAATATTTCGACTGCCAAGTTTCAACCGAGCCACTTGTCAACGGCTGTCTCGACCAGGCTACTTTTCTACGGCAGCTTTCTCATGGCCATGAACGCTGTTGGCTTGGCCATGAGTGCGTTTTATCTCTCAGCTGAACAATCTCTAAGTGTCCCTTCCCTATTCTCATTTATTGCGGTTCACTTCCAGACCAATGGAATAAGATGAGTGTTGCGGAATAAGGGTTCCTCCAATGACCTTCATGGAAGAACTTTTTGGTTTCCCAGTGCCGGTCATAGCATAATCTGTCAAATGTGAAACAACGTTACGTTTAAAAGAATGCATATACGTTAGCTTCTTTACGCTCCATCGTTGAAACGTCGTTGTTGCTCACACGTTTGCGCTTAGCAATGTTAATACAGGGGTTCACCTTCACGGGCTTAGGATGTTTTGACTTCACAATGGTGAGAAAGCGACAACGTTCAGTGTGTGCGTTCTCCTGAATGTTGTTTTGTCAGGTCAGCGATATGGCATAGGATATTTTTCTACGACTCTACTATGTGAAACATCGAATGAAATCTCAGTTAGCCATAACTGTTTTTTCCATATCTAATCCTCCTTCGTACAGCTTTTTCGGACGTATTCTTCTGCACGTAGCTTCTTGTAATTAAACGAAACAAACCAGCGAACGGATGACCAGTTAAAACGGAGTACACTGATTTATATTTCTGAGCTTTTGGGACGAGTTTGTCATATCGTTGACCTTTGAGCACAGAACTTCTGCTAACGGGGGCGTGCGTTTTTGTGTTGACGAATTGTTGCAGATATCCCGTTTCTGAACAGTTTTTTATTGAAAAATGTTCCGAAGCTTTCGGGACACATGTTGTCCCTTCTTTAGCGGAATAAATATTTATTCCATTGAAGATGGGACAAGTCATGTTCCGAAAGCTTCGGAACATATTTCAATAAAAAACTGTTCAAAAACAGGGTATCCGTAACAGTTTATCAACATCGCTGACCTGATTAAAACAACCTTCAAGTTAGGCTTATACTGAGCATTGTTGTCGCTTCGCACCATGTTGAAGTCCAAACATCCTAAGTCAGTGAATCCTGGTATTAATATTACTAAGCGCAAGCATGTGAATAACAACGACGTTTCAACGGGGGAACGTAAAGAAGCTAACGCGCGTGCATTCTTTTAAACGTAATGTTGTTGCACATTTAACAGATTATGCTATGGCGAAAGTATAAATTTTACGCGTACTGGGAAACCAAGAAGTTCTCCGCTGAAGCACATTGGAGGAATCCTTTTTCTGCAGTGTTGATCTTATTCCACTGATCCGAAACTGAACCGCAGTAAGTGAGGATGGGGAAGGAGCAGCTAACTGACGTTTGGCTGAGCGATCATAGGTACTGATGGCTAAACGAATGGGTTTGCTGCTTACAGCAGACCGGACAGTTCTGCCGTGGAAAGGTAGGCCCATCGACGGGCATCCTCGCCGGAAAGGAGCCGTACGGAAACGTAGCCTCGTCGAAACGTTAACTGTCAATAAGTATCCAAGTCGAAATGTTGGTGTTGCCCTGAGATCAGACGTAAGTAAACGGATCGAAAAGTTTTAGGAACGGTATAGTCTATCATCTACTTTTCTACCGTAAATACCTGAAGTGAGGGCGCCGTTGCGGTCCATAGAATCAGTTCATCAAAGGCGAATCGGTCGTAAAAGAGTGGCTTTGAATGTTCGTCTACCAGCAGAATGCAGCCAGCTATACCAGAGCTGCCGCGGAAGCGCCAAACGAAATGTCTAGTTGAGTCATACATTGATGGTGACGAAACCGAGCGATAGATAACGAGAGACGGAAGCGTTACCGAAGTCAGTGTGGTTAAACTTCCATAATTTTATGCAACTTTGATTGCATGAAGTGTAAAAACATGTGTCGCTGCCTATTCAGTCAGACACTGGCGTAAACAGTAGACCACGCTTTCGGTTTTCATTGGACTGACTACTATCTTTCGGCTAATGGAGCGTCATATTTGTGATTCACGGAACTTAGAAGCGCTTTGCAGAGTGAAGCTTGTATGTAGTGTAGGCCATATTTTTAAGCGATTGAGAGCGTTTAAGGTTACACTGAAATAAGCAGTTTTGCACAGAACGTAGGCGATAGAGCAGACTATACGAAATGATTTTTAAATTTTTCATATATTATGCAAGAAACAGACGTGTTCGTATGTTTTGGAGGAAAGTGTTAACATTTTCATGCTGCTTATTGCCATTTTGCAGCGTATTGCATACTTTCATTGAGAATTTTGAATTATTAGGGCGATCCGTTCATGCTTTCTCCCATGTTGTTCGCTTTCGGGATTTGAATAGCAACTGAGTAGCCAAACTGGTGCAAGTTTGAGTTGCGTGTTATCACATAAGTAATAGCATAAATGATGCTTAACAGAACAAACCAGCACTTTAGTGGTAAAAAAAGTTGCAGGGATAGCGTAGGAGTTTCTCTATAGATGACTGAGCAAATGTGTTGATCATGTCATTGCTCAGCAAGCGAGAAAGGCGACGAATCGAGCAATGTTGTGCTTTACAAGAAAGATTTTTGTGAGGCGCTGAACAGACGCCAAGTCGCAAGAAATATTACAATGAATACTTTTCCATCTCTCGTTTCAGTGCGGTGGCGGTCATAAAACCGAAAGTAGGAAGATTCAATGGTCGAAATACTGAAAGTTATAACACCAAATGTTCAAAACGTCGTATGGTCGAAACATCGAAGATCGGAATAGCGAAAGTCGAAATTTCGAGTGGTCAAACTTCCGAATACAGTCGACCGTTGTTGTCTGCAGTCTCCGCTATAAAAATTCGCGAATTCCATGTAGCGCATTTTGTCCGAGATGAAGAGTGGCGTGATATCTTACGGGATACTGGCCCGTCGCTGCTGAACATGCCTCATTCTCTAGTGTTTTTGTGTGCCTGCGCAGTTGCAACGTTATGCTCTAACCAAGAGAGGATTTTTTCTATTTCTTATGGTTTTCTATACTGCGTACAATGCTCAGTCGACTCAGCATTGTACGCAGTATACAAATCCATAACAGATAGAAAGAAGCTTGCAGGTTAGAACATAGCGTTGCAACTGCGCAAGGGTACAACAACACTAGGGAATGTGGCATTTTCAGCAGCTACGCGCCAGAATCCGCTAAAATATCATGCCACTGTTCATCCCGGACAAACTGCGCTATATAGAGTTGGCGAACGAAAAGAGCTCGAATAGCGAGGGCTAACTGTGTTTGAAATTTCGGCCAGTCGGTATTTTAGTTTTCGGTCCTTCGACTTTCGATATTTCAACTTTTGCTATTATGACTTTCGGTCTTATGACGCAAACCCGTCTCGATACAATCTTTAGCTAGAAAACCCTGACCTGGTTCATTCCTAAACATGCAACTATTCCTACTACTTTAAGAAATGTTAACGTGTGTTCTCCTGCATATACGGTGGAGCCGCCGTGTCCGCAGATTTAACTGAGCGTGGCTTTTCCCATGGAAAGCAGTGAGGTCACCTTTGACGGAGACTGACGCATCACCACACTATACAAAAAGTATGCCGGCGTTTGGTGTTCTCATGTGCAGTCGTAATCGTTATCGTGTGACATACCGGAAAATATATTTTTCTCGGTCTGTGTGAGTATGTACAGTGCTACAGATTTCATTGATAGTCTGCTCGTCTGCTATATATCACTTGCTGTTAGTTTTCCCCTTTGTATATCGCCCTCAAACATTTCCAACTTGTCCCATAATTGATCATCAATGGGCCTCAACAATCGTTGTTTGAGAACTGTTCTCATCGGGTGTCAGTCATTCCATTCCCTACTTGTGTTGAGTTCACCCATTGTTTGTATGAAGGTATGGTTTGGTAGAAAGAAAGTGAGTGGTCAAAATACTTCGTCGCAGTCAAAGAGATTTCCTATGTGGACAGTTCACCTGAGCTACAGTCTGAAACCTCATTCCTTAGCAGCAGTACCAAATGTGTCACCGCTGCGGGCGTTTTGCAGTAATTATCCTCATCGTTATCAATGTTCCACGAGGGCATTACGGTAGAAAAAGCATAGTTTTGACGAGCATTAACGCAAAGCTCATGCAACCGGAGACAGAGTGAATTTATATTTTCTCTATTTCGAAACGCAGTTGTTCTTAACGACCCGTTGAAATTTCATAATTTTTATACAGGGTGGAACCGTTTGTTCGCACGCAAACATAACGAAGCTTCCAGGGTCAACCTAACCCTGTCGTAACGTGACATTGACTCAACATGGGTAAAGGGGAAGGCTTAGGTGCGAGAACTTGCGTCAATATCGGTTTCTGTAAAAGCAGGTCAGGTTTTCTTCTCCTGCTTGGATCCTTATTTCTTGGATATGTGACGCGTCCGCCTGTTTGTCTTCCTACGTATTCCATCGTTTGCCTACCCTCTTTTCAAGTACATGAGTTGAGCTTGCAGGCAAAATCCTGTGCACATATGAGAGGGCATTTGTTAAAGCTAAAGCAAAGAACAACAATATGTATGTTTTATGACATTATCAGGTAACTCTGATACCTGTATTCCATGGTCGCAGTTAATCTTGCGGATTTATCCTTAACCTTAACCAAGAAGATGTTGTGCACCACCTAAAATGCAAGTCTGTATAGAACCTGGTCGCCGTGAGGCATAGGGTGGGACTGTTGAAGATTTTTGCATCTGGTCAATAGCAGTCGCGAGGTCGTGTAACTGAGCTCGGCTCTGATTTTATTGATGTCGCAATAAATTCAAAATGAATTTTCAACGCTGATGACGGGACCGGACAGGTTCCAAAAGCAACATAGTTCTTTCGAATTAAAGTCCTTCTTACAGGACATAGTTCCTTAATGAGCACAATATGAGAAAGTTTCAAGTATTGGGAGTAATGCAGAGATCGTTCGAAATACACGAGGTGAAGTGTGAGGATTATGTGCAGATTGCTTTTTATTCTGTGCATGGAGGTTGATTACACGCAGGCCTACTGCATTTAACAACACGTTATTTCTGATGTAGAAGTAAAAGCGGTTAGTTGGCCGCGTCGTCTGAGTGAATATTTGGCGAAATAGCTGCGCTCTCAGAACAGACAAAATTGGGGAGATGTCATGATTTAAGGTTGCGGGCCGTTAGCGCTGAAGGCCCAATTTCAAATACTCTCACCTGAGTAAATAGTGAAGTGAAGTGGTTGTTATAGAGTTAATAGATTGATTGGAAAATTGTCTTGGAATGAAGGACGTTTGAAACAGTCCTTTCAATTTAGCGAAAACAGTCATTTGCGGTAGGCGCGTCATGCAGTATATGTGCTTAGAAGCTTCACAAAGAATGTTATTTGAAGATAATTTTGTATTTAGATAATGGGGTTACTAAATGTCCATTCGTATACAAGCGTCAATAGTTGCGTAGATAGATAGCATCGATCATAGTATAAAAGTTTTACGGACTTACTCTGCCTTCACGACATCCTTCGCGTTGCACCATTAAATCTTTTAACGGTATTAATTGTGCTCCTGTTAGTATTTTGTTGACATGCGTGGTTTAAGAAGAAGAGTTGTCCCGAAATCGTCGAAAGACTAAGCTTTAGGTATTCACCAATCAGTGAATTATTGAAAAGTGACCTTTCTCATCTTCAATCAATGATAAGCTTAGAACAGCGAATGCTTCAAATTGCTGTAAAAAGCTAAATCCTTATAAGCAAATTAAGTATTTGCATAAGTTAAAAGCAAACAAAAATTTTTTTCTAAGGGCAAAGGTTAGTGACGATTATTATGTGCGTTTGTTGATATTTCTGGAAAATGGGCTGCCTATTGCGCGCTAACTTATACCAAACATGGTATGCACACGTCTTGCAATTAAAAGTCACGAAAAAGTGGAACGAGTACCAGAAAAGTGTTACTTAATTGAAACTTAAGTAGCCAATTGACGCAACGTGAATGGTAATGACACTGCCAATGCTCAGCTGATGATTTCCAAACTGCTGACTGATACAAAAAAAAGTTAGAAAGATTGTGAGGTCTGTGTGGATCCAATCGCTCATTTTGAAATGTCCTCAGGACAAGCATTGGTGAAAGGTTCATTTGAAACCGTTGGAGTTGCCGCTTTTTGCTGTTCGTCGTGTGTGCGGTCAAGATCACTGCATTCTTTTTGGAAAAAAGTGGGATATCAGGTGGCTCATAAATTTATGTAAGGAGAATGCGTGCTTTATTGTTGTGTAGTTGGCTTCAGTATTTGACAGCTCAGAATTGACAGTCTCGGTCAACCTAATTACTCCTTCTAGCAGGCAACGTTTCGCTTTCAGATAATTCAGTTTGAAACTAGCGATGATTCAAACTGTAACGCTGTCCCCTTAAACTGACCAGACTTACAGATCGAGAGCATAACTGAGAGAATGTTTCCCTACAGACAGGCTCTAAAATTGGGTTCTTTGTAACGGATCGTCGATTGAGTACGACTGTTGCGTGAACGGCTACGTTCCCGTTCATATGCTGAGCTTGGTTTGTAATCACTGCTAGCAAGATACGGACATTTCGGAACTTACGAGTATTTCAGACACCGCAAATGTACTTCTTACGTTTAGTAGTGTCCGTGTTTTGCTTGCGGTGGTCACAAACATAGTGTACTGTGTGATGAATGGGTACACGGCCATCAATACAACAATGGTAGTTACAAATATGAAGAAGCGACCGAGCTCCACGTAAGTTAACGTGACCAGTAGGGGCAGCTACGTATTAGTATCAACAGAGTGACTCGCGTCTAATTCAATAAACAAGTAGGTCTCTTCTCTTGATTGTGGTCTCTTCGCAGCTCACTGCCGTTTCTGTAAGTGCCTCCGTAAAGTAGCGAAGCAAGGCTGTCACAAACAAATGGGGGTCTTACATCACACTGACGAGATCGGTAGAAATCTGCGTACATTGATCTGATTCACTCCCCTAACAACGTGTTCATCCACTCTTTGCTGGGGCGCTTGTTTTAGTATTTTACAACTTACGCAGAACAGGAGAAAGCCATCAAATGGCCACAATGAAAATCCATTGCCCTATTACTACCCCGCCTTTAAGCAGCTCTCTCTTATGTTATTGGCTTACTGTGGGTGCTAAGGCATTCAAACGGATAGTTCAACTTCATGTAAGGTTTAGTTGCCCTTTCCGTTGATTTCCTCAAGGAACGCTGACGATACAAGCATGAACAGTGAACGAAAAGGAGGAGCGATGAACTTCAAAGGTGAAACTGCAGGCCTACGTGACGCACTGTTCGAAAGAATGAGTGCTTTCAAATTCTTCCGTGGAAGTATTTATCTTGATTGTTTTCAGTGTTTATTTTTGCAGTTAACCAGTTTAGTGACCATCCTTCCAGATTAACAGTTCTGCTTCATATTTGTCCAAGTAGAGATGGTTTTTCCAATACGTACAGTGGTGGGCTGAAGTGTTAGTGACATTGCCTTTGTTCCTGCTGTTTTGCACTGTAAAGCATTGGTCAGGATTGCAATGATAAACTTTCCTGTGCACGAAGTAAGCTATGCAAAATCTGATAATGTATTAAGTGAGTTTGCAGTATCTTCAAATCGCGCTTCTCTCCTCATTTGTATACTGATTGTCCTTGAATAGAGCACTCTTCGAAGTGATGCTATCGTGTTTTGTTTTCTTCAGTTAGCTTTCCTCATTTAAATGAACAAAGTCACTAGTTATTGTTTTTAATAAGAAGGAGTGAAAAATTCCTTGTTAAAATTAATACATGTTAATATCAAGGATAGCTACCGATTTATTCCATTGGTTAGACTTCCTTTCTTTACATGTACATCTTGTCGATTATCAGTAGGAACCTATTCGCTTGGAGAAATGATCTCGTTGAACTGAACTGCTTGAGGAACTGTTTATCACTGCTTGTGAATTGAAGCACTTATAGGCTTCTGCTAACTGCCTTAACTTGGCGTCATATCTTCGGTACAGTTAATAGTCCACTTGTAGCAGCAGTCGCATTTGTAACCAAGAAAGCCCCTTTTGACCAATCGATAACCTTTCGAGGCATAAATGTTGAATTGTAAAAGTTAACTGAACAAACGCACGTACTAGTAATGGATTTGATTATCACTGTTCGTGCAAGCTGTAATAGTGGCAATGGTAAATTACCCTGTTCTGTATCATAGCTTGATTGGTTAAGCGCTGAACTAAAAAAGCTGTTTTACAACTGTTCGATTTGAACTGACTGAATTTAACTGGAATGGCTTCAATTACATAATGCTTAAACGGTAGAAAAATTAGGTTTATTTCTGTACCGTTCAAAACGGTGGTTGCTACTCTGTTAGGGTATGATGGACTTTTATCTGCGTTAAGTAGAACTATGTTTTCTCCAGCGTAGGTTTAACACATGCTGTATACGTTTTCAGTAAATTACGACAGCGTAAGGTTTCTTGTGAAGTGAATGGAATTGTGAAGGTGTGCAGTGGTAAAGACCAAAACTTTACTCGGGCAGTTTTATTCGTTGCAGTGAAGACAGAAGACGAGTCAACGGTATCAACTGAAACAACGTAGGTTTTATGCAACGCCCCAAAAAGGCGAACGGAAGCAAACCTGTTAGAAATGCAACCTAAGAAACCAGAAATGACCCTGTACATTTCTCTGTAACCTTTGTGACAACATCTCAATATACTGTAGCTTTAAACTGTCAACAGTGATTAACCATGATGTTCTTCAGCCTCAACCGTTTGTTGCGCTCCAGTGACACTTCCCTTCCGTTAGCCTTAGACTGTCAGTTTTCCGGTGAAAGAAAAGTTATCTTCTATGCTTTACAACTCTTCAATTCAAGGTTAAGAAAGTAAAACTCCCCTATCACTTTATTTCAAACAGTTGAAAGCTAAATCTCGACATTTAATACGGCGAGACTGCCGTCTTTGGTAAAAGATCCACTGTCACTAACGCGGCTTTCAGGATTGACCTTGTCCCTTTCTCAGCGTCATTAGTAATTGGCAATCTTTCTATAACAAATAATACCATTTAGTGCAGCCGTAGCAAGAAGATGCATCTTCAAAGTGACTGGACGTCGAAACCCAAATTCGGTACACTACTAACAAACGCAATAAAGAAGAATAAATTCATTTAAGCAGAATCTGTGCAAGTTATAGTAGATAATTTAAACAATTCGATTAAGCAGGCGGAGAGGCGATCATATGAGTTTTCCGGAAAATAGGATGTTCGAACAGAAAGTAGCAAGGTTAAATATTGATGTTGCTGAATAGTCGTTCCTTGAGCAAGTGACTGTAATTCCAGATTGTACAGCTAAGTAATAATTTTCTGACTACCTATTGTCTTTCGCTATTTTAAAGTAGTTTGAAAAAAGAATAGCTGATAGTGGTGCACTTTATTGGCAAAAGCACAGACAGAGCTGAAGGAAAGAGTACGAGGTAGTGCCCACTTGCTTCCCTGGCGTTCAGAGGGTGGAAAGGTTGTCTAACCATCTGCTAGTGATTATGAACATTTGAGCAAAATAAACTGGAATGTAACCGTTTCGAAATAATGACATTTCATAAACTCGTTGTTATGAAGCACTGTGCAAGAACTGCCTTAACTGAATATGTAGGCCACAGACAGTTTTCTTTCATTATCATATCTGAAACATCCAACTTCGGCAACATTTAAAGTGAAGTACGTGCCGTAGTAGTGGATGCGTTACGCACTTCGTGCTTATCAGCTCAACTTGCTTTTACGTCGTTTTACGCAAGAAACCCAGGGAAATGCTGTAACTGAATTAAGCTTACGTGAAAAGTTAGGAGCCAGAAGGGCTATTGCAAAAGATAAAGGAAGCATTTTTTTAAATGTGCTAACATGTTCTGTTGGGCAAATTGGTAAGGTCATTATTCTTACGCCGTGTTTTCGTTGGGCCCAGTGATCTATAGCTGTCGCTGAAGAATTACTTGACAGCAGTTGTTACGGACAGAAAATCGAAGTAACGTAAATCTGAAACGTCATAGCAGCGTTCATAGCCCTTAGGAAAGCTGTATTACTGTCGCGTCACGTTTACCTGTTCGCTTCAGGTGTGGCGGATAGAAAAACTGACAAGCTAAGCTACGATCAAATAGATCAGCTCAAAGGGGTTGTTTATCCGTTTGCAGTATTCAAAGAAGGAAATGTTCTAGTTGGACTTTTCTGCAGCGACAAAGTCATGGAAAAAGAAAGTTGAAGCAAGTCTACTGTCAGAGTGAGAAATGGCATTTCTTTGCTAAGTTGACTTTAATAAACAGCTACTAGGTGGCTACTTGTAAAACCACCAAGTCTACGTGCACAGGAGTTAAAATGAAAGGTGTCCCTGTCGCTGCTATTCAGAACTATTCCGCAATTGAGATAGCGATTTCATATTGTACTTAATTCATTTAATTAAAAGTGCCTCTAAATGACCGTTTTAAGTTGATTGACATTCCAAGTAACTTTGAGTCAGTCTCGGAACAGATCGTCTTTATTTGATAGACAAAGGAATAGACTGATCATTATTGAACGAAGAGAAGTAGATCAAAGCAGTGACATGAATTATTGCTGTCACCTGCCGTAGTGTCATGTTAAGCAGCGCGTAGAATGGTTCCACCATCTTCAGGAAACTTCGCATTAACCGCGATTGTAAATACGCTGACCGGGTGCCAATAAGTACATCCGACGGCGAGCGACTGGCAAGTGTTCCAAGTGCGTCTATTAATATCAAGCCGCTTCGCGGAAATCAATTGTAGAAGTAAGTTGTTTTGGTAATATATTGCAAGCGCTACTTGTTCCGCGAACAGAGATTTCATTAAATCACCAATTCCTTTGACCTAAATTTGCTAGCAAAGACTATAAGGAAGTTTGACTTGAAGTAATGTGTTTCTCAAGAAGGCGAATGCTATATTATGAAGTAACTTATAAGTGCAGGCCACCCTCAATATCCATAGGGTTTTCACTGTTCGTAGTTGAGGGGAGCCCAGAAACTTAAATAGAAGTTACTGCAGATAGAGTCATATGATTTGAACTGTGACCTATTCTGCATGCCGTTGGGAAACCGTGCGTTCTCCTGCTCTGTTCCGCGTGAAGCACGGGAATCATGCCTTTATACGACATGTTTATGCAGTGCACGCTTCATATCTGTTAATCATTTAGTAACTGCTCCAGTCATCAGATCAACTGCCTTTGTACCGTTGATCTTGTATTCAAATAACCTCTATTTACACTTAATGATGGCGCGTCAACGAGAAAGGCTACTAATATACCACTACTAATATTCAGATATGCCAGAAAGAATAGTTGTGTGCACCCAGCGCGGCTACCGCTGTTGGTAGTTGTGGCAGCGCACGACATTAATCATGGCTTGATGACCGCAGATGATTCGGCGGAAAGTCAATAGAAGCCTAAAGCAGTCGCGCTGCCCACATCATTCATTTTACAGCGCGGGCATTGCATCATCATCTTTCGAAGTTCATAACTCCATAGCTTTTATTACGAAATGTGGTTATAATTGTTCTGCTTTATTATTTGAATACAGGGCCGTCTGTTATTGTGATCAGTTATTTCGGTTTGTTTGAAACTGCACTTGTTTTTGAATGAAACTTTCCCCTAGGCACTGAGGGGCAGGGGAACATGTAGTAGTGTATGTTGAGGTTCGCTACTATTTGCGGTACATGTTCAGAACCAGTAATCGCAGATACGGCGGGCGGTCTGTGATTGAATGGAAACAATGTCCACCATTGCAAGGAGAAGCCTGAACTGAGTGATATTCCACTTGTGCAGTGGGAATGATGGGGCTGTTTCATGATTCCCGTGCTTGACACCTAGGTGTTTGTTATCGTTGATAACGGAGCGCGTATAGCTCCGAAAGCTCCGGGAATTTATCATTTGTGTGTAAGTACTAAATAAACGGTTTTATTTTCCGTCTTCTTAAAATCATGAAATTTGAAAACGCCGTTATAAAATCTTTTATTTTCGGATGGGGCTGTTTATGTAATGTCCATTCTTACGCCAAGGGTTATTTGCCAAAGCTGCGGGAGAACTACACGGTATCAATTTTAAAATTTGCATTCTGCAAGTAACAGTACATCTACGTGATCTTAATTTAAAGCAACTTGTCTCTTGCTTTGGCCATTCAAGTTGCCGCATGCAACAGAATTTATGCACCCATCTTCCTCCACTTGGCATCAAGAGTAAATCGACTTTTTGTATGGTCACTGTTGGCAACCTGCGAAACGGGAGCGGCATTCCCGATAGGACGAAGTGAAGTAAAAATTGTAGAGAAACGAGGTTTCAATTAAGATTAGAAGCATCTATCATTACCAAGGACCCGTTTCCAACAGTGCCTAAGCATCAGTTACTTGCCTTTTTTCAAAAAGAAGATGTCCCAGATGTTCATTCAAGATGGCGCCACATTTATCGGGTGCGTTCAGTGAGAAGTAATTAAAACCATTCGCTCAGGAGCCTTTGTGAAGGAAAGGGCAGTTTACGTTTTGCTTTCATAAGATTAAATTCAATTAAGGTACTACTTGATTTTATCACTTTAACAATTCCTACTTTGGTATAGAGCAGTCTTGATGTACTGTTAAGTTAAGGAGGTGAGTAGAATAAGAAGAGCAATGATGACGACTACACGATTGATTCGCCGGCACGCAGGGTTAATGTAGCTGTCAACTGAGCTCACTTAATAGGATTCTTTTCCTCTTGTTACAACAGTGCACCAAAATATCTTTAGCATGAAGACGTTGAAGCGGCAGCGTACATTCGTGAAGGGAGTTTCTGCGATACTTCTGCTACTGGTCTTTTCGGGCAAAAGCAACGCCTCCGCCGCCGCAGATAAAGGCAGTTGGATCCCAGTATATCCATTGATTCCACTTGGTCAGGAAGTGAAACATAGATCGACTACTCCACTACAACAGTTCACTGTTTCATCCCAATGGGAGGACAGAGAACCGGTTACGCATGAACGCCTAGAACTGGATAGTACCCCATTTGCAACACCAAGCCAGGTGGTCCACGAGTTCGAAGATACAACACCAATCCAGGTGATCCAGCAGTTCGAAGATACAACACCAGCAACAGTTGTTTCGCATGTTGGAGGTGCAGGAGCAGCTCAAGTTCGCCTGACGTCATCGGATGATTTCTATGCGCAATATGCACAAGGTGAAATAGCCTATATTAATACATCTGGACGTGAGGAAGGATGCCAATTTCACAAAGACTGCTACACGAGTCGCGAACCGAAAGAGTGGTGCCAACTAATGAAAGAAACTCACTATTCGTAAGACATTCATTTCTTCAATATAATTACTTTCTATTCGAAACTCAGGTTTGTTGAGAGAGCTCACTGATAATTAAGAACGTCGTCTGTTTTCTTTAAGAGGCGCGTTTGTGCCATCTGCAAATGTGTGCAAAGGTTACACTTTCCAAATTGTCTCTGAGCAGTGTACATGTAGAGGAGTGCAATCTAGCGAACTCCATCCCTTGTGAAGTATTGCAATATATTGAGTTATTTAATTCTTTAATTGGTTAGCCCGGCAACTGAAGGTCCCTTTCATTTAGACGTTTCAACGCCAAAACACAGTGTGCTCTTTTCAGAACGGAAGTCTGAAATGGGCGCTTAAGGGGCACAGTTAGTTTTCCAAAACACGTGAACGACTATTACAAATTTAAATCAGTTTCTCCGTTTTTCTTTCTTAGTGAAATTCACAGCTGAGGTTAGCGTCTCTTTATTTTCAGCTTCGCTTCAAGCAATTGATAAAATCGTGTACTCCCAACGGGATGACGTTTATCAAGATGACACTAATGCACTAATAGGGCGTCTTTCTCTGATTAAAACCAGTCGCGATTCAATCTGAGTTGCAAAGGCATTTGCTCTTTGAAATTTCAGCGTTATTCACGAGTGCTCGGCATTTTGAAGTAGCTGAAAGCATGTTGCAGATCTAAGCATCATTATGCAGAATAGAAGTGGCAGCTTCGCAATATGCTTGAGTGACTCACAGTAGTGCTTGAAAAAAATTCCAATCAACAAACAGCATGTACTTCATAAAATTTATATACTTTTCATTTGTGTTAATTTCTGCTGCGGTATTTCATTTCTTGATACCCTTTTACTAACGAATCCGACTATTCAGAAGAGGTCCAATTTTGTTTTCGCTCATACTGCTTAAACCGTGCAGATTAAATGTGCATACGGTGCTTCCATGTTTTCGTCACATCAGTATTCCTGGGATTAGACGTTGTTATTGCATGACGGAATTGTCGTGGGAACTTGATTTGCTTACCTCGGCAGAGTAGTGAACGCTCACCTTAACAAAAGCCTTTTTGCAACATTAACAATCTCATAATGTTGATACGGAAGTACTACCCGTTGAATGTTTTATTGGCGAAGCTTTCGGGAATCACCGGTTCCCGTCTTACGCGCTGAAGACGGGAACCGATGATTGCCGAAAGCTTCGCCAATAAAATATTCAACGGGTAGTACTTTCGTATCAACATTATGATCTTCCAAACACCCGTCAGAAGGAGTTTCATTTTTAATACATTAACAATCTACTGCAAATTGCCAGTTTGCTACGGTCCAGAGTTAATACAATTGCAGTGCCTAAGATTACAAGTGTGGTTTCTGACCCCTTCTTGGATGGCTGTTGCCTTCCGTCAAGCGATGAACGCTTGAAGTGTCCACCGTTTCAGAAGCCTTTTTGCAATAGAGAAAAATATTGACTTTCTCGTCTTGACAGTTTATTTTCACTATTCCACCATGTTGTTACTACTTACGGCTTTATTCCTGTTTTGTGTGGTTGGTGCGAAGAAGAGTAAGAACTTTTAATCGGCACGAACAATATATCGAAGCTTTCGGGACTGACCTTGTCCCGAAAGCTTCGATATATTGTTCGTGCCGATTAAAAGTTCTTACTCTTCTTCGCACCAACCACACAAAACAGGAATAAAGCCGTAAGTAGTAACATCATGAAATTTAATTCCTGTTACCAGAGAAGTTCAATCTTCAAACACATTCCACCATGTATAGTTACCTAAAAGTAGGACGATCCGAAATTCACTTATCCGAAGGATTTATCGTAGGAATTTGTGCGCCAGCTGTACTTTTCACATATGGAAGGTCTATTCGTAACAATATCCACTCAGAGTATAGCCGTGCGGTGCCTTCTTTGCTTCTGACGCATTTGCAAGAAAGATGCAAATGCATCTTCGGATGATTCATTGGAAAAATCCGGTTAATTAGCCAACTACTACTGACAAATTGCTCTATATAAAAGGTGCTGCTCTGAAGTTCCAGCTAGAAAAGAGCTGTAAGCAAAACTGCTCTTATAGGTGGAATGTGATTAAAACTCTGTACGATCAAAATAAAATGATGGGGTGGCAATTTCACGCTTACTTTTCGTGTTCTGCTCAAGTAGGCTGTTAGACTACTACTAATAAGTGCACAATAAGATCAAATGGCTAATTTGCTCATCTTCGTTCAGCTTATAATGTATGGCATGCTACAGGAGTCGCGGTTGCTTTTGCGATAAAACAATTGGAAAATGCGTCATAGATCGAGTAAAGCGTGGACAGCTGGAATGGACGCATTGCACATCGATGGCCTCGGACCCGTGCGAAATTCAGTGAAGGGAAAACAGTGAGAATACTTTTGTTCCTGCTGTTCATTTTTGCTCGTAGACTTCGATTTGAAAAAATTAATTTCAACGCAGCAGCTATTCTACGGGAGAATAGTTGCCGAATTTTCTAGTGCAGCTGCATTCTATTCCTTCTTAACCCTCCATTTTTACGCTATATTTCCGCGTACAAATAAAACATGGTACTACAGCTGAATCGTTTAACGACTATGGTGCCCAGTCGACGCGCAGGGACGCTGCAGTAAACGTCTTACTCTGTAATGTCTGAGCGGAACGACTGAACTTAGCGGGAATAGAAGTGATTAGGATAATATCTTTAAAAGGCTACTATTCAACGTTTTATTGCATTTATTACAATCAATGCATGTACACTTTGACGGAGTGTACTAAATACTTAAACGGAATTTATGACGATTGGCCCTTCTTTTCCGCACACTGCATAGGAGGTACCATTTCACAGAAGAAAATAATGTGAATTCAATTTAGGTGGGCATATTATTGGCTGACTACTTTTCAGAAAAGAGAAATACAACCTCAGGTGAATAACTCTTCTTATGAAGCATTATCGACAATGACAAATAAACTAGGAAGAGGGTCGATCGTTTTTCTTGGAAATTAGGTTTTCGCTGATGATAATTTCAGAAAAGCTCAAAACCAAACAATCTACACTGTTCAATTTCATTGTTCAATTTTCCTTGAGAAAAAGTGAGCAAGAAAGAATAGGAACCGTTTTGCACTTAATTCTGCGCAGCAGTTACGCCCAATCTTGTTGATAGCGAGGCGAAACGATTTCTGGAATAGCTGCGCTACTTTAGTTGTCATGTAGGTCAAATATTTTTTAACCTTTCTAAATTGAGCTGTCGCCCTGCAGCATATCGTGCATGCGTGCATGCACTTCATCCAGTTGCGCTCTGGCGCCAAAAAGCTTGATTACAACTGGCTCACGGCTATCACAAGGAGATCGCAAGTCTCCTTCAGCATTCTGATTGAAGAAAATTGTAGCGTATCTGGCCAAAGAGCCAACCTTGAAGCAACTTGAGAAGTAATGATTACTTTTAATTACTATGGTCTCTTTCACAATGCTTAACGGGCAGGAAGCATTTTCATTTACAGTTAGCGCGCGGAGCTTTTCAGCATTGGTCACGACCTTTTCAGACTATCATATTATGAAGTTTGACGATGAAATACATTGATACGATGAAATACATTTTCAAAGTTACTGCAAAGGGTATATTATCAATGCCATCATTTCGAGTAGTAGAAGAATAAGTGAACTATTAATTTTTTACTAAAGTAGAAAAGCCTACTTCTTAAGTCACAGCCTTTTTTGCATACACAGCGTTTTGAACAAAAGAATAACCGTTTGACCAATTGCATTGGTACTAAATTATTGCCTACGCATTATCACCATACCTAAGCCATTTTGGTCGGCAGTATACTTTATATAAAACTACTTATTGGCCAAGTTGAACTTGCTAAACAGTTATCCACGCTTCTTTTTGCATAACATTTTTAAGAAGCGTAGCAAATTACAAACTTTCGACAGTTAAAGATGAAGACTTTCTGTCAATAGAATACGATAAACGCTGCTTTCTGCTTCAAGCTGTGGTCCACGATGGCGATTGCAGCTTTGAAAACTTCATACGAAAATTCACAATTTTTTCACGAAAGGAAATTTCAACAATGACAGCAATCGCAAATCGATAATACGTCAAAAAAGCTTCACAAGGGCAAAACAAGTCAATCAAAGACACCTGAACATTCTACGTTAGGTGGTCACGGAAGAAATGAAGCGACGAGACGCGCTGTCGTTTGGACAGACCAACATGACGACTCAGCAGGCTTCTAACAAAAATTGGCGCCGTGCGATAAATGCCGACCATATGCGTAGGTATATAGCCAACCTGTGCGGCTGAAGGTAATCACATCGTTTTACAGAACGAACATAAAGAGCGAATGATGACCAAGTGCACTAATTTGTTCTACCATCGTTCAATTGCCCGTACTTACTGGAACTGTGCCGCTATGCATCTGTGATAGGCATTTCTCATCATTACTACCCCGTTGAGACACTTCTAGATACGAATGGATAGCAGGTGAAATTACATTTACGAATGACAGCATTTGAACTTCGAAATGACTAGTAAGCGGAATAAACTTACTATGGTGTAATTCGCCTCAGATAAACTTAACAGATACTGTTCTGCACCGTCGTTTTGCAGTTGGGAATATAACAGCGCGCGATTGTTGAAAGTTCTCGAAGAAGAACGGGATATGGTAAGTAACATTCACCATATTATATTTACGGTGACACTCCACACAATCCGTGGACGGCTCTTGCGGCATATAGCTTTGGTAGCAAACCGTGCTGGTTCAACAGCCTGTCTTTTTCTGAAACAGGGTGTTGAGGGAGCACAGTTTGCTGCGAAAGCTATGTGCAGCAAGAGCCGTCCACGGACTGTGTGCAGTGTCACCGTAAACATGCACTGATTTAGAAAGACTGCGGTACAGAAAAAGCTAGCTGTTCGAAAATAAAAAAGTAATATTCACCGTTATTTATGACTTATTCATTGACACTTACATATAACCTACATTTGAACAGGAAACAACCTAGGAATGTTGGAAGTAAAAAAAAGGAGCTTGATAGTCTTACCAAAGCAAAAAGATAAGCTTATTTTAACTCAGCGTAACTAAGTAACATACGTAATTGAGCACAGAGTATTGAGCTACTGTTTTGATTGTTGCATACGGTGGAATTAGGTAACTGGAAAATATTAACACTCATTATTTTCCATGAAGCGGTGCATCCGTTGTAACATAGCGCAAAATTTTAAAAAAATAATGGGGCTTTTGGGACCCGCTTCAGTGGACGAACTGACAGGCTGTTACAGCCCGTCAGTTCACCCGTTGAAGAGGGGACAAGGGGGATCCCGAAAGTTCCATCATTTTGTTTTAATTTTGTCCTACTTTAAAACGGGTTCGCCGTAACAGGAGATATGAAAGCCCGTGTGCCCGTTACAAAACGCCTCATACTCAATACCCATTATTTCATGTTGAACTTCAGTACGGCGCGCTTATTGCCCATTTTGGGGTTTCTGAAAATTAGCCAAACAAACGGCCTACCAGCGGATGGGTGAGCACTTATTAGAGAAAACGTCAATAACTACTTCAGGACCACCTTGTCCCGTCTTCAAGCGATAGGGTCACGAAGGCTTTATAATCGGACAATAGGGTATTTAAAGGCCAAGTAGGGGCGCCAGATGCACCTGGTTTCAGTGATAAATCGCCAGGTGTCTGAGTAAAGCCTTCGCGACCCTGTATAGCCGAAGACGGAAGAAGGTGGTCATCCATCCGTTCGTAGGGCGTTTGTTTTGGTTAATTTTCAGAAACAATAAAGGTGGGAAATAAAGAAGCTGTACTGAAATTCGCCATGAAAACCTTTGAACCCGTTAAGAAGCACTCAATTTTCGAGATAATACCCATTATTTTCCTAAGTGAAATCAACATTTTCTCTTACAGCCGGCATACAAGCAACGCGCAGCGCACCTTCTGATAGACGAATGCCATTAGGAGTAGTTACTGGAGGATTCAGACTGTTCTGCTTTGTGTTTGTAACTTCTTCACTGCAGTCGAATTTTTCAGTTTCAACCTGAAAAGGTGTAATATTGTCATTGCTGAAACAAATGACAGGACGTCTTTTAACGGGACAACATTTCACTATGAATGTTGGTTTGGCCCTTTCTCAATTGTTGTAAGCGAATATCCGTAATTTAAATTAAACAGATGCTCTGCCAACTGATGGATGAACGGTTGGAAAAATGCCAGAAGGCAACAAGCAACTGAGTTTTCGAAGCTCTTGGAACGTTCTAGCTGTGCCGTCAGCGAGGTGGAAGAGCTTCCTAATGACTTCTCACCTATCCATTGGTAGGAGACTTTTATTTAGCTTAGCTACAGATACTCGCTTACGGCAAACATGTACCATGAAAACAAAAATAATGAAATAAATTGCACAGCTCTATTTCAAGATCTCACGGCCATCAGAAAAAACGGTTTGTTTTAAAAGTGCAAAAAACTGCAGACTGCAGCTGATTCTCGCAAAGGAGTTTATAGAAAAAATTTTTGTGCGTATTCCTTTGTTTCGGGTGGCATTCGGAAATAATTATCATGTTTATTGTCTTCATGAGCGTCGACAAGAAGATAGTTGCGGAGACTAAGGTGCAACATTTGCTCATAAAGTAATCATTACAGTAAGCAACGCAGAATTCTCTTTTAATCGAAAATTAAAACTTTTCCTAATTATTAAGGTATGGTGGTGAATCAAATGTACCTACTTGCCACGCAAGTTCTGATACGAATGCTGAAAGCACAAGGCAGTAATTAATTGTCATATTAAGACTGCAGGAGATAAGGTGATTGTCTACTCAGGATATGTGTACACTCAACATTAGCATCGAATATGGAGAAGAGAATAAGTGCTGTAGAGCAACAACTATCCGTAATTAAAGAAAATAAGTTACCAATGTTCTTTGAATTTTCTGCTTCTGCTGCAAATGTTTTTGCATTTTCATGCAGTCCGCTTGGCTGTTGCAGAAATCTTAAATGTATCAAATTAGCAATTAACACTTTAACGAAGTCATACTCGTTGTTTCTTCTTTTTCTTTGGTCCGACTTGCAATTCCACTAACATCAATAACTGATGCCTCGCGTTCAACGTCATAGGACTCGCCATTCCTTTGACCCTCAGCATCAACATAGTCATGCTGACAAATAGCATCCGTTGTGGAGTCGGCATCCTGTGATTCCACTGTGATTAGTGATTGACTTTTGGTCGGAGTTCCAGTATGGTGCGAAAGCAATCTTAAGCGTTTGCCACAATCATTACCTTCTGCGCTCTTTCTTTTCGGTGCCGTGAACGATTTAAGGTGGCAATCGTCCTCTTTCAATGTTTGACTTTCTAAGGCACGTTGAAAAGGAACAGACCGAAAAGTTCTGACGGACGTGCAGTCAACCTCTAAACGCTCGTTAACACTTTTCTGAGATTGCTGGTTGAGCACAGAGGCGGTAGTGTTACATTGAGTTGGTACAAAGCCAAGCAGATCTCCAAAAAAGCTCATAGAAGAGTCGCCAACTGGAACTGCTTGGCTTTGACGTAATTCTTCGTCAAAAACGGGAAAATTGTTGAGGCTTTTTGCCTTGAAAGGTCCTTCCGTATTTTCGTATGGTGACTCAGTCATCACAAAATTAGGGGTCACCGAAAGCTCATTGCAGTCAGTTTCTGTGCACGTCAGCGCACCTCTGAAATCGTACAAGTCGTCCAATAAAGCTTCATTAAGCCTGAAAAGTGCAGCGATCTTCTTCTTTGTCGACAGATCTTGGTCAGCGGTAGATATCACAGACTCTTCGTCATCACTAAAATCACTACCACCTTCCAACATTGCACAGTGGTCGTCGCTAGGAATGCGTAGTTCTGTTGTATGAGAATTTTGTAAGGATCCGTCCGCTTCAATGTGAAGAGCTACGTCAGCTGAACAAATTGTTGGTTTTGCTTCTAAGGCAGCTTTGAAAACGACGAAAGCCCTATCTAACTGTTTGAAGCACCCAAAGGTGCTTTTGAAAGAACTGAAAATATACCGCTATATTAAAGAAGAATAATTCACACATTGATACTGCCGTACCTATCCCTTTCAATTAATTTTGAAGGCGTAAGGTGCAAACGTTTTAGCACAGAGTTCCTAACTTTGCCATTGGCAGTGGGATAAAAAGCAAACTGAAGAATGGCTAAATGGGCTGATTCACAAAGCTCAAACAAACCACCTCTAACGGCACAGAAAAATGCCTGGAAATTTTGCGTTGCTGGTGAAGCGTTTGAACTTCGTTTCAAAGAGAAAGAAGGATCAGCAACTTTTGAACTGCGACTTTCAGACAACTCAATCCATTGGAAGATGTCGTTAATGCTAAACACCGGCTGCAGCGATCGCGGCAACTTGGAAGCAGTAACTTTTCTTATGCCTCTTCTGTAGCCTTTAATGCTCCGTTCGTTAGCATTCAGCATGGGAGCTGTTCAATACTTTTAGCAAGCACTCTGTAGGCTTCAGTTATTATTGTACCAACGCTGGATTTGATTCCTTCTGGCTGCAAGAAAAACTACCTTTATCAGTAAGCTGGAACATTTCAATAATCTTTCTAGTGCGGATGAGAATCTTACTGAAAATGATCAGCACTCGCACTTTTGAAAATGAAAGACAGTCACGTAATCTCAACAAACTTTACGCCAGACAAAGTGTAAGGATACAAAACAATTGATGCGTTATGGCAAGACGATAGTTTACATTTGAAAGACATCGTGACCTGAAGGATAATGGCGTTCACTTGCTTGACATGCAGCATCACGCGCGTTAGCCTAGTAAGAGCCGTAAAGTTCATACGGACTGAGACAAAAGAGCACATCGTTTGATATGTTCGCCATCGAACGTGTAGGCTCAGGAATGGCAAATTTTACAGCAGTTGAAATAACACAACAACTAAATAAAAGATAAACAGTGTGCAGACATGCAGAGGAAGAAAACCGAAACACTGAAAGTCACAACAAAAACGGTGAATGGGCGCGCCCAAAATACTTGCCCAAAACTGATAATGCAAATAACGGAGCTACGGAACAAGCTGGAACGCGTAAAGAATACATGGTTAAACAATCGTACTCTTAAAACATGAAAACGAGTTGCATGTTGGCTGCAGGTACTTGAAAAGTTTTTAAATTTTGGTTTCCGTAAATAAAGAAAATGCAGGTACATACACAGTGGTCTACGGTTAGTGAAATGGACGATTTGCCTTTAAGCCACTTAACCGGTTAGGCTTTTGCGTGTCGCTTCCATTCGGCATCAGCTGCTCGCTATTTTTCAAAAATCTTCTCATGTGCATAGTATGGCCTGTTTAATTATTTCCGTCTTTTTTCTAAGGTTTCTTAAAAGTTAGCAAACTTAAGTAATAGGCTTTTACTTCCTAAAAAATGTAGGCTCATTCTTCGAAATGAGTTCCTTCAAGATCACAGTTATTAAACATGGAATTGTTTAATTTATTGGCAATATTCTGCTCATGTAAGAATAGAAAATAAACTACGCTTTGACAATCCTCATTGCGCGGTTGCTCTTACCTAAGACTCGTACTCTATTGGAAGAAACTTGTCCATGATAACGAAACCTGACATCCGGTACAGCAATTACTGTGAATTTATCAGTGATCCATTCGAACGTGTGCGTTGTTGTTGGCAAAGCTGCTCGACCATGATGTTGCAATGGTAAGCTTTCACTGTATGAATTATATAAGCTCAGCGTATTGCTGCCAGCGGAGTCATTTATATTGAGCTAATGAAGCTTGTATAAACTTTTATACAACATGAAGACATACGGTCCCGTTAAGAAGAACTATGTATTCAATACAAATGAAGCTTATTCTAAAATGCTTATGTTCCGGTTTTGTTTGGTTCAGAAAGTTATAAGCATTCGACAGCAGATGGTTTATAAGTCTTTCGTTCCTCAAGAACTATGACGATTGAGCTTAGCAGTTCCGACAAAAAGTTTCATCTCATATTCGTACAATCATTATTGTTTCTACTTTTGCAAATGAACTCCATGACCGCCTACAGGCAGCGCTTCGTTTCGTTCGTTCGTTATTACGCGTCTGTTGAATTGGGTCAACGGGAATTAAGTACCATTTCAAAATAATGCAAAATATTATCCATATGAAGTGCTGGCAACACATCGCTCTTTCTGATGCTGGCTTCACCGACTGTTCCCTTTAGCCAGACGGTGAGCTGATAATTTGTGCATTCAGCGTCAGTGTAAATGCACGGGCCACTAAATGATAGGACGATAAAGCGCGCAGGCTTCGAAGCTGTTGCGGCCTCGCTATGCTGCTTAAATTAGACACAGAAATAACAGCGTTGAATCTAATTAGGGCTTTGCTTGACTGCACTGAAGCGTATATCTATTTGTTGAAAATGACTGGAACAAAGTGGTAACACTAATTAGGCAAGTAAGAGTAGCAGCACAATCCGCAGCTGTTTGTATTATTCCCATTTGACTCATAGCAACTAAACTCATCATGATGTTCTCATTTGGCTACCCAAATAAGGGGGTGGTTTGGTGTCTTCAAACGGTGCGTTTAGTGCAGGAGCAATGTCCCACGTTCGTATTGATAACATTTAAGTTTCGATGCTTTACTCATTGCAAAGGGCAGCATGTTTTTAAGCTCCTCTTTGTTCCATGGCGTTTATTTTCGCTGAGTCATTTTCTCCAAAATAAGGCAGCTGGGTTAGTGTTCAACTTATCGAGAAGTTGCATTTCTTCACTATGACGTGTCTTGGCAGCGCATTGTTCCGTTGCCTGGTAGTTCATTTCGTAACTCATTCGGTTAAGTAGAGCTTAACTGAAGCGTTTTACGTGTTATGTGGTAATCCTTGTTTTGTAACAATAGAACTGTGAAGCGACAAAATAGCTAAACAATGCATAAGCTGTAATGCTTTACAGCATTTCATGGCTCAATAATAAGTTGGGGCGAAACAACGAGACAGCAGTTCAACCGAAACAACCGTTCATGATGAAAGTATAAATTTGCGTAAAAGTCGCCGCCTAAATATTCGTTCTGCATTAAGAACTTTTTGCATGTGTTCTCATCCTTCCGACCAGCTTTGCCTCTGTAATCAATGAGTTGTACCACGACAAAATATGAATGAATGGAAGGTATGTTAACTTTTCGACCTGTTCGGCTGCGCAGTATAGAATTCTGATTGGTAGTAACGGAAATAATTGGCCAAATGGCAAAATGGAGTGCTATTTCCCTTCTTCTGTGATCCTATGCACGTCCGCGGCAATCGGTCATGTGGAAGCATCTGTCGTGGTTCTTGAAGCCACATTTTCGTTGTTTACTTGCCAACTGGAAAAGTGAAAGAATGAGTGTTCTTTTTGAACGGCCACCTTCATGCAGAAATGAACAGTAATGTTGAAACTTCCTCATTCACTGCGAGCACTGTGGGTTAAAAGAAAAATAGCAGCGACCAGTTTTCATGCGGACGGACGCATTAAGTTCCGCTGCTCTCAGTGGTTGTAGAAAAGCAAGGTGAAACTATGATTGTTAGCAATGAAATGACGAATCAGTTTTACGAATGCACATTTGCGGATTTCTTTATTCAGTTAGGCATATAGCGAGTTGTTCGTTGCAAATTTCGTCTTGGAAACTGTAGAAGATTCGACCGCGAAGAGAACCAAAAAACCATCTTCAGTGGTGCGCTATAGTTACTCTGACGTCTGTCACTACACTCCAGTTGTTTTCCTCTAATCGCCTTCAATATAGCAGACATTAATATATTAATACAAATCCTTGCGCAACGTGAGCAGGTACGTGCACTCGGGTGCCCCGGACTCTTGTCGGACAGTTGTTCGCATCTGCTCAGGTAGCAATTGCACGGCCGGCCCACCGATCCCTTAGGTAGCTGATGTTAAAGGTAGCCCCGTCAGGCAGCAAATCGCTGATCAATCTCTCAGCTGTTTGTCCGGCACAAAAACAAACGTTTTGCAGAATTACTTCAGCGAAGCGGAAATACGGAGTGATATTCTGGCCATGATATTTTCGTTTCTACAGCAATTCTAGTGAAATGGGCAGCTTAGTCAATGCAAACAAAGTGTAAGGAATTAGCTACAGTGATTCATCAGGTTTATGTCGGTGCAGTTCGGTTCGCTGGTACTGCACTGCTAGTTTTCTTCTTCGTTTCACCCCAGCAGGTATGACCATTATCTTACTTGATGGTATGAAAGTATTCCAGTTGTGATAGGCAAAACAGCGTTGGCTTATGCCAAATTTAATTGCGTGCAATGCAAGAATTGTTCCAACAAAAAGAACCAACTGTAGAGAAGCAATTAGGCAGTAGCAAAGAAAAAGCAGAATAATTTCATTTCTTAATCGTTCCCTATTTTTAATTTGCACATAGAATATTCTGTAAGCAGATCTTTAAAGTTTTCGCAGTTCCTGCCCCGAACTTTTATCTCGTCATTGGATATGTGCACAAAGTCCTATGCGGAACTGAGTTTTGCTTCGCCTTGAGTGGAGTAATTCATCTTCGCTTCACGATCTCCTTTTGATTGCTTCGTTGAAAGGAACGTCACAACTGGCTAGCCGCTACTACATATCGGCAGTTCTGAGCAAGGAGAACCGTTTCGATGAAAAGCAGAGCGAAAGAAACAACAATAGACGGAGAAGGAAGAAAATGGCGATAGGCAAAAAACTGGGAACGGTGCTCCCGACAAGGCTGTAAAATACTGGCGTACATAGTTCTCATCACTTTCACTTCATGCAGAGATACTGTCCTACATCAACTTTCCACAGTTACAGGCTGTTTAGTTTCCCAATTTGCCCGTGTTCGTCTGGCCGTTAACACACGCCAACATGCTCGCTTGTGTCATGCTCAATGTATTCCCACTCGGTTATCTGCTTTTCATCTTCGCAGGCCACTGGGGACATGAACACGCCTCCTTCTGTGTTTTCTTATAGGTTTTGCGGATGCAGATATCTATTCTGTTATCGAGAATTCAGAATGCCCTAGAAAGCGTAAGTTTTAAGCGCCGGCATGACTTCGCAAGAGGAAAATTCCACGCACGACCTCATGTCAGCCTATGACGAAATTAAAAGGAGATTTGTACGTCAAGGACCCGTTGTTAATGATGCATAGGATTGTGGAGGAAACATTTTATTACAAACAGTTCGGTAAAATGTCTCCTCATTCTGAGACAACTCACTTGTTGATTATTAAATTCAATAAAAGTATGTTTTCTTTGGCAACAGGAACTTCGTTTCATGCTCTTTCTTGTACGCGGTGTCCCTTTCCTGTACAAGAGACTGTCGATACGACGCAAAGTCTTTATTGTCAAAAGATTCGCGTAGCTTTTGGGGCTGACCTTGTCGGAACTCGCCCTTTCTGGAATGCTGTCGACGAAACAGTGCGTGTTCCGAAAATACGTGGATCTTCTGACAGTAAAGAGTTTCGCTTTGACATAACTCACTTGCCGCAAATAGGATATCGCCCTAAAGGAAAAAGCATTATTGCCCGTCTTTCATAAATTTATTGATGCCTTCACATTTTATATGTTTAGTGTATATAAAACAAATGAACTTTGTATTTGGAGTGGGATACCATCGCCAGCATTGAATATGTATAAACGTCCCAAAATCTGGAGTTCATAGCACACGTGGTCCCCGGCGCTCCGGATAACTTAATCTGTGCTTGTATATTCTTATCAAAATGCATTCTTAATGTTGTGGCTGAGTCATGGTGAATGTAATTTGCTATTTGTTTTTCCTCCAAACGGATATCACAGTTCTTTGCTGCTTTCTTCTTAAGTCGCTGTAATCAATTCTGCACCTTCTCTCTGCCCAAATTGAAGCTGAATATTAGTAATATTTCCCTTCTTATCACGCCTTCCTGCTGTCCTACTGTTCAGTCGCATTATCGCCCAGCCTTGTAACAACAACAACAGTAATAAGAGTAATGGCTCTGTTATTGCCCGAGTTTGTGCCAACTGGTAGCATTATGCCCTTTCTTCATACATGCACTCCCTCCTTCGTTACTCTTGCGTGGCATAACGTCTTTCTCTGTCCAACGGTTTTGCGTGTATTTATGTCTTCACTTTGTTACACTGTCGAACAGCTTTGTTATCCTTCATTTTCTTTTGCCTTTACTAATTGCTCACCATATGTGTTTTCTAAACGTTTTCCATGCTGAATCTTGAGCCGATGGGACAATCGATAGTAGCTACCATTCTCTTCTAGGCAATGAAATGATGTTCCAGTTCGAATTGAATAGACGAAGATATTTTCTTTTGTTGTTTTCCGTTAATCGGCTGATCATTCTTACTGCCGCAAGTTGTGAATGCCTACTACCTTGATCAAAGTGTGCTCCTTTGATGCCATCGTTCTAACGAGCGTTTGATGAACTGCCAGTGAGTTCGGCTGCAATACTGCTGCAACAGACGGTTTTCTTTCTACCACAACTTTGCAGATCATTAGCCCATCGTGACTGCGTTAGGCTGAGCCGTAGTGTTATCGTTGGCTATTAATTTGTTTTATTTGAGCATTCTCAATTGTTTAGAAAATTTTGAACCTTTTTTCTCAGAGCTGAAGCTTTGTCTTTCCGGAACGGAGCTAGGCTTTGATGCCAGGCATTTTTATTTTGATCTGCTTGGTGCAAGTCATTTGAATAACTTGAAAAGGCCTAAGTAGACCACTATCTCCAATTTGAGTAAATGGCTTTTTATTGAAACGATAATTGAATAATTTGAGCATGGCACGTGGACAGTTATGCGCTGATTTGAGATTATGAGACGAGACGCACTGAGTACCGGTTTTTGACTTGATCATGTAAGTTCCAATTTAACCGTTGAAAGGTGAACCACATTGGCCATCCACCTACGGACCTTGTTACCGCTCTACTGTTTGGACGACGAATTGTCTAAGTGTCTGGTTAATTTTTTTGCACATCCAACACTGCTGAGTCATCGCTATTGAAAACAGCTGTGTTGAGCTTCTCTGTTGGTTCTGCTTGCTGCCTCAGTGGCAGGTTTAGCCGAGTTTTCTTCCATCTTGACCCTGCCAACTCTACGTCGTCCAGAGAACACATTTGTTTTACGCGCTCCAGTGTCTCTTGCAGTTCATCAACTTCGATGCTGAAATGTGCGCCACGCTTTCCACCACGACGACGAACCGGAATGACATCCATTTGACGGCGTCAACCGGCGGTGGCGCGGTTGCTTTATTATTTCTCCTCCATTCAAGCTTTCATGACAATTGCTTTTTATAGCCAGCATCGTAGCCTACCGACTGATTGCAAAGGAAACGGCAGCTGCCTTTCGTAAATATCCTTCTTCACCTCCGCCAACTGCAAATTAGGTCGTCTCATTAATAGGGGGCCGTTAGAGCAGTGAACTTCGAACAGAAGTAGGTTCATTTCTTCACCCTTCAACGACGCTGAAGTCTTCTCTATATGGTCGAGTGGACTATGCACAGAGGTTCAAATGCTTCAGGAAGTCACGGCGTTGAAAAGTATGCAGTTTGATTTTTTTGCTGATCATGTTTTAAAATATCTTAAGACCACCTGCAAGGCAGTTTCGAGTCAGCTTGAAGAGCCTAAGAGGATTAGGGAGTTATTTGCGTAGGAATTGGAACAGCGTCTTTGATTTTTCCACCTCAGCCGGTCATCGTTTGTCCAGCAGTAGCGGCGGCTCGAGCAAAGCGTCTCGGCCCGCTTTGCCCAGCAAGGAGCAACTGCAAGAGATTGAAACGAGCAAACTACACGTACGGAACGCAACCAGTTTAAAGGGCACGCTTTTCCAGGCAACTGTGCCTTGGTCAATGTCGGATGATCGCGTCGTCGCTTCGACGGCATCAATGATGACTTGCCAATCTTGGCCAGAAGATTCGAATTACAAAACCGTTACTTTGGATACACCTGTGCCTTTCGTTCACCCATTTCATGTGGCAAAGGGTCGGACAAACGACAGAAAGTGGTCCTGCAAACAGCATGCGTACGTTAATTTTTCTGGAGTATTTGGCGGTAACGCAAGGGAAAACTGTTCAAATGGTACAGACCATTTTTCCCCCCAACTGAGCGTTCCCATCGACGAGAACTACAGGACAATGCCTTTGAACGTTCCTTTAACGTTTGCATTGGCTGCGGATAAGAAACTAAGTGGTGGCCATGCTCAGGGAAAGTTAGCAATAGAAGCAAGTTGAAAGTTGTCCGCTTGACAGGGGCAAACATTTGTCGACGACGACCTGCTTGAAGCTTGTGCAGATTAAACGGTCTCCCTGTTAACGGCACATATCAATTTGCTGAAAGCTCTTAATGCCGGCTAAAAGTTCTCTCCGATTCTCTCTCTGGCGACGCCCACTTGCAAACGCATACAAATACTTCTAGTGCAATTAGAGGCCGTAGCAGTGGTCGCGATGGGTTAGCAGCCGCGAGCGCCATGAACACCTGGCATAGTGACAGTGTCCGTGCGTGTCAAAATTAATGCATTTTCCTGGTCGCCATATCTCAGCAAGCAGTCATTAGAAATACCGCACTGTCCTTGACAATCTTTCATTCTGGCAATTGACACATTCTGGAGCTGCCGAGCAACGGTCTCTCCTTCTCCGCCGAACCGTTATGATGCAGATGTCAGTAGGGTGTTCGCGCAGAGAAAGCGAAGGCCGCCACGATACCGTATGCTAAAGAAGGTTAATAATAGCCCAATTTTTCACTAACCTTTCGTTGAAACACTATGGGCCACCTTTTACCTTCGCTGTCACCTAATTGACTTTGTCTCTTACAAAAGACGTAGCCGGTGCAAGGTCGCCGTTTTGAAGGTTGTCAACACGGTCAATTGTGCTCATATTTTTTCCAACTCATTACACTGCAACAAGGTAGACTGTTTTTCTGTTCAATAAGAATGCGCCATTATCGCTTCCTCTGTACAAGAGTTGAGCGAAAGGCGGTTTTTTAAAACACGCGATCCAGTTTCATTACTGGAACAGACATGAACGTTGAGACCATTGCATGTATTGCAATCTTCTGTCGACACATCTGTCTTGAAAGGCCACCTGTGCAAGTTGAGATGCTAAGACTGATCATTTGCGCAGGTTAAATCGCCAACTTTTGCATTAGCTCAGGAAATCAATACTTCTTATTAATATACTGCTCATCCTATTTGCTTGATTGCGTTTTGGTACGAAAGTTGAGTCTTTTATAACGGCCTTATGTAACATTTTAGTTTCCGCCGCAACTGGCGAGTGTAGATAGAGTAAAAGCCTTTTGGCCGTAGCTTCGGCGATGTTCATGTACCATCTTGAGCGAAAAGCCACAGAACGTAAAACGACAGTAATGGCGAAGATCACGCAAGCGAATCGTAGGAGACTGTAAATTTAGTTTTAACCTTTGTTCAGATTGTAATTTTCTTGCCGCTTATGGAAGGGTCACCTTCACGGTGATTCCTCTTTTCCATGGGTTCGAAAGGAAAATTGCAGAATGCTCATCCATACATCACGGCGAAAAGCGTCCAAGATATCTGACGGCGTTTGTCCACATTTTACGGATTTTGTGCCCCTTGTTGATTGCCATATCGTGCCTTGTGAAGAATGCCTCCTTAGTTTTATCAGCTGTTATGAAAACCAAAGTAAAATCGAAAGGTCGAGGACCTGTTGAATAGGATAAAGTACTTCGATATGAGAAGTTCTAACTAATTTTCTGAACTGTTCCCTGCAAGAGTTAGTTCGGCTAATCGAGCTTCAACGCAGGTTTTCATCTGCTCGTTTGATGCGCATTAATTGAAGCACAATTGCTGCTGGGTGAAGAGTTTGAATCCTTTCAACTTCGATGCTCTGATGAGCTAGAATGATAAAAACGACTGTTGCTGAGGAAGATAGAAACGAAGTTTACGAAAATGACTCGCGTACAACCTTGTACAAAAAAGGGGTTAACGATAGGACACACGTAATCTTAATTCATCAAAAGGGCAGGCAACATTTGTGGTGGTCAATTGCTTTACAGGAGTTGTCCGTGTTGTCAAACACTCTGGTTGACTAACGGTTCTTTTATCATGCCATTGAAATCATCTTTCAAAGCAGAGGTTTGGTTGTCGCTGAAGGAACAGCTTCGTTTTGACGCAACAGTGTATACGTTTAGACGTTCGATGTCAACCGATGCAATCTCGCAAGAACAGAGCAGGCATTAATGGATTTAATCCGGATAACTGATAGGTTAAAAATACTTTTAAACATGCCCTAATCACTGAGCTATAATTATGTAAGTGGATATCTATAACTACCTCTTGCAGAGCCGGTCAGTGAAACTATATGTATGTTCGTTGCTGGGCAAACAGAAGAGTGTCATCATTGTGAACAGTGCCCATTGTTCGTTGTTATGAGTAGTACTTTGACAACTACCTCCTGAAATAACGTTCAGCTACTAAGCAATGTGTCAAGATTAAGGAGAAATAAAGTTTTCCAATTACTAAAATTAGCTTATTAAATTCAACTTCGCTTCACCTGGAATGTCGATAACGCAAAGTCCAAGCGTCAGATTTACTGAAGCGCAAAAAGCAACAGCATGAAGGTAATGAATCAGCGAAAACATATTACGGGTATATTGATAGCAATCGAAATGAATAAAAGGGGTTTCAAGGTTTTGGCACGAAAGAGTCCCGTTTTACAACGAGCAGAATGATGATGTGATGAATCTTTCGTAGTCATTTAAGTGCTGCACACAGTGGAGAAAAGAATTCAGCTGGCTCACTATCTTTTGGGGCTCCAATCTTTCCCAGAAGTAATGCCATCTCTCAACTTTGAATAACAATTGATTCAACCAATTATGTTAATATTCGTAATTTCATTTGTCAGTTTATTACGGACAATACAAAGCTTGGAAGTTAATCGCACACAGGTCCTGTGCTTGTAATCGTTGCAGGCAGGGTCAGCCCCGAAAGCTTCGAAAGGCCGTTTTTCGTGTAAGTACAAATGAATGGTTTGTATTGTCCGTAATAAACTGACAAATTAAATTTCAAAACACTGTTCTAAAGTCTTTTATTTTCAATATTCGTAATTCGGAAATGTAAAGGCATGTTAAAGACCTCGTCAGTGGACTTCCAGTCGTATGTCATCAATGAATTGACGTAAATGATTAAATATTTAGCCATGACATAAAAGCCTTCCGGACTGTCGGTCTGATGGTGAATAGAGCAGCCATAAAGGCCAGCAGTCTCCCTCGATAAAATCTCTGCTCTCTTGGTCAGTGCTCCAACATCAATGCCTTCGTGGTGGCTAATATTGGACTATGTGGGTAAACGCCGTGGTTATAGAGAGGGAAACCGCTGGAATACACAGAGCGCTAAGGGATAGCTTGGGATCGTCATCGGTAGGCGTAGCTCTCGAATAACTGAACGTAATCATGTAATTAATTATATTGTTCATTACTCCCGTAGATCTCTTCGACTGCAAAAAACCCGTATTACCGAGCAATGCAACACCTATAGGACTTTAGCATTGGACTGTTGGATATTAATGCGCTCATGACCGTTTCAACAGGCCTCCAGCAGGGACACAGCTTCAGTTATTAGACTAGACGACGAAAGAATATAGGATAGCCGATGCGTCTATGCCAACGTGGGGCTGTCCTCCTAGTGCGCAAAACTTCTCTAGACTTGTTTTCTTTTTCTTTCACGCAAGTGTAAACGATAAAAATTTGGGAGTCATTTGGAAAAGGGTAGTGCACTTTAAGAGCAACTCTATGCGTAGCACATTGTTCAGTTACTTAACATAATTTCAATTCTACTATAAAATCAGTCAGAAGAAATATTAGTTTTCACCGTTTAAAAACAGTTTGTCTTGAATGAATACTTAAATGAAATGTGAACTTAAACGATCAAGAGCACATAACTATGTAAAAGGTGAACATCATCCTTCGTTGAGGAGACAACGAAAAAGTGACCGGAAGATGCCGCATTGTTGAGTCAATTTAAATTTGCTCAAACATTTTTAAAAACGGCGCGTTTTGGGTTGCTTTAAGTTTTTATCTGCCATTTCCTTTCTTAGCCATTCCTAAACATGTTCAAAATTTCACACGGAAAACCAAGACAAAGGCTATCCCGAGAACTGCCCGAAAAACCGCCTGAAATTGCAATTGCGCGTGGTACAATGTATGAGCACTGATGAGCGGCAAACCTCTTTACTTGAGAGAACGATGCGAGAAAGAACAGAACAATGTTATCGTGATAAAATGGTGCCGATAATATAGTTCGGTACTTTCTCCAACAACCTGTTCATCCATTCACTGATAGGACGCTTATGTAGCCTAACTGCAGGCATTCACGACGGAACACGAACAAGCCTTCACAAAGGCCAGTAATGAAAGCTTTCGCTGCAGTAGAAAGGAGAAGCGTTTTAGATGCCCAAGGTACCTGCTTGTCAGTTTTTATTGGCGCATATTCTGTTGTCGCCTGCGCAAGTTTAACACCTGTGGTGGTTTGACGCAGGCACGTTTTGACGATGCGGCAATCTTGATTCACATGACCAAGTAGCAGCTAAGCTTGAGCGCAAATCTAATTGAGTCAAGTTAACTTAAATCCCTTTCAAAACATCTTCGCAGCGAGGCAGCGAGGTGTGACAAATCTGTAAGGAAGCTTCGATATTAATAGCTTATTAAAAAGCAAGTGGAAGTTATAAAGCTTCTTTATGTATGCTTTTTACGGAAAACCAAACCGTTTAGTTCTCACAAAAAGTTTTTATGAGAACTGAACGGGTTGATTTGCAGTAAAAATTACGCATGAGCGAATAGCATCTGTTACGAAAGTTGCAATAGAAACACGTTCTTTAACATCAAACTGAGCCGTTTGAAGTCAACTTATTCCGCCGACAAAAAGGAAACTGCATGAAAACTATTCACTGGAGGCGCGTAGTGCAATTCATTCGCGTCAAAACGTTTCTGCTTTAAACCACCTGATGTAAATCACTGCGCGCTTCCACTTGTAACACTTGGCCGGTGACAGAATCGAAAGTACATCCAGGAATGAACATATGGCAATGTTCGTTAATAGATTCCTGGCCGAGTTCGTATCTAATTATAAATGCAATGAAATGTCGACAGGACGTAGCCCACTGTAGACAAAATACGTTGGCGCCTTCGTTTCTTCTACTTTGACGGAACATCATGCACGTAACTGGCCATTTTTAAATCAGTCACCTCGTGTACACCAGTCGGAGCTGACGTGCCTGAAAAGGAGAACATTTTATTTTTTCGTAGCTTAACTTCGCCAAAGATGCATCGCAGTCAATGTAAACAAAAGAACAAATGGTACAACAAATCGTCTACTACATGTCCCTGAAATGCCGGTAATCAGACAGTGGCGCCAGCAGCAATCAGAACATACAACTTCACCTGCGGAAGAAGTTGTCTTTGTAAACAATATTTTTCTAATACTGCCGCAGCTATCCATATGCTGCACTGTACTGCTCGAACTGACCAGCTCTGCGGCACCATAAATTATCGTCGGCGGAATAATTGACGCTTGCTTAAGGTTACTGGTAAAACTGCCGCTTGCTTTGGCAAATGATTAACGCAATCTGACAATTGTGTGAGATTTCATTTTTTAAATGCAACGGAACTTTGCCGCGCATTTATCGTTCTTTTTCCGCTTTTGAAGCAGAGAAAGCATGTTGGGGTTAGATACGCATGCTAGCAGCAGTGTAGATGAATTTTCATGTAGTAGTGCACGAAAATTCTGTTGCGGTTCAAATAATTAATATCCACAGGCTTGTCTGCGAATGAACCATTGGTAATCTGTGTGAAATAATAGAATTCTCTTGGTTTGCACACTGCATAAATTACGCTGTTAACAATATTGTACCATCAGCAGTTGCTGACTAGAAAACAGACGGTTAAACCATCGCACGCTTACGCAGTGTTAATTCCTACGCGTATGAAGAATCGGCAATGAAAAGCTGTTATTGACTGTCGTTGTGCATTGATCAAAGTTAATAAGCGAACAAATAAATGCGCCAATCTGCTTAAACCAAATAGTATACATATTTTTTGCCAGAGGAAATTTAACAAGATTGTTTTTCAGTATTTTGTATCACTGATATATCTGCTGATGTAACAGATAAACATAGCTTATAAACTAAGAATAGAACGATATGCGTATTGCTCAAATTTCTTGTAAACATATGCACAAGTTATCAACTCTTTTCAAAATTTATTTACCTGCTCTGTGTGTCATTAGTGTACTGCTGAAAGGGGCAGTTTTCGTAACCGCCAAACAAAATTGCTTATTTGTGAGGCAAGAGTGTACCAAACCTGATAATCGCTATATTACCGTCTTCAGTCAATGGGACTTCAGCGTTCATGCGTTCAGTATTTATGCCATGTGCCTGAAGTAGGCACTTAATGAACTTAGCTCGTGTAAGTTGTTTGACTACGTCGCCATTTTGAAAATTAACGTAAGTTTTATAAGCATGCAGTGAATTACCTCCGAGGCTTATTAAGTAATGAATTTCGTTTATTTTGACAGTAGGAGTATTGTGGTTAGCCCTTTGCGGATAACAGTTTTGGCCTCTTTAGTTTGACGGATTTAGGTGGTCCTAGTTTGCTATGCGTCTGCTTTATTCATTATGTCGAATTCACCGTACAGCTTTACTGAAGCAGATTGACGTGTCAGTAGTTGTAATGGCAAACTTGAAAAAAAATTCGTGTTTGTATTCAGAGAATAAAATTAGCAGCATTCAGCGAGCGTAGCTGACGCATGGTGATGACAGTTACAGTGGGCGATCCTATTGTAGCATATTTTTCTCTGCTTTGCATGCGTAGCATGCTTATTTAACCGTGCTGTGTGAACGATTGCAGACTAGTTCTGTCATTCCTATTAGTAACCGGTTATGCAAGCGTGCTGAAACAGCTGCTGACCATGTAGCACTCGGTCTTTGGCCTTTTCAGGCAGAGTGATACAGAGTGTAATGATAACAAGTTTTCTACTTGAAGATGACCACCTTTACTCAGCTGAAACTTTTAATATGGAAAAACTATTTGGTACAACGTCGATCCGTTCTGTGGTCTTTGTTGGAGCTTGGCCTGCCGCTTTTGTTTGTCTGCATTCTTTTGGCTCTAAGGCAGAATGTTCAGTCTTCGCAGAAGCCGTATCGCGAGTATGACGGTTTCGAAATTACTGGAACTAGAAAAGATTTCTTGGAAACATTGGACGGCGATGCTATATTTACTCCATGCTTTAACCCATTCCGCATCTACTACACGCCACCTACCGTGGAGACAAACAAGATAATGAAAGACGTGGGAAATGCCTTGAAGGTTCCTGTACATGGTAGGTAGCCAGTTTGCTTCATTTGCCTGTTATCACCACGCTGGTTGAACTTGAAGCATTTCCAAATGAGATTGAAATGCAAGTGAACATTATGAAGGAGATGGATACATTGGATCCTTGCAGCTGCGATGTGTATGGTAATTATTATTATTAGGCAACGCTTCGATGTATATTAATTTGTTCTAATACGTAGGTGGCGTGGTATTCGAGGATGGATTTGTGAACAAGTTGAACTCCGTGGGTAGCAACTTGCGTTACAAGATCCGCCTGAGCAATACTCCGCGTAATATGCATCCTCATGAAGGAGGCTTTCATATAGATCAAGCTAGCGTCTTTTCTGTCGGTCTTGGCTGGAAGACCGATTCTCTCTTTGCCTTTCCCCCACAGAATGGTCCAAGAGAAAGTAATTATTCCGATGGCGGGAAGCCTGGTAAGTAACGCTGCTTTCAATTGAAGTTTTTTAAAGTTTACTTGAAAGAAATGGCATAACTATAGAAGAAGGATGGTTTCGTTTCACCAATTGTCAGCAGCGCGTTGCAGCAACATTTTAAGGCTTCCCAAAAGTGTGCTCATAGTATTGACGTATTATTTAGAATACAATCGGGTGTATGTATGTGTGTAATTAGGATTTTTTCTGAGTCATGTGTAAAGGCTGATTTACCCCGAGTGGGGCTTCAGTGTGCTGAAGACGAGGTGCGCATATCCCCAAGATCCGCACTCGATGGAAATAAACTTTTACACAGGACTCAGAAAAAAGCTGTAACATACTTACACACATAGATGCAATGGAATTAAATGGACCTGTGTTGAAATACTTTGCTTGCAGTTACAATACGTTGGATTTTATTCTCTCCACTTTCAGTTGTCAGAAATAAGTTGTTTCAGTGGTAAAGTTCTTGCGATTTGAGTTTGGAAATTGGTTATTTCGCAGTGCTTCGAGTTTGCTGGTTTTATATTGTATAGCTTCGCAGATGCCCTAGAAAGCTTAATAATTTATTCAAAAGTTTTAGTCCATGAATGTTAGGACATTAATAATTGGAAGCCCCTAGTGGATTCGCAGCTTACTTTCCGTGCAATGATAATAAAGTTGTCGAAAGACGGATGCTTCGTAACGGGATGGATGAAAAAATAATAATAAATGTTGAATGCATTAGCGCATTTTAACCCCGTTTGTAGGTTTCCTTTCTCTCATTCGGGAAAGAAGAACTGTTTGCTTGTGTGTGTGTGT